>JASTWF010000071.1:621662-1042475 GCA_030390025.1 Squalus acanthias
AGGACACCAGGGAGATCTCCATGGCTCTTATTCGAAATAGTGGCCATGGGATCTTTTACGTCCACCTGAGAGGGCAGACGGGGCCTGGGTTTAACGTCTCATCCGAAAGACGGCACCTCCGACAGTACAGCACTCCCTCAGCACTGCACTGGGAGTGTCAGCCTAGCTTTATGTGCTCAAGTCCCTGGAGTGGGACTCGAACCCACAACCTTCTGACTCAGAGGCGAGAGAGTGCTACCCACTGAGCCACAGCTGACACTTAAGCTGCAGTCGAAGAAGCAGACAGAATTAAGTTGAGCAGTATATTCAGCCCCAGATTAGTGCAGACTGAAACAGAAGTAAATTCCCCTTCACTGGTACAGAATCCCAGCTCCAGCATAACAATCAGATAAAGTAGTGTCTTCCAAGCATGCATTGATCCTCAATTATCCGCTTTTAATGCTTACTGCACAACAAATGTAGCCAAGCCACTGAATTCCAATTAGCGACATCAGCACGGTTTAAAAGTCTAATCAATTATGTGCGAAATGTATATTTTTATTCAGTGTTTTCCCTGAACACTGAATAGCTGAATGAATGATTCAATGGCCGATGCAACAGCTAGTTGTAACTTGGTGTTTTTCAACTCCCGGATTTATCCCTCCCCTCCTCCCCCTCCGCCGGCCTCACAAATCCCTCCCTTCTTTTCCCGAAGCTCGCCATTTCTGTTCAGCCGTGGCTCTTTCGGGCATCAGTAGGCGCCAGGCCCTCACCAACGCCCCCCCCCACTCCAAGCGGGGAACGTTGATGCGTCAGCGGGTTATTCCACTGCGGTGGGAGGGAGGAGGCATCGCAGTGCGTCCTGTCATCCACAACACAGTGGAAAGAAACGCCGTTTCAAAAGTGTACGCGATCGGACCGCCATGCTTGTCTCTGGGTCAGTTGGTTAGACCACACTTGGAGTTCTGTGCACTGTTCTGGTCGCCATATTATAAAAAGGATATCGAGGCACTGGAGAGGGTGCAGAGAAGATTTACAAGGATAATACTGGAACTGCGATGGCACACCTATCAGGAAAGGATGAACAGGCTGGGTCTCTTTTCTCTTGAAAAAAGAAGGCTGAGGGGTGACCTAATGGAGGTTTTTAAAATTATGAAAGGTTTTGATAGAGTGGATACAGAGAGAATGTTTCCACTTGTGGGGAAGAGCATAACTAGAGGCCATCAATATAAGATAGTCACCAAGAAATCAAATAGGGAATTCAGAAGAAACTTCTTTACCCAGAGAGTGGTGAGAATGTGGAACTCGCTACCACAGGGAGTGGTTGAGGCGAATAGTATAGATGCATTTAAGGGGAAGATAGATAAGCATATGAGGGAGAAAGGAATAGAAGGTTATGGTGATGGTTAGGTGAGGAAGGATGGGAGGGGGCTCGAGTGGAGCTTAAACGCCGGCATGGACTGGTTGGGCCGAATGGCCTGTTTCTGTGCCGTATATCCTATGTAAATTGACAATGCAGTGTTGAGTCGAACAGACTGGGGGCCTTGGAGGGGGAGTGTGCAGTGCAGTTTCAGCAGCATGGTACCAAAGCACAAAGGCTCAGATTGTGAGGCTGCATAAACTTGGCTTGTATTCCCTTGAGTATAGAAGATTGAGGGGTGATCTGATCGAGGTGTTTAGGGATGCGATAGAGCAGATTCTATTTCCTCCGGTGGGGGGAGTCCAGAACAAGGGAGCACAGTCTTAAAATTAGAGCCAGGCCGTTCAGGAGCGAAGTCAGGAAGCACTTCTTCACACAAAGGGAGAGCAGAAATCTGGAACTCTCTCCGCCGAAAGGCTGTGGATGCTGGGGGACAATTGGAGCTTTCAAGACTGAGGTCGCTGAGATTTTTGTTGGGTAAGGGTATCGAGGGATATGGAGCCAAGGAGGGTAAATGGAGTTGAGGCGCAGATCAGCCATGTTCCAATTGAATAGTAGAACTGATTTGAGGGGCTGAATGGCCTCCTCCTGTTCCTATGAACTGAGTGAGCATCAGCAGGGAGCAGGGCTGAATCTCCCGCTGTTAAAGTGAGCCATTTTTCTTTATTCTTCTCATCCTTGACTAACGTTTTGTTGGATATGAATACACCTGGGAATTTGAAAAGCTAAAACTCAGCAGATGCTTTTAACCTAGTTCTTCGATGCATTAATAATACGTTATTAATTTTCTTGAAAAAAATGAAAGTTTCTCTCTTAGTTACTTTTACAAACCCCAGTAACATTGAACATCTGCTGGGTGAGGCACGTGGGCAGAAAGAATTCACTGTAAACGGGGGAGTTTTCACTGGGAAGCAATAGATGAGGTTGATGGACAGACAATAATTTTCTCGCCTGGAGAGGTACCACCAACGCTGCCTCCGCAAGATCCTGCAAATCCATTAGCAGGATAGGCGCACCAACATCAGTGTTCTCGCTCAGGTCAACATCCCCAACATCGAAGCTTTGACCATGCTCGATCAGCTCCGATGGACAGGCCACATCGTCTGCATGCCCGATACGAGACTCCCAAAACAAGCGCTCTACTCGGAGCTCCGACATGGCAAGAGAGGCCCAGGTGGGCAGAGGAAACGCTTCAAGGACACCCTCAAAGCCCCCTTGAAAAAGTGCAACATCCCCCACCGACACCTGGGAATCCCTGGCCCAAGACCGCACAAAGCGGAGGAGAAGCATCCGGGAAGGCGCCGAACACCTCGAGTCTCTTCGCCGGGAGCAAGCGGATGCCAAGCGCAAACAGCAGAAGGAGCGCACCTCAACCCAAGCACCCCACCCACCCGCCCCTTCAACCACCGTCTGCCCCACCTGTGACAGAGACTGTAGGTCCCGCATTGGACTCATCAGTCACCTGAGAACTCATTTTTAGTGTGGAAGCAAGTCATCCTCGGTCCCGAGGGACTGCCTAAGAAGAAAGAAGAAGAATTTTCTCGCCTCATCAAGTCTCTTGGGGCTTTACATACAATGAATGACTTTGACGTACGGTCACATTGCATCAGCCCATTTTTCGCACCTTTAGAAATAAGAAGCTGGTCTCAGTAAAAAAGTGACCATGAAGATGTTGGGCTGTCGTAAAAACCCAACTGGTTCACTAATGTCCTGTAGGGAAGGAAATCTGCCGTCCTTACCCGGTCTGGCCGATATGTGTCAACGTGGTTGACTCTTAACTGCCCCTCTGAAGTGGCCCAGCAAGCCACTCAGTTGTATCAAACCGTGGTTCAAGAAGATGGCCCACCACCATCTTTTCAGGGCAACTCGGGATGGGTAATAAATCTGGCCTTTCACAGGCCCGGGGGTGGGGGTGATTCAGAGGGGGTGGGGTGGTGCAGGGGTCGAGGGGTTGGGACACTTGGCCGACCCAGTAACGCTCAAAGCCCACCCTGACATACGAACGTACGAATTAGGAGCAGGAGTAGGCCACTCGGCCCCTCGAGCCCGCTCCGCCATTCAATAAGATCACGGCTGATCTGATTACTCCACATTCCCGCCTACTCCCGATAACCTTTCACCCCCCCCCTCCCTTGCTCACCAAGAATCTATCTACCTCTGCCTGAAACATATTCAAAGACTCTGCTTCCACCGCCCTCTGAGGAAGAGAGTTCCAAAGACTCACGGCCCTCTGTGAGAAAAAAATTTCTCCTCATCTCTGTCTTAAATGGGCTGACATAAGCGGGTGAGCAACAGGCTCACCTGTTCCAGGCAGGGAGCGACTTAAATATGCAAACTCGGGTCCGTCACCAATGGTGGGATCCGGGTTGCAATTTTAGCATTTGTACCGGGCGGTGAGCAGCCCTTAAAGGGGCCGCTGATGGCTGTTGGAGGCCCAATGCTCGCCCTCCTCCGAGATCGACTCCCCACCCCCCCCCCCGCCCCCCAACTCTCCCCCGCCCCCGCCCCCCAACTCTCCCCCGCCAGGCCGAACTGCCGGCTGGCTCACGTGGGAGTCAGCCGATCTCCCGCTCTCCCACACCCGCAGGACTGCCGCGGGGGGGCCTGAACCACCAAAACTGGTTCGGGCCTCCCGACGCCATCTTCGGGAGGACAGCAGAGCCGCCTAGCCAGCTTCGGGGCTTGTTCCACGAGGAGGCTGGTCAGGTGGACGTCAAAGATCCCGCGCCGCTATTTCGAAGAAGAGCGAGGGGAGTTCTCCCCGGTCTCCCGGCCCAATATTACAGATGATCCGGTCATTATCGCGTTGCTGTTTGTGGGGCCTTGCTGTGCGCAAATTAGCTGCCGCGTTTCCCACATTACAACAGTGACTACGCTTCAAAAGTACTTCAGTGGCTGTGAAGCGCTTTGGCACGTCCCGAGGTGGTGAAAGGCGCTATAGAAATGCAAGTTCTTTCTTTTCCCTCTAGCTGCCTGTGTCACTCAAATACCAGCTCTGCCATCGCCAAACCTGTCCCAGTGCTGGCTCCCCTGCTGAGCTGGTCATTCAGCCAACAGTACGCTACACAGACCTTAAACATTCACTCCCTCCACCACCGGCGCACCGTGGCTGCAGTGCGTACCGTCTACAAGATGCACTGCAGCAACTCGCCAAGGCTTCTTCGGCAGCACCTCCCAAACCCGCGACCACTAGCACCTAGAAGGACAAGGGCAGCAGGCGCCATGGGAACACCACCACCTCCAAGTTCCCCTCCAAGTCACACACCATCCTGACTTGGAAATATATCGGCCGTTCCTTCATCGTCGCTGGGTCAAAATCCTGGAACTCCCTCCCTAACAGCACTGTGGGAGTACCTTCACCACACGGACTGCAGCGGTTCAAGAAGGCGGCTCAGCACCACCTTCTCAAGGGCAATTAGGGATGGGCAATAAATGCTGGGCCTTGCCAGCGACGCCCACATCCCAGGAACGAATAAAAAAAAAGGCGAGGAGCTGACACTGCGACCTATAGGGACCGCACAGACGTATATTGAAGGGCACACGATGGTCAGCAACTGTGACCTTCCACTCAGTGTGAGCTGTGTGTGTGTATGAAGTCCACATATGAACTGCGCCAAAGCCAGCTGCAAGAAATGTTCGCTCGCCACTTTATTTAGCTCGGTGCAGATGCTGAACTGACCGCAGTTGTAAAGAAAAGAGTTTGAAGAGAAAAAAAATACGAATCTCTAATGTTCTTCGGTATCACGTTTATCCTTCAAGCAGAGTTGAGTTTGTGATGTAGAGACAGGCCTTTGATGAGTAATTCGTTTCCCAACAGCGCCTGCCTCAACACCCACTCATTATGATTCACCTTCACAGATCCTGAGCACTTTGCAGGAAACTTAAACTGACTGAGCGGTTTCATGGCTTAAGCTGTGACACTATCTCAATCTACCCGAGTCGGAGGGGGAACAAGTCTCTCGGATTATGAAGCTCGCCCGTTAAAGCGCACGACCCTTTCATCCATGTAAACCTATGTTGAGGCAGGAACTAAATCCTCCCACCCTCCCCCCCCACCACCCCCTCCCTCGGGGTAGGATAGCCTCAGGAACGCACATGTTCACGCTCATTTCCTATTTGCACAATCGATAATATTACACGTCTGCGCGGTATTCTGTGGCCGACGCAAACCTGAGATTGAGCCAAGTCGATAATGACCTCAGAAAGAAAGATTTGCATTTCTATAGCGCCTTTCACAACCACAGGACGCCCCAAAGCGCTTTACAGCCAATGAAGTACTTTTCGGAGTGCAGTCACTGTTGTAATGTAGGAAACGCGGCAGCCAATTTGCGCACAGCAAGCTCCCACAAACAGCAATGAAATAAATGATCAGATCATCTGGGCGTTTTTTGTTTTAGGTGCTGGTTGAGGGATAAATATTGGCCCAGGGCACTGGGACAACTGGCCAGCTCTTTGAATGGTGCCATGGGATCTTTTACACCCACCTGAGAGGGAAGACGGGGCCTTGTTTAAATCCGAAAGGCAGCACCTCCGACTCGTGCAGCGCTCACTCAGTATTGCACTGAAGTGTCATTATGGGCTGAAGTTTCTGGAGCGGGACTTGAACCCCCGACCTTCTGACTCAGAAGTGAGAGTGCTACCTTTTTTTATTGGGCTTGAAAACATTCACAACCTTGTGAGAATTTCACTGCACGGCACAATCACCCTTCACCAGTTTCCAGCCACAGAAACAAAGTCATGACTGAAATGTAAACAACTCCACCACCAATCCACCACTCTGCATAGTCAATTCCTCCAGCACTTATCAGCACCAAAAACAAAAGTTTAATTTGTCCCCCATGACGTATATTAATCTATTGGGGGAAAAATTTGGTGGCGCCCCCTTTGGGCCGCATTACCCCGAAAAAGTTAGCGCCGTAAATTCAGTGGTAGCGCCCCAAGCAGGAGGCGGGGCGCTACTGGAAGCGCTCCCCCTCCTTCGTGGGGCGCTACCAGTGACTTTTGCGGCGCTACGTGTAACAGCGTCACGCGCGTCGGCACGTATCGCCGCGGTATTGCAGGCCTCCCTCCCCTGATTAAAGGGGTTGGGCCTAGCGCTGCGCGCACCGGGACCCCGCTGATCGTGGCCGGCACCCCGAATATAAAAGGGGAAGGGGGGCAGGTGCTGGCAGTCGGCCCAAATAAAAATGGCCGCCCGACACCCGCCCTTCAAGTAGCGCCGACGTGGCTGCCAAAACACCACCCTGACCCTGTCGGAGATATCGTCCGGCGATAGGTCAGGGGGCGCGACCCAAGGTTGCGGCCGGGGCTCTGCGCACGGCGATGACGTCATCGCCGGCGACGCTGCGCCGCGGAGCGCTACCGGATACCGCCGCCGCTAACCTCCTGCTGAATTTCACGGGAGGTGTTAGCGGCGCCGCGCCCGGGCGCTCGGGAGCACTCACAGGAGGCGCAAAGCAGCCCAATTTTTCTCACATTGTACTTTAAAAACTGATCAAAAAAATTCCATCCTTAAAATCCTTTCCGAATAAAACATCCGCAGAGCCTTATAGTGATCTGGAGTGCTACCATCGAGCCACAACTGAGAAGTACGTTGTTAGGCTCCCTGCTGCCTTAGTGTGGCCCTGAGTTATACAAACCTTGGAGGTCCCAGGTTTAATCCCCTGTCCATGCTGACTAACTTGATCTCAGCCAAGTTCTGCACCCATGAGGACGGCCTCAACCGGGATCTTGGTTTCATGTCACGCTACATGACATAGAGTCATCCAGACTCGAGTCGTCATTGGCTTGTTCACAGAGGTGATTTCCAGTAAAAAAAAGTAAAAAGCTTAACCATACAGACTGCAGCATTTGACACGTTGGACCCCCTGTGACCCCACCTCATTGTCTTAGCTGTATTTTGCTGTGTCTTTGATGTAATGCCTTCCTGACTGACCTGATTGTACCTCTGCCGAGGTGTGATGGAGGGCAGTCAGTAAGATTTACTGTAGTCATCTGACATTGTACGCTACACATTGTTCTCTGTCTATATATGCTTTGCTGATTTGTATTCCTTCACTTCACCTGACGAAGGAGCAGCCGCTCCGAAAGCTCGTGATTTCAAATAAAACTGTTGGACTATAACCTGGTGTTGTGTGACTTCTCATTTTTGTCCACCCCAGTCCAACACCGGCATCTCCACATCATGATCTCAGAGGGAGTGGTAGTATAGATGCTTTAACTGGCCTCAGTGCTCCTGACTGGGGACGGAGGAATCCGCTAGAGCCCCCGTTCATCGTTCTAACACGTGCTCAACCGATGAAGGCAGAATCAGGTTGAGCTGTGACAAACTCTAATGGGTGGATAGTCGACTAATATTCAGCCCTCCGAGAACTCCGAGTTCCTTCAGCTTTGGCCTCTTGCGCAAACCCCCCCACTTCCTTCACCCCACCATTGGCGGCTGTGCCTTCAGCCATCTAGGCCCTAAGCTCTTCAACAGAATAGAGAACAAAGGGGGAAAATAGGTAACTTATTTTTAATTTCATATATTTGTTGCCCACATCAATGATTGCATCCTCAAATAGGGGAACACATTTAGGATCCATACAGGATATCAAACGGGCATCTTCTGAATTGTAGTACTGGAGTTAAGGTCCACCCTTCCCAATGATTTTAAGTCCAGGCGGATTCCCCGCTCAGGCCTGCGTTAAAATTACAGTCGGGTCTCAATGATGTCATCGGGCCACAACATGCCTATGTAAAGAAGGACCCTGTTGGCTCCGGGCGCCTTTCCTTGCTGCCTGCTCAGGAGAGCAGGTTAAAATTGCAGATGTTGTGATCATGGCAGCTTTCGGACAGGTAAGAGCCAAGGCGATTTTAACTGCCCTCCCGCCAGGTTTCTGCTGAGCGAGTCGGGGTTAAAATCGTCCCCCCTTTGTCGTGTTGTTATGATCATTTTACATTGGAAGTAGGTTTGCTTCAATGGTTCCTTAAAGGAGCTGGCAGTTTTGCATAGAATCTCTATTATCTACACTGCAATAATCCTGATTGCTCATCAGAACTTTCATGGGAAAATGCCTTGAGCAAGACATCCAAAATACGGCCCATTGTTTCTTTTGTTACTTGTTTTCATTCCTGGGGCTTGGGCCATTGAAGGACCAAAAGGTGTGGGCACTGGAACCTTCAAAGTTGCTGGAGATTGATCCAGGGTCAACTGACACCTTTGAGGAGGAGCTGCATCAATATTTGTTGAGAAGGGGAGTACGGGATATAGAGGTCGTGGTTACAGAAATATTGGCCCGAAAATTAGACCTAATACGCGAGAGTACGCACTGTGTACTCTCGCGTATTAGGTCTCCAATTGCCGGTTTCCTGCATGCACTGCGCATGCGCGGGAAACCGGCACTTCGTGAATTCAAAAGGGGGCGGTTCCTAAGTGAACCGCGTGCGCGCTACAGGCTGTGCGCACGCAGTGCACTTAGTTATTTTTTCAGCTTTGAACGCGCAGGTAAGTGGTGAAGATTTTACACATAAAGAAAGCAGGCGTAGGACCCCCTTTTAACAAGGTAAGTAGTTAATTAAGTGTTATTTTAAATTTTTTTCAACAGGTTTATCTTTTTTAGAGACTTTAAAGAAAGGTAAGTTTATTTTTATAACTTTTAAAAAGATTTTAAATTTTTTCAAAAATTTAATTTTTTGTTTAAAGTGGTTAATTTATTTAACTATACTTATTTTATTAATGTGATGGCTTTTTTTAAATTTAATTGAGGTTTAGCTGTTCTTTTCGGGGGGTGTAGTATTCATAGCTTTGACAGGTCTTCCTGTCAAAACTATGAATGAAAGATGGTGTGCTGCCATTGGCTCTAACTGAATCACGTGATCCCAGAGCTCGCACGAACTAATTGCGTCTCTGGGTCACGCAAGCACTGCACGGTTCCAAGAGAGAGAGCCTTTCAAACTAAAGTTCGTGTGGGCCCGGAGCAAAAAGGTAGGCGCGGAGTGCGATATCGCGGGGATTCCTTACCCCCGCGGGAACCCTCACTGTTTAATTTCTGGGCCAATAACAGCACTCCGGATCTAGAGGTACAACTCAAGTGGCCCAACTTACAACAACAACAACAACTTGTATTTATATAGCGCCTTTAACGTAGTAAAACGTCCCAAGGCGCTTTACAGGAGTATAGTAGGACAAAAAATTTGACACCGAGCCACATAAATTAGGACAGGTGACCAAAAGCTTGGTCAAAGTGGTCGGTTTTAAGGAGCGTCTTAAAGGAGGAGAGAGAGGTAGCGAGGCGGAGAGGTTTAGACAGGGAATTCCAGAGCTTAGGGCCTCGGCAACAGAAGGCACGGCCACCAATGGTGGAGCGATTATAATCAGGGATGCTCAAGAACATTCTTAATACTATACAGCGAAGGGTGTAATCTACTACAGACCTTAATATTACACATTATTGAATCATACAGCACAGAAAGAGACCATTCAGCCCATCGTGCCTGTGCTGGCTCTTTTTAAGAGCCATCCAATTAGTCCCACTCACGAAGGGTCATCGACCTGAAACGTTAACTGTTTCTCTCGCCACAGATGCTGCCTGACCTGCTGAATATTTCCAGCATTTTCTGCTTTGATGTCCCACTCCCCTGCTCTGTCCCCATCGCCCTGCAATTTTTCCCCTCCAAGTATTTATCCAGTTCTCTTTGGAATGTTACTATTGAATCTGCTCCCACCGCCCTTTGAGTCGGCGCATTCCAGATCACAACAACTCGCCGCGTAAAAAAAATTCTCCTCATCTCGCCTCCTGGTTCTTCTGCCAGTGACCTTAAATCTGTGTCCACTGGTTAGCCACCCTCTTGCCAGATGAAACAGTTTCTCTCGATCTACTCTATCAAAATCCCTCATACGAACATTGGTTGAAGGGTATGATCCACGACAGACTTTAATAATACACATCATAGAAGCATACAGCACAGAAGGAGGCCATTCGGCCCATCGTGCCTGTGCCGGCTCTTTGTAAGAACTATCCAATTAGTCTCACTCCTGCTTCCCAACAAGTACGAAATACCATCAGAAAAGGTATTGGGGGCCAGCAGTGGATTCATGTAAGACACAGCTGGATGGTATAATGGGAAGGTAGTAAGGTCGGTATTCTGGAAGGATGAGATCCAGTGAGCTAAAGGGGCCTCCTTCAGTTGAACTTGCCTTGTAACCACACTAAATAAAATAAAGATTCCTCCTTTACAGAGATCCCGAAGATTTGCTCCCTATGGGCTGGAGTTCGCTGGAGTTTAGATTATATAAGGCCCTGATGAGACCACACCTGGAGTATTGTGTACAGTTTTGGTCTCCTTACCTAAGGAAGGATATACTTGCCATAGAGGGAGTGCAACGAAGGTTCACCAGACTGGTTCCTGGGATGGGGGGGATTGTCCTATGAGGAGAGATTGAGTAGACTAGGCCTATATTCTCTAGAGTTTAGAAGAATGAGAGGTGATCTCATTGAAACATACAAAATTCTTACAGGGCTTGACAGGGTAGGTGCAGGGAGGACGTTTTCCCCTGGCTGGGAAGTCTCGAACCAGGGGTCACAGTCTCAGAATAAGGGGTCGGCCATTTAGGACTGAGATGAGGAGAAATTTCTTCACTTAAAGTGTTGTGAATCTTTGGAATTCTCTACCCTAGAGGGCTGTGGAGGCTCAGTTGTTGAGTATATTCAAGACTGAGATCGATAGATTTTTGGACTCATGGGGAATCAAGAGAACATAAGAACATAAGGATTAGGAGCAGGAGTAGGCCATACGGCCCCTCGAGCCTGCTCCGCCATTCAATAAGATCATGGCTGATCATCGACCTCATCTCCACTTTCCCACCCGATCCCCATATCCCTTGAGTCCCCAAGAGTCCAAAAATTTATCTCAGCCTTGAATATACTCAATGACTGAGCATCCACAGCCCTCTGGGGGAGAAATTCCAAAGGTTTCAATTGACCCTGAATCATCCACCCATCATTTTTGAAGATTTCTCTTTCCATGGGACTTGACGTAAGAAAACTACTAGGCACTTGGTCTAAGCGTTAAACAAAGCTTTAATCAACTGTTTTTCAACATGGAGATCTAGTTGTGTCCTTCCCTAGTTCCTGTTAAAGAATGTCCTGAGCAAGCTGAGCCCTTGCCCGAGTATTTATACTCTCCCTGGACAGCGCCACCAGCAGGCCGCCCAGTATTACTTCATAATTCATTTCCACATGAATGACAAGATTCATGTCAGGATTTCTTTGCGAATCAGTGGAAAACAGAAATAAAAGTGTGTAAAGATAATCGTAACTCCCGCAGTAATTGTTGCATCAAAGCTGTCACCGGCACCAACACAGATTTTACAGTACAGATACAGGCTATTCGGCCCAACTGGTCCATGCCGGTGTTTTGTTTTATTCATTCCTGGGATGTGGGCGTCGCTCGCAAGGCCAGCATTTATTGCCCATAAGGTGGTGGTGAGCCGCCTTCTTGAACCGCTGCAGTCCGTGTGGTGAAGGTGCTCCCACAGTGCTGTTAGGGAGGGAGTTCCAGGATTTTGACCCAGCGACGATGAAGGATCAGCGATATATTTCCAAGTCAGGATGGGGTGTGACTTGGAGCGGAACTTGCAGGTGATGGTGTTCCCATGCGCCTGCTGCCCTTGTCCTTCTAGGTGGTAGGGGTCACGGGTTTGGGAGGTGCTGCCGAAGAAGCCTTGGCGAGTTGCTGCAGTGCATCTTGTAGATGGTACACACTGCAGCCACGGTGCGCCGGTGGTGGAGGGAGTGAATGTTTAAGGTGGTGGATGGGGTGCCAATCAAGCGGGCTGCTTTGTCCTGGATGGTGTCGAGCTTCTTGAGTGTTGTTGGAGCTGCACTCATCCAGGGAAGTGGAGAGTATTCCATCACACTGCTAACTTGTGCCTTGTAGATGGTGCAAAGGCTTTGGGGAGTCAGGAGGTGAGACACTCGCCGCAGAATACCCAGCCTCTGATCTGCTCTTGTAGCCACAGTATTTATGTGGCTGGTCCAGTTAAGTTTCTGGTCAATGGTGACCCCCGAGGATGTTGATGCTGGGGGATTCAGCGATGGTAATGCTGTTGAATGTCATGGGGCGGTGATTAGACTCTCACTTGTTGGAGACAGTCATTGCCTGGCACTTGTGTGGTGCGAATGTTACTTGCCACTTATCAGCCCAAGCCTGAATGTCATCCAGGTCTTGCTGCATGCGGGCATGGACTGCTTCATTATCTGAGGAGTTGTGAATGACGCTGAACACTGTGCAATCATCAGCGAACATCCCCATTTCTAACCTTATGATGGAGGGAAGGTTATTGATGAAGCAGCTGAAGATGGTTGGGCCTAGGATACTGCCCTGAGGAACTCTGGCAGTGATGTCCTGGAGCTGAGCTGCTTGACCTCCAACAACCACAACCATCTTCCTGTCTGCGAGGTATGACCCAGTCACTGGAGAGTTTTCCCCCTGATTCCCATTGACTTCAGTTTTACTAGGGCTCCTTGATGCCACACTCGGTCCAATGCTGCTTTGATGTCAAGGGCAGTCACTCTCACCTCAGCTCCTTTGTCCATGTTTGGACCAAGGCTGCAATGAGGTCGGGAGCCGAGTGGTCCTGGCGGAACCCAAACTGGGCATCAGTGAGCAGGTTATTGGTGAGTAAGTGCCGCTTGATAGCACTGTCGATGATACCTTCCATCACTTTGCTGATGATTGAAGTCATGCTCCACACGAGCCTCCTTTCACCCTACTTCATCTCACCCTATCATCACATCCTTCTATTCCCTTCTCCCTCATGTACTTATCTAGTTTCCCCTTAAATATGGTGGCGAGTTCCATATTCTAACCACTCTGGGGGTAAAGATGTTTCTGCTGAATTTTTTATGGATTTATTAGGGACTATCTTATACTTATGGCCCCTAGTTTTGGACTCGACCCCCACAAGAACTTGTGCAAGTAATGTCCAGTGGATATCCAAAGACTTTATCCAGCAACATCTCCAATAATTTGGGCTCAAATCTCTAGCGGTTTTGAACGGCATTGGCACGCAGGCACACCGTGACACCTTAAACGGTTGGATTCCTATTTCTCTATGTCTCTGCTGAGGGTTGCTATCGCAGCACTGTGCTGCTGAGGAGTATGAGCACATTGTTTACTCTGATTGTCAGTGTTGCATTAACGGGAGCTGTTTCTTGCCTCTTAAGTCCTAATTCCTTTCAATTGGCTGCCAATTCACTTTTGCGTTTCAAAGTGTCACTTCTTAGCATCAATTCCCAACCTATTGTCTTTTATTTTTACACAGAATTTCCCCCCACACTCATTTTCTTGTCACGCCGTCGGATCAAAAAAGCATTCACAGCTCTCTATCTCTCTCCGTTAATGGACAGTGCAATCTAACCGTACACAACAACTGCCGAGGCAGTCGCAGCCGAAATGCGACTCGCTTAACTTCCAGTGTTTTTTTTTTACTGTGCTGAGAAACGGCCGACTGGAGGTGATGTGTTACGGTGCGGCTGAATACCCTCTTTGTGCTCCTTTGTCGCCTCATCTTGCACATGGAAGCAATCAGCCAGCGGGTGACTCCGACAGATGATGCCAATGCCTCGCCCCCCCACCCCGCTTGGTCAGTGCTGAGCTGTTGTCCCCTCTCGCTCCCCAACTCCGACGGTGGTGATGGAAAGTAAATGAGGTGCGGCCCACACCAGAGGTGTTGCAGCCCACCTGATGAGGGGGCTTTTCCCCAAGTGTTGGCAGCAAGGCAGCAATGTGCATCCTTGCCTCCACTGCTGCTCACCATCATTGGTTGCCCCAAGGAAGCGAACCTTGAGCATCTGATGAAGACAACAACAACTTGCATTTATATAGGGCCGTAAATGTAGTAAATCGCTCCACCATTGCCTTCAGCTGCCTCGGTCCTCAGCTCTAGAATTCCCTCCCTAAACCTCTCTGCCTTTCTCTGCTCATAGAATCATAGAATAGTACAGCACAGAAGGAGGCCATTCAGCCCATCGAGTCTGCGCCGGCTCTTTCGAAGAGCGATCCAGTTTTTATTGATTCGTTTTTATGGGATGTGGGCGTCGCTGGCAAGGCCAGCATTTATTGCCCATCCCTAATTGCCCCTTGAGAAGGTGAGTCCCAGTTAGTCCCACTCCCCCTCTCTTTCCCCATATCCCTGCAATTTTTTCAAGTATTTATCCAATTCCCTTTTGAAGGCTACTATTGAATCTGTATCCACCGCCCTATCAGGCAGCGCATTCCAAATCCTCACCACTCGTTGCGTAAATTAAGTTAAATTAAATTAAATCCTCCTTTAAGACGCACCTTAAAACCTACCTCTTTGCCCTGCCCTAATATCTCCTTATGTGGCTCGGTGTCAAAATGAACGCTCCTGAGAAGCGCCCAAGGACATTTTACTACATTAAAGGCGCTGTATACATGCAAGTTGTTATTGGTGAATGGATAAATTGAATCGTGATAATATGTTCAAGTTTCCCACAATCTCCAGAACCGGGGAGACGGGCTCAAAGTTAGAAGAGGGAAGTGTAGATTTAACACAGAGGGTGGTAAGTGTGGCAATGGGCTGCCCAGTGCGGAAGAATGTACGGGAGAATTGGACAGATTATCTGATAGAGTGCGGCATTGAGAAGCGTTCGTTCTTGAGACTGGCCATGATGGACTACATAATCGTTTGTGGTTCTGAACTTTCCTACCCTCCAGCGTGGTCACCAGGTAAGGGCTTTATTGGACTCTGCTGTGATGCCTGCCATAGATGAACTGACTGCCAACAACTCATTGCCTAGGCTCACACATTAAGAAGGGCTGCTTGGGTGAGATACAAACAAGGCCCGTGGGACCATACCACGGCAGCGAGTCAATGCGTTTAGCACAAGCGGAGGGGGAAACAACATGCAGGAGTAGAAAGGGCAGAAGCCAGATAAAAACAGCCCTTAAAAAGTTAAGTTCAAGAACCGATTCTATATAAAGTCTAACATTGTTACCCTTCTGTATGTGTCTGTTCCTGAGTGTATTAAACTTCGTGACAAACAGGTTAAGAAGAATTGACTCTGCTGCAATTCTGCGGCTGTCACAAGAGATTGATTGACTATAAACACCGAGATTTAACTGGTGTTATTTGTCCCCATTCGCAGGCTGGCTGCATGAATCATACAGCGAATCTTAGGAGAGCCATTAATCAGACCATTTCGATATCACAGGCTGCACTCAGACTGCACTCAAAATAATAAAATCTGATGAAAATCAATAAATAATCCCTTCCACCGAGCCCATGCTGCCAAGATGGATGTGAGGGAACTAGTTGAGACGAGCGCAGCAGTGAAAGGTCAGAAAGGTCAAACACAGAAATCTGAGCACACTGCAGCCTTGACCTTGCCTCCTACTTCCTTTGCGTCTTTTGTCTAGAGCCCAGGAAGTAGATACAAATATTTAAAGAGATAACGTCCTCATAATTGCCCCAGCTGTAACGGGCTTGGCTAACAAAGAAGAAAGAACTTGCATTTCTATAGCGCCTTTCACAACCACCGGACGTCCCAAAGAGCTTTACAGCCAATGAGGTACTTTTTGAAGCGTCGTCACTGTTGTAATGTAGGAAGTGTGGCCGTTATTTTGCGCACAGCAAGCTCCCACAAACAGCAATGAGATAATGATCAGGCAATCTGTTTTAGTGGTGTTGGTTGAGGGGTAAATGTTGGCCCAGGACACCGGGGAGAATTCCTCTGCTCTTCTTAGGAAAATAGCACCATGGGATCTTTTGTACCCACTTGAGAGGGAAGATGGGGCCTTAGTTTAAGGTATCATCCGAAAGACGGCATCTCCGACAGTGCAGCGCTCCCTCAGTACTGCACTGGGAGCGTCAGTCTAGATTTTTGTGCTCAAGTCTCTGGAGTGGGACTCGAACCCACAACCTTCTGACTCAGAGGCAAGAGAGAGTGACCCACTGAGCCAGGGTGACACCTAATGGATGAACGTACGAACATATGAAAAATAACCGACATGAAAAGACCTAGGGGGCGATTTTGTTAATGGGGGCACATTGGAGGCGGGACTGCTGCTTGTCGGGTTTTAAACCTGCCTCCATCGATTTGTGGCCAACCCACGTTATTTTCCCTTGATCGACCTTGGCCAATTAAGGGAAAGCCGATTGCAGAGAACGTCAATGTATGACGTTTCATCTGTCAAAAACTTTTGACAGATGAATTGTCATCGTTTGACAGCTCTGTGAAGCTGTCAGTGACATTCTCTGTAGTTTGATGAGGTCTTGCATTCAAGATCTCATCAACCTTCTTTCTTTTACAGAAATGAGATGGTTGTTGCATCTGAGAATGCAGCGGCCATCTGTCACCTGCAACACGGAGGTCCGAGACTCTCCGCATACACACCGACTGAAGCCTGGAGGAAGAAACAAAGGTAAGTACACTTTTAAAAACACTTTGCACTTACCTCAGATACTCACCTCTACATTCTTGAACCCATCACTTACCTTCACAGCACACTTTTACACCCCCCCGACCCCCGCAGACCCAGTACTCGCCTCGCTGGGCTGGCGGGTTTTGGAGCCATCGGGAAGCCCGCACTTGTGAGGGCAAAAAGGGGATAATCCTATTTTCTGCCTGTTAACTACCTGTTAACAGGCAGTTAATAAGCTTTAATCCCTTCCCGCCTCCAAGGAGGCGGGACCCGGGGCGGGATGGCTACCCGCCTCCTAGGAAGATGGCATGGAGGCAGGTTGCGGGCGGGTTGGGCACCCGCCCCCAAATTGTGCCATTACCCCGGCAGTCCTGCATCCATACCCGCCTCCCCAGGGCTGGCAAAATCGCCCCCCTACTGTCCCACACAGTTGTGATGTCTCGTGCACCACAATATATACACTCCACACCCCACCCAGAGGCCTTGTGATCTCCTGGGAGAGGCGGAAAAAAAAGATAGAAAATCGAAGCCAATTTGGGGAAAAAATCTGGAAAATTCCTCTCCGACCCCCTTAGGCAATAGATACTTGCCCAGGAGATCACTCTGGCCTTGATTAATATTATACGGTACCTAACGTTAACCCTTGTACGAGGTGATCGCCACCACAGCCAGAAACAGGTCCAGCTCTCGCTTGACGGGATGAGTGGGTCAGCATTAGAAACAGCCCGGAATAAACACCATTTGAACATGGTAGAGGCGAAAATATCCCATTCTGGAAAAATTTGAAGAAAGTGCAATTGTCAGATACATATTGGGTCTCTGTCTTATTTGGGGTGTGCTCTATGATCTTGGACGATGAATCTATGATAGGGCTTACCATATAGCTCCTATGAAAGGCCATTGCAATGCCTGATAGGAAATAGTCTCTCTGCCTGCTCAATTTATGATATTGCCACAGGAGTGTTTGAATGGGCACCACGGACCAAAAGCCAATCAATTCTCTCTGGGTTTTTTTGCGCCAACAAAATGGAAGGCAGGCACAGCCCCACTGGGAAGGAAGATCTGTGGGCGTGTAACCATAAAAACATAGAAAAATAGGAGCAGGAGTAGGCCCTTCGGCCCTTCGAGCCTGCTCCGCCATTCAATATGATCATGGCTGATCCTCTATCTCAATACCATATTCCCGCTCTCTCCCCCATACCCCTTGACGCCTTTTGTGTCTAGAAATCTATCTATCGCCTTCTTAAATATACTCAGTGACTTGGCCTCCACAGCCTTCTGTGGTAGAGAATTCCACAGGTTCACCACCCTCTGAGTGAAGAAATTTCTCCTCATCTCAGTCCTAGTCCGTGTCACTCTCGTGTGCCTTCCAGCGAACCAATCAAGGGTCAGCTTTTGGTTAAGGGCCGGAAGCAGGGGCCTCAATTTATACACACAGCTGAGGATGAAGCACTCTGGCTCAGCCGCTCCTTTTAACATCAGTGAGATCAGCAGCAGTCTCAACTTCAGCGGAAAAAGGTAAGCGTGTGAAACAAAAAAAAAAACGACGCACAAATTAATGAGAATTGCGCCTGAGCCTCAAAGCCGTGAAAAAAAAAATGGATGGCAAAAATCAAAATTCCGTCCTCCATCCAGGTCAGGATCCCATAGAATAGAAACAGAACATGAATTATTCAGACACTGCGAAGGTGTGGCCTGGCCTCCTAATGGTGATCAAGATTGTTAGCTTTGTTCTAATTCTGAGATGAGGCTCACTGAAATTAGCACTGAGGAACCCTCTTTAAAACGGGATAATGGAGGACAGGGGCTGGCAGAAACTCACCACAACCTCAAACAACATTTATATAGCGCCTTTAACGTAGTAAAATGTCCCAAGGCGCTGCACAGGAGTATTATGAGACAAAAAAATTGACACCGATCCACATAAGGATAAATTAGGGCAGGTGACCAAAAGCTTGGTCAGAGAGGTAGGTTCTAAGCAGCGTCATAGAGTCATAGAGTTATACAGCACAGAAAGAGGCCCTTCGGCCCATTGTGTCCGCGCCGGCCATCAAGCCCTGTCTATTCTAATCCCATTTTCCAGCACTTGGTCCGTAGCCTTGTATGCTATGATGTTTCAAGTGCTCATCTAAATGCTTCTTGAATGTTGTGAGGGTTCCTGCCTCTACCACCCTTTCAGGCAGTGAGTTCCTGATTCCAACCACCCTCTGGGTGAAAGAGTTTTTCCTCAAATCCCCTCTAAACCTCCTGCCCCTTACCTTGAAACTATGCCCCCTGGTTATTGACCCCTCTACTAAGGGGAAAAGTTCCTTTCTATCTACCCTATCTATACCCCTCAGTGTCTTAAAGGAGGAGAGAGAGGCGGAGAGGTTTAGGGAGGGAATTCCAGAGCTCAGGGCCCAGGCAGCTGAAGGCACGGCCGCCAAAGGTGGAGCGATTAAAATCGGGGATGCTCAAGAGGGCAGAATTAGAGGAGTGCAGAGATCTCAAAATAGCGCAAAATAGTGCCTCCGACGCCGTGATAAGCGTTAGAGAGGTAGAAGCCCGACATTTATTTTATTTACAACTTCTTGTTCCTTAAACACAGAGTTGGGAGTATCTCCTGGATAAACTGCTGGAAAGCGCTTTGAGATCCCGAGGTCGTGAAAGGCGGAAAGGCGCTTTACAAATTTAGCTTCTTTCTTTGAACATGCGGAGTTCCTATTGTGGAGCACCCTTCCATACGGAACTGGCTCAAAGGGCTCTCGGGCCGACCTGACTGCTGTGCAGATTTACTTTACGCAAATGCAAAGCCGAGCCCCTTCCCAGCTCAAAGCATTCATTTAAGAAGTAGAATTGCAACAAATGACCGACTTTGCAAACAGCAATTATTCCCGAGCCCGACTTGCAAAAATGCAATCAAAGCGACACATGTTGTTGAAGGAGCTGGGCTGTGTGTGCCCTTCGGTCCTTGACTGCTTGACACTCCCAATAAACTCTTAGCCCCCGCCCCCCATCTCGCTCATTCACTCGTCCCAGTCTCCTTCCTGCTGCCAGAAAAGCTGCAGTTAGCTTGCTTCTTCCTCCGCTGTAATCAGCACTAAGCACATTAGAGAGTGGGGAGAGAGAGAGCTTGTGATACATCTAAATCAGCCTTAGTGACGGATACACTGGGCTTATTCCCGCACACACAAAAAGTGTTTGTTTTTATGAGGCAGATGGAAGGAAATCTGGTTTCCCTGGCTCTTGCTCTCTCTGCCCAGCTCACCGAGGCTCAGCTCCCGATATTCAGTCACTAATCACTTTCTGCCCTGTCTCCCTTGGCGGCACAAAGGGCTTTCAGCTGCCCGGCACCCACCCACCCCACACACGGGATAAGACCGCTAAATCGAGGGAGGTAAAGACATAAAGGGAGGGGAGCGGAGGAAAGACACCGAGAGAAAGAGGAGTAGATACCTGCAAGCCCAGAGGTATGGTTTACGCACAGATGGAAAAAATCGTTTAGCCCTTCTATTGCACAGAGTAACTTATATATCCACGACGCACAGACTGTCTGCTGCAGTAGGCAAGAACAAAAAACAGGAGCGAGAAAGAATACAATCATAAAAACTGATGCCTACGAATTATTTTATTTTTAATTCGCAGCCTATTTTGAACTCGCCAATGATTTTTTTTCTCTTTCATAAGAATTAGGAGTAGGCCATTTGGCCCCTCGAGCCTGCTCCGCCATTCAATAAGATCATGGCTGATCTTCGACCTCAACTCCACTTTCCCGCCTGATCCCCATATTCCTTGATTCACCTCAGAGTCCAAAAATCTAGCGATCTCAGCCTTGAATATAATCAACGACTCAGCATTCACAGCCCTCTGGGGCAGAGAATTCCAAAGATTCACAACCCTCTGAGAGAAGAAATTCCTCCTCATCTCAGTCCTAAATGGCCGACCCCTTATCCTGAGACTATGCCCCCTAGTTCTAGACTCTCCAGCCAGGGGGTAACAGCCTCTCAGCATCTACCCTGTCAAGCCCTCTCAGAATCTTGCATGTTTCAATGAGATTTCATAATGCCTCATTATGATCAAAGCAAACAAGCTCTCTGATTGCTAGTTTGGGAAATGTAGTGTTCAGTCGTGGTGCTGAGCCGTGTTGACGAGGAGCCTCCTATCTTTGGCCGCCAGTGCGTACTGAGTTAGCTGGTCTCCGCCAGCGTGACAGCAAGTGTTCCCAGAGGAGACTCAGAGCCCCTGCCCAATGAGGGGAAAGATAGACGGCAGAGTCCCCATTCCCAATGGCGGTCCGATGGTTTCAGCTGGAGAGTGCGGATGTTACGTTGGCTGCCAACCCCCATGGTTGAATAGGCTGCCGGTACTCGCTGTCTAGGTTCACATGTAAAGAATAGCCATTTGGCTGAGGTACCAGAGGGCATTCCACGCCTGTGGACCTGTTAGCTCAGCCAGGAGTCAACACTTTCAGGAAAAGGAAAAGAGCAGGTCAGAGGCTAGGTATTCTGCGACAAGTGTCTCACCTCCTGACTCCCCAAAGCCTTTCCACCATCTACAAGGCACAAGTAAGGAGTGTGATGGAATACTCTCCACTTGCCTGGATGAGTGCAGCTCCAACAACACTCAAGAAGCTCGACACCATCCAGGGCAAAGCAGCCCGCTTGATTGGCACTCCATCCACCACCTTAAACATTCACTCCCTCCACCACCGGCGTACCGTGGCTGCAGTGTGTACCATCTACAAGATGCACTGCAGCAACTCGCCAAGGCTTCTTCGGCAGCACCTCCCAAACCCGCGACCTCTTCCACCTAGAAGGACAAGGGCAGCAGGCGCATGGGAACACCACCACCTCCAAGTTCCCCTCCAAGTCACACGCCATCCTGACTTAGAAGTATATCGGCCGATCCTTCATCATCACTGGGTCAAAATCCTGGAACTCCCTCCCTACCAGCACTGTGGGAGCACCTTCACCACACGGACTGCAGCGTTTCAAGAAGACGGCTCACCTTAAGGCTAAAGGGATCAAGGGATACGGAGAGAAGGCAGGGACAGGGTACTGAATTTGGATGATCAGCCATGATCTCATTAAATGGCGGAGCAGGCTCGAGGGGCCGAATGGCCTACTCCTGCTCCTATTTTCTATGCTTCTATACCACCACCTTCTCAAGGGCAATTAGGGATGGGCAATAAATACTGGACTTGCCAGCGACGCCCACATCCCATAAACAAATTTTTTAAAAAGGGGACAAAATTGGAGGGGACACAACTGTCAATTCAAAGATATGTGGCGAGAATGGAGAAGCTGAGATTGTTCTCCTTAGAACTGAGAAGGTTAAGGGGAGATTTAATAGAGGTGTTCAAAATTATGAGGGGTTTTGAGAGTAAATGAGGAGAAACTGTTTCTACTGGTAGGAGGGTTGGTCACCAGAGGACAGAGATTTAAGGTAATTGGTGAAAGACCCAGAGGGGGAGATAAGGAGAAATTTTTTTACGCAGCGAGTTGTTATGATCTGGAATGCACTGGCTGAAAGGGCGGTGGAAGCAGATTGAATAGTAACTTTCAAAAGGGAATTGAATAAATACTTCAAGGGGAAAAATTTGCAGGGTTATGGAGAAAGAGCGGGGGGAGTGGAACTAATTGGAGAGCTCTTTCAAAGAGCCGGCACAGGCACGATGGGCTGAATGGCCTCCTTCTGTGCTGTGTCATTCTATAATTCATATTGAAGGAGAAAGAGAAGAACATGTATTGCAGGAGCTCGCACTACGGAACATTGTCCAGAGCCAACAGCGTGGTTTTTCAAAGGTGTTCTTGGAATCAGCCACATCGGCCTATTCCAAAAATGGAAGGCGCCTGGAGAACACTCAACGGACTTATTGGCCCGTATTTTCCGATGCCTACGGGTGCCCCGTAAAAAACTTTAATTAATTATTTTTTTCAAAAAATTAAATTTTTGTTTAAAATATTTAATTTAATGTCATTTTAACTCATTTTAAAAACGTGATGTTTTAAAAAAAATGTATTTAATGTTTTAGTGTCTTTTTGGGGTGATCTCCATTCATATATTTGACGGGTCTATCTGTCAAAAGTATGAAGGGAGATTCCCCTCTCCTATTGGGTGGCTTGGCCCACGTGATCCCAGGAACGCTTGCGAACCGCGTGCGCCCCTGGGATACGTGGGCCCTGCGCATTTCGACTGTGGAGAGGCCCAGGAGCGGAAGTGTCCGCACCTCGAGAGACCTCAGGTAAGGGCGTAGATTTTTTTCCGATAGGAGGTCTCCGCACGCACAGGAAGCCTCCGATCGGAAAATACGGGCCAATATATACAGGAAGTCATCATGTGGAAAAACTTACTATCGGCTAACTCAGTAATAATACGATAAAAGTATACCGCTCCTTATCACCCTGCCAAAGCTCCTCTCAGAGTGTTTCACACAATTAATCACAATTGAAGGGCAGTGGCTCTTTTTCTATGATGTGGAGATGCCGGTGTCGGACTGGGGTGGACAAATGTGAGAAGTCGCACAACACCAGGTTATAGTCCAACGGTTTTATTTGAAATCACAAGCTTTCGGAGCTGCTGCCCCTTCGTCAGGTGAAGTGAAGAAATACAAATGGGCACAGCATATATAGTCAGAGAACAATGCAGTGTTCTCTGACTATATATGCTGTGCCTATATGCATCTCTTCACTTCACCTGACGAAGGAGCAGTGCTCCGAAAGCTTCTGATTTCAAATAAAGCTGTTGGACTATAACCTGGTGTTGTGCATCTTTTTCTATAGGCAAATGCGGCAGTCATTCTGCACTAGAAACCTCTCGCAAATGGTCATGAGGTGAACCCCCCCAGTTAATCTGTTTCTGTAGGTGTTGGTAGAGGGAAGAATGTTGGCCAGGACCTTGTAAGAGTTCCCCTGCTCTTCTTCGACTAGCCCCACAGGATCTTTAACACTTACCTGAACAAGCGATCAAGGCTCGGTGATCCAATCGAGGTGTTAAAAATGATAAAGGGATTCGACAGGGTAGATTCTTTCTTTCTATTGTTTCTATCTTTTCTTTCTCCCCTCTCTCTCTCTCTCTCTCTTAGGCTGCAATGGTCCCACATGAAATAACTCTGAGCCAGCCCGACTCCTAGTTGGTGCAGGCCCACAGCGCAAAAAAAACAGCCAGGATTCATTACAACAACACAAAAAGAAAATACTGCAGATGCTGGAAATCTGAAATAAAGACAGAAAATGCTAGAGATACTCAGCAGGTCAGGCAGCATCTGTGAAGAGAGGAAACAGAGTTAACGTTTCAGGTCGATGACCTTTCGTCAGAACTGGAAAAAAGCAGGAGATGGAACAGATTTTTAAGCAAGTGTAGGGGCTGGGAAAGGGGGGAGGGGATGAAAGAACAAAAGGGAAGGTCTGTGATAGGATAGAAGGCAGGAGAGGTTAAGAGACATTGAGAGATATTCAAGGCAAAAGGAGATGGTAATGGGACAAGTTAAGAAACAAAGGATGGCTGTCGATGAAGTGTAAATTGCGCTGGCAGAATGAAAGACAGCTGCCATGTGGGAGAGAGAAAAAAAGGCACAAACAAAAGGTGTGGATAAAAAATATACATATGATCGGGGCCGGGTTATGATCTGAAATTGTTGAACTCTATGTTGAGTCCAGAAGGCTGTAAAGTGCCTAATCGAAAGATGAGGTGCTGTTCCTCGAGCTTACGCTGAGCTTTCGTGGAACAATGTAAGAGGCCGAGGACGGTGAGGTCTGAGTGGGAGTGGAGCGGAGAATTAAAGATTCATTACAAACTGGTATGGAGCCACCGCAGAAGGTGCAAGAAAGGTTTACTCGACTGATACCAGAACTGAGGAGGTTATACCTATCAGGAAAGATATAACAGGCTCGGGGTTCTTTTCTCTAGGAAAGAAAAGATTGAGGGGTGACCTGTTGGTGGTATTGAAGATTATGATAGGGTAGACATAGAGACTTGTGGGTGAGACCAGAACTAGGAGCCATAAATATAAGATAGTCACGAATAAATTCAATGGGGAATTCAGGAGAAAGTTCTTTAGTGGTTAGAATGTGGAACTCGCAACCACAAGGAATAGCTGAGGTGAATAGCGTCGACGCATTTCAGAAGAAGTTAGATAAACACACAAAGGAGAAAGGAATAGAAGGCTATGTTGATGGGGTTAGATGAAGAGGGGTGGGAACACCGGCATGGACCAGTTGGGCTGAATAGCCTGTTTCTGTATTGTAAATATTTTTAAATACGATAATAGTCACAAGAATGGTTGGCGTTGGAAACAGAAAAATGCCACATTGGCACAGTTTGGGGGGCGGGGGGAGGGTTGCAATTTTGCATTTGGGGCTAAATTCAGGGAGCTCTATCTACATCTAACTGGGCCAAGCTTGACTTGATTCTGATAATGGACACCAAAAGCGGGAAGCTGTCAGCCCAGCGGTAGCGCTCTCTGGCCTCTTGAGTCAGAAGGTTGTGGGTTCAAGTCCCACTCCAGAGACTTGAGCACATAATCTAGGCAGGTGTTACAGTTCAGTGCTGAGATGCAGCATGCTTAGATGTGATGTTAAATTGAGGCCCCATCTGTCTGTGCAGTTAGACATAAAGAAATCCCGTGGCGCTCTTTACATGGAATGTACAGCACGAAACAGGCCATTCGGCCCAACTGGTCCATGCTGGTGTTTACGCTCCGCACGAGCCTCTTCCCACCCTACTTCATCTAACCCTATCAGCATTGTGTCAGCTGTGGCTCAGTTGGTAACACACTTGCCTTTGAGTCAGAAGGTTGTGGGTTCAAGTCCCACTCCAGGGACTTGAGCACGTAAAGCTAGGCTGGCAGTACTGAGCTAGCGCCGCACTGTCGGAGGTGCCGTCTTTCAGATGAGACATTAAACCGAGGCCCCGTCTGCTCTCTCAGATGGATGTAAAAGATCCTACGGCGCTCTTTTAAAGAAGAGCAGGGGGAGTTATCCCCGGTGTCCTGGCCATTATGTATCCCTTAAGTAACATCCCAAAAACAGATTATCTGGCCATTATCACATTGCTGGTTGCGGGAGCTTGCTGTGTGCAAATTGGCTGCCGCGTTTCCCACATTACAACAGTGACTGCACTCAAAAAGTACTTCATTGGCTGTAAAGCGCTTTGCGACGTCTGGTGGTCGTGAAAGGCGCTATATAAACGCAAGTCTTTCTTTCTTATCCTACTATTCCTTTTTCCCTCATGTTTTTATCCAGCTTCGCCTTAAATGCATCTTTGATGAAGAGCGGGCGAGTCCTCCTCCCTGCGCTGCCCAACATTTATCCCTCAACCAACACCTCCAAAAACAGATTACCTATTTATTCATCTTATTCACTATGAGATGCTACTGTGCGCACTTGCCACAGTTCCCTACGTACCAACAGTGGCTGCTCTTCAAAAGTAATTCATTGGCTGTCAAGCGCTTTGTGACATCCTGAAGATGCGAAAGATAGAAGTTCTTTCTTGACAGGTTCCTCAATTCAATAAGGACAGAAGCTGTCGCCGACAAAAAAAAAAAGAACGCCAGACTCTTCTGAGCTTTACAGCAGGAACCGAGACTGTCAGAAGCCTTCAAATTTAAAAAAAAATCAAAACCAATTTGAAACAAAAAACACAGAGGCTGAGAGTAAATAGTCTGAAGATGAACAAATCACAGGCGGTGACTTTAGGGATGTAACTCAATGTCAAAGCTCTGCTGACGTCCATAAAACTCTCAAGCTTTGCTTGTATTGTTTATGATGTCATTAGGTTCGTTCAATTGAATTACTACCATCCTTCTACTATCACGTACTGTATATAAAAATATAAATATGTATGTATATATAAGCCTACACACACATAACCACACATAATATATCAGATGGCCGGGCTATATTTCGGACAACAATTTGCATTTATATAACACCTTTAGTGTAAAAAAACATGCCCGGAGCTTAAATCGGACAAAAATTGACCCTGTGTCAAAGGAGATATCAGGAAGGGTGACCAATAGCTTGGTCAAAGAGGTAGGTTTACATAGAAGATAGGAGCAGGAGTAGGCCATTCGGCCCCTCGAGCCTGTTCCGCCATTTAATGAGATCATGGCAGCAAGAGGTAGAGAGGCTGAGATGTTTAGGGATGAATGCCGTAGTTTAGGGCCGAGACTAATGGTGTGGCCAAGGGAGTGGGGTTGCACAAGAGGCCAGAGTTGGAGGAACGCACAGAGTTCTTGGAGGTTTGTAGGGCTGGAGGAGATTACCGAGATGGGGGAAGGCTTTGACACAAGGATGAGAATTTTAAATTTGACGGGTTGGTGGGCCGGCAGCCAACGTAGATCAGCGAGCACATGGGTGATTGGTGAGCGAGACGTGGCGTGGATTAGGATACGGGGAGCAGAGTTTTGGATGAGATTTATGGAGCGTGGAGGATGGGAGATCAGCCAGGAGAGCATTGGTACAGCCGAGTTTGAAGGTGGCAAAGGCATGAATGAAGGTTTCAGCAGCCGATGGGCTGAGGCAAAGGTGGAGATGGGCGATGTTACAGAATTGGAACTAGACCAGTTTTGTGATGGAATGATTTTAAAGAAGAGGAGAAGAGGGGTGGAAGAAAGCGAGGTGCTCAAAGGAGGACTAAGTGCCAGAGGAGCGGGGGAGAGACCAAAGTGTGATTTGACGATATAAGGATGCTACATTTGGAGTTGTGCAATGCACAGCTGTTGTGCCTCGGTAACCCGATTGCATCAGCAAGCTTCTATGGCACATCTGTCAGTGGGCAATTGTTTGGCTCAGAAATCAGGGAGATAATGGAATTTGCAGTGAGTGTACAGAGAGATAGAGAGAGGGAGGGAGAGGGAGAGAGTGATGAGGTCCAGATGGCGAACCCACCCAATCCAGCAACCTAATCTAATTACAAGGGGGAAGAGGAAGTTAATTTCAGCACAGGCCTCCATCGATTATACAAACTGGCATTCAGACATGCAAAGACTCGAGAGGACAAGATTCCTTTTAAACAAGAAAAGGCATGAGCCAGTCCTCACACAGGCTGAGCTAATAACCTGGTGCAGAACAACAACTTTATAAAGCGCCTTTAACGTAGTAAAACATCCCAGAGCGCTTCACAGGAGCGTAATCAGACAAAGTTTGACACCGAGCCACATGCGATATTAGGACAGGTGACCAAAAGCTTGGCCAAAGATAGTTTTTATGGAGTGTCTGAAAGGAGAGGGAGGTAGAACGACGGAGAAGTGATTAACAGTGCCATCAGTATTTCACTGGTAGGCGGTCACTGTTGGTTCTTACCTCCCCTTCAAATACCGTGAAGCAAAAAGATCCCCAAACACAAAGCCCAACCCGTGGCCTTCCAGGTACAGCAGCTGGACGAGGGCAGCAGGTCCACGGGAACACCATCTCCTCCAGGTTCCCCTCCAAGTCACGCACCATCCTGACTTGGAAATATATCGGCCGTTCCTTCATCGTCGCTGGGTCAAAATCCTGGAACTCCCTCCCGAACAGTACTGTGGGAGCACCTTCACCACACGGGACTGCAGCGGTTCAAGAAGGTGGTTCACCACCACCTTCTCAAGGGCAACTAGGGATGGGCAATAAATGCTGGGCCTTGCCAGCGACGCCCACATCCCGTGAATGAATAATAAAAAAAGAGGCGAGGAGTTCCAGAGGTTTGAGGTCCTATGTTAAGAGTCTTGATTTCAACAGGATGAGAATGAAGGACAAGCGTGTAACACCATGACTAACCATATAATTTCACATTAATAACTTCATAATTACATTTTAATTTTGAAGTGTAAGAGCATTGTCAGAAAAATGAGATGTTCTTCATATGTTTGATATTTCCCATAGCAATATTGTCACATTTTCTGCATCATTAAAACCCCCAAACTCATTTGAAGTTCTGGCCTTTTATACTTCACCATTTATGGTACATTTTTTTGAAACAATTAGCAGCACCTTTTTAATACGAGGATTTTAATTGTGCAAGACAGCAGGGAAAAGAATTCAATGTTTAATTAAAAATCCTAACCTTTAAACATTAATCGGGTGCTCCACATTTACCAGTGAATGAAAAGGTCATATTCTGGCTCCATTTTGAAATTATTTTTATTTTCAAGCAGATTGGATTAAGGGCATGACTTCAGGTGCAAACTCTTCACGTCCCACCTGCACCTAATTTGCATTTCAATGGTTCCCCTCACTGCAGCAGGTGTACTGGGAATGTTGCAATCTACAGTGTCGCGTTTTGCCTCAGCCGGTCGGCTTCTCAGCAACGAGTCGGGAGGTGGTGGGTTCAAGCCGCGCTCCAAGCTCGTAACCTAGGCTGGCGGTCCAATGCCATATTGATGGAGTGCTGTACTCATTGTTGGAGGTGCTGTATTTTGGATGAGAAGTTGAAACCTCAACCCTGGTCCAGTTCATCCAGTACAGTGCAGAAGGAGGCCATTCTTAGGTGATCTTATTGAAACATATAAGATACCGAGGGGGGCTCGACAAGGTAGATGCAGAGAGATGTTTCCCCTCGTGGGGAAATCTAGAACTCAGGGGGCATAGTTTCAGAATAAAGTGTCGCCCTTTTAGAACTGAGATGAGGAGGAATTTCTTCTCTCAGAGGGTCGTAAATCTGTGGAATTCTCTGCCGCAGAGAGCGTGGAGGCTGGGTCATTAAATACATTTAAGGTGGAGATAGACAGATTTTTGCAAGATAAGGGAGTGAAGGGTTATGGGGAGGGTTATGACTCCACCATGATCTTACTGAATGGCGGAGCAGGCTCGAGGGGCCAAGTGGCCTATTCCTGCTCCTATTTCTTATGTTCATTGGGCCCATCGTGCCTGCGCCGGCTCTTTGAAAGAGCTCTCCAGTTCGTCCCACTCCCCCTGCTCTTTCCCCATAGCCCTGCAATTTTTTTCCTTTTCAAGTATTTATCCAATTCTCTTTTGAAAGTTACGACTGAGTCGGCTTCCACCGCCCTTTCAGGCAGCGCGTCCCAGATCACAACAACTCACTGAGCTGAAAAAAAAAATTCTCCTCATCTCTCCCCTCTGGTTCCTTTCCCAGCTCACCTCCGCAAAACTTACTGAAGTAACAGAACATGCTGTAAATGCTCATGAAGTGTTTGTAATGGAGGAAAAGAGAAAATTGAATGGGAGCGTGAAAAAAAAACATTTAAAACTATCTTCAGGAGTCCTGCAAGTCTGCAAAACAAGGTCTGGATGTTCTACCAAACTCCGGTCTCCGACCATTAATTCAATCCTATTCCCCTGGAACCTCTAAATAGATCTTGTATATTATTCTATCAGTAAACTGCCAATGTGTTTTTTTTTTGTACTAAGAACCTTATCTCTACCCAGGAGATGAGTACTCAACTGGCTACATTAATTTTTTATACCACCAACCTTCCTGACTAGTCACTGAGTGCCTGATGTACTATTGATTTCCGTGCTAAATTTCTGCTCTTAATGGACTGAAGGGCTAAGCCAGCGCGGAGCAAAGAGATCGTTTCCAGCTTTTTATATATAACCGATGAAACCCATCCTCCCGGCCGAGATTCAATACTGAAGGACCTTGTGGAAAAAAATCCCCCCACCCCCCCCCCCCACCCCCACCCTCCGCTTCTGATCTGATCTGTTACCGATGCAGTCAGTTCCAGGAAACTATCATCAACAATGCTGCTTGTTAATGGAAGCGCTGTTACCTGGAGCTTGAGATTACATGGAATATACAGCACAGAAACAGACCATTCGGCCCAACTAGTCTGTGCTGGTCTTTATACTCCACACCAGTCTCCTCTTATTCCAGCTACCTCACCTCAGCCGTTTCAGCAGATCTTTCTATTCCCTTTTACTTGTTTATTTAAGGCAATATTGTGGTTTTTTTTTTCAATTTTCTGCCCAGCCCTGAAGGTTCTAACTCAGTGCTGGGATTGGGCATCACAGGTACGGGCTCCCGACACCCCCCTCACTCCAAATGGCCAATCTTCATACGCATTTCCCAGGTAGTCAGAATTGCCAGCCTATTTTTCCATGGGGAGAGTCACAAGTCAGCCCATTGCTGTCCTCTATGGATAGCCATACAGCTGTTCTATGAGTAACTGGATAGTGAGCCTACCACCCTCTGTACACTTGAGCTTATCCAACACTCTGCTGCCCATGTCCAAACCCGTCGTCCCTGCGCTCACTGACCTACATTGGCGCCCATTCAGGCAACGCCTCGATTTAAAAATTCTCATCCTTATGTTCAAATCCCTCCATGGCCTCGCCCCTCCCTATCTCTGTAATCTGCTCCAGCCCGACAACCCTCCGAGATATTTGCGCTCTGGCCTCTTGAGCATCCCCAATTTTCTTCATCCCACCATTGGCGGCCGTGCCTTCAGCTGCCGAGGCCCTAAGCTCTGGAATTCCCTTCCTAAACCTCTCTGCCTCGCTCTCCTGCTTTAAGATGCTCCTTAAAACCTACCTCTGGCCACACTTTTGTTCATCTGTCCTAATGTATCCTTCTGTGGCTCTTTGTCAAATTTTGTTAGATAACGCTCCTGTGAAGCGCCTTGGGATGTTTTACTACGTTAAAGGCGCTGTATGAATGCAGGTTGTTGTTCCTGTTGGTAAGGAATAGGAACCCAGGCTGCTTCTTCTAAGTGAACAGGGCAAGCAACTGTGTATCTCCTAACCAATGAGATTGAAGGATTGATAAATAAACAGCGGAAGGACAGAGAGAAAGAAAGAAAGAAAGAAAGAGAGAGAGAAAGAAAGAAAGGAGAAAAAGGTAGATAGATAGATAGATAGATAGAAAGAACATGCATTTATATAGCACCTTTCACAATCTTAAAACATCCAAAAGTGCGTTACAGCCAATGAAGTACATTTTTGTTTAAAGAGTAGTCACTGTTGTAACATAGGAAATGTATATAACTGGTTGAACATAGGAACAGGCCGTTGAGCCCCTTCGCCATTCAACAAGATCATGGCCGATCTAAATACATTCGCCCAATGTGGGGCTCGAACCCACAACCCCAAGATTAAGAGTCTCATGTGGTACCGACTGAGATAGCTGCGCTAGCCAGGAGAACAGACTTGAAAGTTATAGAGATAGGCATTGCTCGAGGTCTTTGTCCTCAAATTCCTCCATGGTCATTTCTACCCTGATGTCTTATCTTATTCCGCTAACTCTGGATTACTGCTCATTCCCTTCTCCTTCCGCTCCAACACTTCACCCCCAATATTTCAACCACTAGGTTTTACAACTTTCTGTCAAAAGCGCTTTACTTTGCTACTTCTTTCCTTTGCTTCAAAAGAACGTCTAAAAATGTATCTCAAATTGACGGTGCTTCCCCCTTTTAAGTTCCTATCTCCTGCTTGGTGTCCTCCTATCTCCGTTGGGAAATATTTTGAGATGTTCTACTATGTGAGGGGTGCAGTCTCGATGAAAGTTGTTACAGGCACAGACCGAGATGATCAAGCACTCCGCAGGATATGATAGTTCCACTCTGCTGCACCACAAGGAAAGGTTGAACGGGTGGAGATATAGGATAAATAGTCCCAAGATTTAATTTATTACCTTTGTGAATCAGAAGCGTTCCTTTAAAAGCTTAAATGGGTGGAGTGGAGTGGAGTGGAGTCCATGATAGGAAGATCCTTAGGTGTCAGCTGTGGCCCAGTGGCAGCGCTCTTGTCTTTGAGTCAGAAGGTTGTGGGTTCAATTCCCTATTCCTAGGAGACTTGAGCACATAATCCAGATTGACGCTTCAGTGCTCGTACGGAGGGAGTGCTGCCTTTCAGTGTGAGATGTTAAACCGAGGCCTAGTATGCTCTCTCAAGTTGGATGTAAACAATCCTGTGACATGATTTGAAGAAGAGCAGGGGAGTCATCCCCAGTGTCCCTGGGCCAATATTTGTCCCTCAACCGACATCACTAAAACACATATCTCATTGCTGTTGGTATGACCTTGCAAATTGGCTGCTGCATTTCCTACATTGCAACAGTGACTATGTCGTGAAAGGTGCTATTTCAATGCAAATTCCCTCTTTCCAGATTGTACACTGTCTGTCGAGAAAATCAGCCTTAGTGGGCTGAATGACCTTTTCTCTTTCTACGCTTTTCAAATGCTTATCAGTTAATCCAGCAATGGATCGGTTACAATTACTTGGAGCCTTGCCCAAGAAGCAATAACTCTAATCTATTCCTGTCAAACAGCCGTTTTTTTTTCCATTAGAATACATCGGGATTGACTCAGTACTTTCTAAATCCGAATTGCCCATTATACTGGCGCGGCCTGTGTACCCCGTCATCTAACCTCTTGATTAGATTTAGAGAATCACGACGCCAGGACAGTAGATTAAAAGTGGGTGCTGAGTCGCAGCCAGGTCCCAGTGACAGCGAGTGCGCAGTAGAAAAGCAACTTAATATGTAGATTGTCCCTCTCACCTGGCAAAAAGAGCAAGGATGGCTGGTGTGGAAGGTGGAAATGTGCCATTAGGACAGTAGGGGTCCCTCTTCTGAAGTTAGGCAAGTTAATGACGCCAAGTCGAGGGGATCTTCGCCCTGTATCCGAGCCACTTGTGAGCGCTCGACAGATTTATTCACCAAAATTAACATTTAAAATCATCGAATCATCAGAAACAGACTATGTCGTTTATCACCGAGGCAAATACTGCGGATGCTGGAAATCTGAAATTACAGCAGAAAAAGGCTGGGCACACTCGGCAGCATCTGAGAAACAGAGTTAACCTTGCTTCATCGACCTGAAACCTTAACTGGGTTTCTCTTGCTCCACAGATGCTGGCTGACCCGCCGAGCGTTTCCCAGCATTTTCTGTTTTTATTGGTGATGTTTATTGCAACTTGTAGCACTTAAGACTAATTCCACGCTCCTTTAATATCCCTCGTTTCCCTGTTGAAGAAATTTGTGGACTCTGCATCAGCATGGCTTGTGGCGAAGAATTAAGCTGGCAGCCACCCTCCCTCGGTGTGAAGAATTCTTTTTCTATCCTCCCCTTTAATTCTTTCTGCGACTTTCCTCAATTTGTGCCCTTTTGTTACTGCCCTACTGACCACAGAATCCCCACAGTGCAGATAGAGGCCATTTCGGCCCATCGAGCCTGCACCGACACATATCCCACCCTATCCCCGTAACCCCACGTATTTAATCCCCCTAACACTAAGGGTCAATTTATCATAGCCAAATCAACCTAACCCGCACATCTTTGGACTGTGGGAGGAAACCGGAGCACCCGGAGGAAACCCACGCAGACACGGGGAGAATGTGTAAACTCCACACAGACAGTCACCCGAGGCCGGATTCGAACCCGGGTCCCTGGCGCTGTGAGGCAACAGTGCTAACCACTATGCCACCGTGTTGACCAGTGGAGATAATCATTGCCAAGTCGTTAAAATTTCAACCTTTTCATTATAACATACAAAGAATAATCAGCAAAGTAGGCACAGGCATTCTTCATATTAAACAGTGAGAGTCTGCAGGCTATTCAACTCTGGGGGGTCATCCCAGCCAAGTCCAATCATGCCCTCATCCGATTGGCCACCTTTTTCCAGCAGGTGTCACCAGATCGCGATCTGCTCGGTAACCCCAGCTCAGACGTCTCCTTCCTTGCCTTGGGAGACCGAGTCCAATTGTAGTGTCCGTACTGCAACCGTGTCTGAATTCAGGTCAGTACAGGCCGACAGAAACTCGTATTTAGATCAGATCAAAAGTATCTAATGCAATGTATTACTTTGAGAGTGCAGTGACTGTTCTTCTCTGGGCTAACAAGTCGAGCTACTCTGCATTAACAATGGCTCAGTTTGGCACACTCTCGCCTCTGATTCACAAGGTCGGGGGTTCAAGTCCCACTCTAGAGACTTGAGCATGTAATCCAGGCTGACACACCAGTGCAGTGCTGAGGGAGCGCTGCACTGTCAGAGGTGCCGTCTTTCGGATGAGACGTTAAACCGAGGCCCCCGTCTGCTCTCTCAGGTGGACGTAAAAGATCCCACGGCACTATTTCGAAGAAGAGCAGGGGGAGTTCTCCCTGGTGTCCTGGCCAATATTTACCCCTCAATCAACATCACTAAAACAGATTATCTGGTCATTATCACGTTGCTGTTTGTGGGAGCTTGCTGTGCGCAAATTGGCTGCTCCGTTTCCTACATTACAACAGTGACTCCATTTCAAAAGTACTTCATTGGCTGTAAAGCACGTTGGGCCATCCTGAGGTCATAAAAGGCGCTATAGAAATGTAATCTTTCACAACTTTATTGGGCAATAGTGTAAAGCGGGTAATATCGGATCAGTTATGCATCTCTCCCACGAGATCTCGCCCAAAGGAATTACCCCAAGGCCTTGAGTGCATAGTCTAGGCTGAAACTCTCATGTAGTAATGAAGGAGTGCTGCGCTGTGGGAGGTGTTGTCTTTCAGGTGAGGCGTTGGACCAAGGCTGATTGTTTCGGTGGACATGAAGGATTCCACGGAGTCACCAGACGAGAACGGGAGATGTCTCAACCAACGTTCTCCCTCAACGGACACCACACACACAAAAAAACAGTCATTCATTTCGGTTCTGACGCAGGGTCATCGACCCGAAACGTTGACTTTGAATCTCTCTCCTCCATGCTGCCTGACCTGCTGAGTGTTTTCAGCATGTTCTGTTGTTGTTTCATTCATTTCATTGCTGCATATGGGATGTTGCTGTTGCAAAGTGGCTGCCATACCTGCCTATGTAACAGTCACTCCAAAAATAGTAGTTCAATAAAGTGCCTTGAGACAATTCAAAGGCACCTGATAAGATACTATGTAAATGAGAGTATTTCTTTGCATTCTATATCTGTCTGATGACCCTACACTGTCTTTGTTGAAACGCACAAAGGGTATTTAACAGATGGCTACCAATGAAGTTCAGCATTACCCAATGCTTTGATATTGCTCCTTAAACTCATCCTGGTCCAACGCAAAATGTATAGAGAATCAAGAATATAGAGGCAATATAAACTAAAGGGTACAATCCTAAAGGGGGTGCATGAACAGGGACACCTAGGGGTATATGTGCACAAATCATTGAAGGTGGCAGGGCAGGTTGAGAAAGCGGTTAAAAAAACATACGGGATACTGGGCTTCATAAATAGCGGTATAGAGTACAAAAGCAAGGAAGTTATGATGAACCTGTATAAAACATTGGTTTGGCCTCAACTGGAGTATTGTGTCCAATTCTGGGCACCGCACTTTAGGAAGGATGTGAAGGCCTTAGTGAGGGTGCAGAAAAGATTTACTAGAGTGATTCCAGGGACGAGGGACTTCAGTTACGTGGATAGACTGGAGAAGCTGGGGTTGGTCTCCTTAGAGCAGAGAAGATTGAGAGGAGATTTGATAGAGGTGTTCAAAGTCATGAGGGGTCGAGACAGAGTAGATAGAGAGAAACTGTTCCCTTTGGCGGAAGGGTCGAGAGCCATAGGACACAGATGTAAGGTGATTGGCAAAAGAACCAAAGGCGACATGAGGGAAAACTTTTTTATGCAGCGAGTGGTTAGGATCTGGAATGCACTGCCTGAAAGGGCAGTGGAGGCAGATTCAATCGTGGCTTTCAAAAGGGAATTGGATAAGTACCTGAAGGAAAAAAATTTGCAGGGCTACGGGGAAAGGGCGAGGGAGTGGGACTGGCTGAAGTGCTCTTGCAGAGAGCCGGCACGGGCTCGAGGGGCCGAATGGCCTCCTTCTGTGCTGTAACCATTCTATGAAAAATGTTAATGATCAGTAAGTGATTGGAAGGCATCAATCACAATATCTGGATCCCTGTAGCGTGTTTCGAGCCTCTACAGAGAATGAAAATCAGACTAAAGGGTGTTTCAGAAAATCTGAAGTAGATTTGGTTCAATAGCTAAGCAGCAGCCAGCAGTTTTGCAGTTAGCAAGAAATATGTTTCCTGTTAGAAAATATCTGGGTAACAAAGAGTGTTTTTCTGAATATTACTGACAGGTAAAACACAATGGAATGGGGCTGTTTCAGTAACAGGAGAGGACAGTTTTCAGATAGTCTGTCTACTGATCTAAGCTATCTGCAAACTGCCCTTTCCGAACCAATCTTCCCTGAGATTAAGGCAGCAAGTACCGGGTTATAATGGGCAACGTGATTCTTCCTCTCATCCTGTCTTCAGAACCCAGTAGTTTTGTCAAACTGTTGTTTGCAGATGGTCCTGATTGCCTGCCGTTATGGCTGGTCACACGTGTAATTTCTTTTTATATTGTGCGCTTTTACTTCATGTCTCAACTTGCAAGCGAAAAGAGTAAGGTCGGTTCAGAATCAATGGGAGCACTGCGGAGCTGACACTAGGGACGGACTTGTTGTCTTTGCCCTCGTTTACAAATCCCCCTCTGCTCGACCCCTGCATCCCCCCCCCCCCCACCCCCGCCAGCCCCACAACCGCTCTTCTAGGTCTGGGCGTGTGTGCGCCCCACCCCCTCCACTCCATCATCAGTGGCAGAACCTTCATGGCCTCGCACTCTGCAACTCTCCCCCAAAGACTGCTCTACCTTGCCTCATCTCTCCCGACCTCAAAAACCTTCTCAGGTTATCTCTGTGAGCTCATCGTCGCTCACCTTCCCTAACTCTTTTCCTAATTTCTGTTTGGCGCCCAAATTCATTCCCCCTTCTCCCTCTTGTCAAGCATTTTGGAGGCTTTTTGCTATGATGAAGGCACTGAGCTGGAGGCGGGGTGGGACTTACGGCAGGACTCACAGCAAACCAGTCTACTTTACAGCAAACAAAGTCTATTTACTCAGCAAACAGAATCTATTTAAACAGCACCCTACAGCAAACAGTCTACAGAGTCTATTTAAAAAGAGAGTCTCTACCAACTAGAAGAAAACAGAACTCATGACTAAAACTGCAGCAACATCTCTTGATAAAAATCAGGTGATTTCTCCAGCACAATTTTGAAGTGTAGTCACTGTTGTAATGTGGGAAACGCAGCAGCTGATTTGCGCACAGCAAGCTCCCACAAAGAGCAATGCGATAATGACTAGATCATCCGTTCTTTTGGCATATTGGCCAGGATAGCGGGAGAACTCCACTGCTCTTCTTCAAATAGTGTCAAGGGACATTATTGTAAAGTGCTTTGGGATGTTCTGACGTTGTGAAAGGCACGATAATAAATGCAAGTCTTTCTTTTTTCGCCAGTCCATTTACCAACCGTGACACTGGGGCAGTTAATATTGCTCCTCTTAATCCTCCTCCCTTCCTTTCTGGGCTTCTGCACTCAAAGTCAATCTGAGAGATCACTGAGTAACAACATGGCCAATGGCATTTCTAATGTTAGCGCCATGCCATTATGGGCACGATCCTAATCTGTTGAATTCTTCCTCCCTCCTCCGATCCTTTTTAATACTCCTCTGTAATTGTTCCTACATTACAACAGTGACTACACTTCCAAAGTACTTCATTGGCTGTAAAGTGTCAGCTGTGGCTCAGTGGGCAGCACCCTCGCCTCTGAGTCAGAAGGTTGTGTGGTTCAAGTCCCACTCCAGAGACTTGAGCACATAAAGCTAGGCTGACACTGCAGTGCAGTGCTGAGGGAGTGCTGCACTGTCGGAGGTGCCGTCTTTCGGATGAGGCCCCGTCTGCCCTCTCAGGTGGACGTAAATGATCCCATGGCACTATTTTGAAGAAGAGCAGGGGAGTTATCCCCGGTGTCCTGGCCAATATTTATCCCTCAACATAACAAAAACAGATTATCTGATCATTATCACATTGCTGTTTGTGGGAGCTTGCTGTGCGCAAATTGGCTGCTGCGTATTACAACAGTGACCACACTCCAAAAGTACTTCATTGGCTGTAAAGCGCTTTGAGCTGTCCGGTGGTTGTGAAAGGCGCTATATAAATGCAAGTCTTTCTTTAAAGCGCTTTGGGGATGTTCTGAGGTTGAGAAAGGCGCTATAGAAATGCAAGTCTTTCTTTGCTGCAGCTCTTCCATTTCCAGTCATTTTTTTTTTTGCTACCAACAGCTCACCATCCAAGGACAAGACCTGTCCATGGTGGGGAAGGGCGGCACTGTTGGAGCAATAGTCTCGCCCCATCCAGCAACACAATGCTACTGTGGGACGGGATAGGGTGGGGTGGGGGGGGGGGGGGATTGGCAGAAGTCTACCCAGAACTATCAGCTCCAGGCACTGAATGGTTAACGAAATGGTGCAGAAATGCACCGTTAGCTACTTGAGAGTAAATGAAACTTGAAAAAAAAATTCTAGCTAGCTAGCAGCCATTCGCAATCAATACTTCCTTCAGTGTGAAATAGATAAAAGGCATGATACTGCAGTCAGGTCTATTCCAGAGACAAAGGGCTGAAATTGTGTTTTTAAAAAATCAATGGAGAGCGTTAACGCTCAATAACGTGGCCCATCTATCAGACAACTGCAGCCTCATGCACAGTGCAGTCAGTGAGAAATAACTGCAATTTCTATTTACTTTCCCATTGTCCTTGTGCATGTCCGACTTTCTTTGGGATTTCTGGATTCCTCCCACCCCCTCCACCCCTCACCCCCCCCTCCCCCCCCCCTCCCCCCACCCCCGGCCCCCACAACCCAACACACACGCACACGCACATTTATATCGTCTTAATGTCAAGACCAGAAGATGCCTCAGGCCTATTGTGCAGGACACACCGCGAGGTTCAAAAGACGGAGGTAAATCAGAAAGCTGAGGAGAATTGTGAAGAGATGCTGGTCATTTTGTTGGGACAACACCGTTCCTTTGACACTTGCAATATATTTGACCAGCCTTCAGGGGCTGGGAGAGGGGGAGGGGGAGGCTACGCATTGATTTGCATTTTAATTTTATTGGCCATTTTATCTGACAAGCTCAGAAGCTAAGAGGAAGCAATTTTCAACATAAATGCTTTTTTGTTTCCAATGTGTATATATATATATATATATATATTCTCAGGGCAGTGCTGGTATTTTCACAGTCCTTTGACAGTGATATTTCACACTAGTGAAAGTAAAACTGTTTCCAATCTGCAAAATCGCACTGCCGTATTGGTAGTCTTCTTTCTCAATTGAGTAACCTAGGTGACGGGGTAGGCATAACGTGTTGCACACCAAGGTTGGAATAATGAGAGGTGTGAGGTAACTCAGGGTGCAGAGATTAGATAATGCCAAGCTTGACTTCTAACAGGCAACAGATTGTGGTTGCTAAGCCATCCAGGGGTGATGTCGGGAAGCACTTCTTCACACAAAGGGTGGTGGAAATCTGGAACTCTCTCCACCCAAAAAGCTGTTGAGGCCGGGGGTCAATTAAAATGTCAAAACTGAGATTGATAGATTTTTGTTGGGTGAGGGTATTAAGGGATATGGAACCAAGGCAGGTAGGTGGAGTTAAGATGCAGATCGGCCATGATCTAATTGAATGGTGAAACAGGCCCGAGGGGCTGAATGGCCTCCTCCTGTTCCGATATGAAAGGGAGGGAGATGAGGAGTTCCACTGTTCTGAGATTCTGGAAATGACTGAGCTAGAGTAGGAGATTTCAACACAGCCAGGTTGCAGGGAGGGGAAGAAGCGCATGAACGGGTATATGTGGAAGAAGCACGTACAAGGGTATATGTGGAAGAAGCATGTACAAGGGTATATGGGGAAGAAACACATACAAGGGTATATGTGGAAGAAGCACATACAAGGGTATATGGGGAAGAAGCATGTACAAGGGTATATGGGGAAGAAACACATACAAGGGTATATGTGGAAGAAGCATGTACAAGGGTATATGTGGAAGAAGCATGTACAAGGGTATATGTGGAAGAAGCATGTACAAGGGTATATGTGGAAGAAGCATGTACAAGGGTATATGTGGAAGAAGCATGTACAAGGGTATTTGGGGAAGAAGCATGTACAAGGGTATATGTGGAAGAAGCATGTACAAGGGTATATGTGGAAGAAGCAATTACAAGGGTATATGGGGAAGAAGCATGTACAAGGGTATATGTGGAAGAAGCACGTACAAGGGTATATGTGGAAGAAGCAATTACAAGGGTATATGTGGAAGAAGCATGTACAAGGGTATATGTGGAAGAAGCATGTACAAGGGTATATGTGGAAGAAGCATGTACAAGGGTATATGGGGAAGAAGCACGTACAAGGGTATGTGTGGAAGAAGCACGTACAAAGGTATATGGGGAAGAAACACATACAAGAGTATATGTGGAAGAAGCATGTACAAGGGTATATGTGGAAGAAGCAATTACAAGGGTATATGGGGAAGAAGCATGTATAAGGGTATATGTGGAAGAAGCACGTACAAGGGTATATGTGGAAGAAGCAATTACAAGGGTATATGTGGAAGAAGCATGTACAAGGGTATATGTGGAAGAAGCATGTACAAGGGTATATGTGGAAGAAGCAAGTACAAGGGTATATGGGGAAGAAGCACATACAAGGGTATATGGGGAAGAAGCATGTACAAGGGTATATGGGGAAGAAGCATGTACAAGGGTATATGTGGAAGAAGCATGTACAAGGGTATATGTGGAAGAAGCATGTACAAGGGTATATGGGGAAGAAGCACATACAAGGGTATATGGGGAAGAAGCATGTACAAGGGTATATGGGGAAGAAGCATGTACAAGGGTATATGTGGAAGAAGCATGTACAAGGGTATATGTGGAAGAAGCATGTACAAGGGTATATGTGGAAGAAGCATGTACAAGGGTATATGTGGAAGAAGCATGTACAAGGGTATATGGGGAAGAAGCACATACAAGGGTATATGGGGAAGAAGCATGTACAAGGGTATATGGGGAAGAAGCATGTACAAGGGTATATGTGGAAGAAGCATGTACAAGGGTATATGTGGAAGAAGCATGTACAAGGGTATATGGGGAAGAAGCACATACAAGGGTATATGGGGAAGAAGCATGTACAAGGGTATATGGGGAAGAAGCATGTACAAGGGTATATGTGGAAGAAGCATGTACAAGGGTATATGTGGAAGAAGCATGTACAAGGGTATGTGTGGAAGAAGCACGTACAAGGGTATATGGGGAAGAAGCACGTACAAGGGTATATGGGGAAGAAGCATGTACAAGGGTATATGGGGAAGAAGCATGTACAAGGGTATATGTGGAAGAAGCATGTACAAGGGTATATGTGGAAGAAGCATGTACAAGGGTATATGTGGAAGAAGCAATTACAAGGGTATATGTGGAAGAAGCATGTACAAGGGTATAGGTGGAAGAAGCATGTACAAGGGTATATGGGGAAGAAGCATGTACAAGGGTATATGTGGAAGAAGCATGTACAAGGGTATATGTGGAAGAAGCATGTACAAGGGTATATGTGGAAGAAGCAATTACAAGGGTATATGGGGAAGAAGCACGTACAAGGGTATATGGGGAAGAAGCATGTACAAGGGTATATGGGGAGTTCGGAAGAACATGAAGTCAGTGGAACAAGGTATTGATAAAATAGGCAAGAGAGGTGGTGACAGAGAGAGACTAGAGATGAAAGGACCACCTATAATTATACACTCTGTTACGGAAGGTATAAAAACCCGATATTAAAAATTTAATTTGCCTTACTGTTATATATTCAAAAAATACAAAACAGACGGTATTACAAAGCTATAGCACTCCTGTACATGGGAATGGTCTTGGCAATCAACTCGAAGGTTTTCTTCAGTCTAAAACAGACGTGACTGGCTCCTTTAGCAGAAGCATCTGTTAGGTATTTAGACCCAAACCCACAATACACAACACATGGCAGATCTGAGAAGCAGAAGGACCTTTTACTTTTTAATTCCCGGGAAGGAACTTTCTCCTCCAGCTCCGGGTGCCTAATGAAGAGGCAGATGTGAGGCAAGGATTGTAATTGCTGACATATGGGCAACCCTGACGCCCTATTCCAGCCAGTCAATTGTGCGCCCTGAGGTCTGTATTTGAGTAGGACAGTGCAGGGGAGAGGGGGAGCGGCCGTCAGAGGTTTAATTAGGAGGTGTGCAATGTGAAGAGGGCAGAATGGGATCATTAAAGCACCACACACACACACAGTGCATTCTTCTTAAAGGTGAAGGGGTTACCATAGGGTGAGTATTTTCATGCAAAGCACTGGTCTCTTTAAGTGTTCTGTATTGTTACGATTCAATGCCCTATTTATGTTGTAGAACTGGCTCCACTTAAAGTGCTTCTGTTATTTGCCGTTCGCTCCCATTGCTGCTCATTCCCACAGTGCGGGGCGGAAATCAGGGAACCAGCACCAACCGAGAAACGGCGCAGAGGATAACTGCGTACACGAGTCATTTCAAGGCGTCACCGCAACTTAAGACATATCGGGGCTGGTTAAATTACGAGGACAGGTTGCATAGACTAGGCTCGTATTCCCTTGAGTATAGAAGATTAAAGGGCGATCTAATTGAGGTGTTTAAGATGATTAAAGGATTTGAAAAGGTAGATAGGAAGAAACTATTTGCTCTGGTGGGGGGAGTCCAGAACAAAGGGGACATAAGCTTAAAATTAGAGCCAGGCTGTTCAGGGGTGATGTCAGGAAGCACTTCTTCACACAAAGGGTAGTGGAAATCTGGAACTCTCCCCCAAAAAGCTGTTGAGGCTGGGGGGTCAATTGAAAATTTCAAAACTGAGATTGATAGATTTTTGTTAGGCAAGGGTATTAAGGGTTACGGAGCCAAGGCGGGTAGATGGAGTTAAGCTACGGATCAGCCATGATCTAATTGAATGATGGAACAAGCTCAAAGGGCTGGATGGCCTCCTCCTGTTCTTATGTTTGTATGTCTCTGTACAATCCAGCAATCTGAATACTGCATTGCTGGTCTCTACGAGCTCAGCCATCCCATGACCTGAACAAAATGATGGCCCATGATATCCAGTGCTACTGCTTAACCTTTGCTGTCAATGACAAGCCTATCGACGGAGAACCCTCGGGAAACTGCCTGTCTGAGCTGGTTCTTGGTTCTGCTACTGGTTGTAGCATCGCTCACGTTTGCGTCAGGTGTCAGCCGTGGCTCAGTGGGTAGCACTCTCGCCTCTGGGTCAGAAGGTTGTGGGTTCACACCCCACTCCAGGGACTTGAGCACGTAATCCAGGCTGACACTCCCAGTGAAGTGCTGAGGGAGTGCCGCACTGTCGGAGGTGCCGTCTTTCGGATGAGATGTTAAACCGAGGCCCCGACTGCCCTCTCAGGTGGACGTAAAAGATCCCACGGCTCTATTTCGAAGAGGAGCAGGGGAGTTATCCCCAGTGTCCTGGCCCAATATTTATCCCTCAACCAATGCAACAAAAACAGATCTGATCATTATCACATTGCTGTTTGTGGGAGCTTGCTGTGTGCAAATTGACTGCCCCTGTTTCCTACATTATAACAGTGACTACACTGGCTGTAAAGTGCTTTTGGATGTTCTGAGGTTCATGGAAGTTCTTTCTTTCACTGTTGCTTTGAGTGTCACTGAGGTCGTGGCTGCACAGGAAAAAAATGCTGTAACCTAATTCTGGCCTCTTGCGCATCCCCGATTTTAATCGCTCCACCATTGGCAGCCGGGCCTTCAGCTGCCTAGGCCTTAAGCTCTGGAATTCTCTCCGCCTCTCTACCTCTTTCTCCTGCTTTAAGACGGTCCTTAAAACCTACCTCTTCACCTGTTCTACTATCTCCTCATACGGCTCGGTGTGAAATTTTTGTTTGCTAATCTTTCCTGTGAAGCGCCTTGGGACGTTTAACTATGTTAAAGGTGCTGTATAAATGGAAATTGCTGATTGTTGTTGAGAACCAGTTCAATGAAGAAGGTAGAGGTGGGGGAAGGGATTCCATCTGCCCTGTAGACTATTTCTCAGTTGCCAGTGGTGCTCTGATCTTTGCCCTGCAGAGTAAATGGGAGCTGATATATATTTTAGACTTCTTCAGCAGAAATGGTTCGGCAATATAAATGGAACATTAAAGAATAATATAGGATGCATAAAGGGATGAACACTTCACACTTAAATTACTTAGTCCTACACTAACCCTTCACCTTTAAGATGAATGGACCCTGTGTATAGGTTTAATTACACTAAGCCTTCCTATTCACATGTCACACCATCTGATTATAACCCTCATTGCTCTTTCCAGGGCTATTCTGCAATTGTGAAGACATTTATTTCAGTGTCACCTTGGGTTCACGTCCCACTCCAGAGCCCTGAGCACTAGGCTGACCAGTGCGGTACTGAGGGAGCACTGCACTGTTGGAGGGGCAGTACTGAGGGAGTGCCGCACTGTCGGTGGGGCTGTACTGAGGGAGCACCGCACTGTCAGAGGGGCAGTACTGCGGGAGCGCTGCACTGTCGGAGGGGCAGTACTGAGGGAGCGCTGCACTGTCGGAGGGGCAGTACTGAGGGAGTGCCGCACTGTCGGTGGGGCTGTACTGAGGGAGCACCGCACTGTCAGAGGGGCAGTACTGCGGGAGCGCTGCACTGTCGGAGGGGCAGTACTGAGGGAGCGCCGCACTGTCGGAGGGGCAGTACTGAGGGAGTGCCGCACTGTCGGTGGGGCTGAACTGAGGGAGCGCCGCACTGTCAGAGGGGCAGTACTGAGGGAGAGCCACACTGTCAGAGGGGCAGTACTGAGGGAGCACCGCACTGTTGGAGGAGCAGTACTGAGGGAGTGCTGCACTGTCGGAGGGGCAGTACTGAGGGAGCGCCGCACTGTCGGAGGGGCAGTACTGAGGGAGCGCCGCACTGTTGGAGGAGCAGTACTGAGGGAGTGCTGCACTGTCGGAGGGGCAGTACTGAGGGAGCGCTGCACTGTCGGAGGGGCAGTACTGAGGGAGTGCCGCACTGTCGGAGGGGCAGTACTGAGGGAGCGCCGCACTGTCGGAGGGGCAGTACTGAGGGAGCACTGCACTGTCGGAGGGGCAGTACTGAGGGAGTGCCGCACTGTCGGAGGGGCAGTACTGAGGGAGTGCCGCACTGTCGGAGGGGCAGTACTGAGGGAGCGCTGCACTGTCGGAGGTGCCGTCTTTCGAATGAGACGTTAAACCGAGGCCCTGTCTGCTCTCCCAGGTGGACGTAAAATGAAACTATCCCTCAACCAACATCACTAAAACTCATTATCTGGTCACTATCTCATTGCCGCTCGTGGGATCTTGGTGTGCGCAAATTGGCTGCCGCGTCTCCTACATTACAACTGTGATGACTCTCTTTCTTTTGCTCTCTCTCTCTCTCTCTCTTTCTTTCTATCCCTTGCCCATGGGGCTGTTTTTCTCATGTGAGTGTCAGCATGCTAATGGGCCATGGGGTTCTCAATCCTGTGCACAGCCACCATCCACACAAACCCATGCACTGTCCAGCGGAGCGGGACTGGATAGTGATCAGGAGCAGGAGACCCAGCTGATTTTCCCCTCTCAGTTCCAGGGACAATGAGGTCGAGTGTATCGCCCGCCTTTACCACCAGCCTGGCTATGATGGGCTATCTCAGCAGAGGCTGAAGACCGGACATGGGGACCTTTGTGGTGTGTGTGTCTACTCAGCGGATAGAATCATACAGCACAGAAAGGAGGCCACTCGGCCCATTGTGCTGGTGCCAGCTCTTTGAAAGAGCTATCCAATTAGTCCCACTCTTGCTCATAGGAACATAGGGGGTGATTTTGCCAATGGGGGAGTGTTGGAGGCGGGACTGCTGCTTGTCGGGTTTTAGTCCCGCCTCCATCGACTTCTGGCCAACCCACGCTATTTTCCCTTGATTGACCTTGTTAAGTCCGCCCAGCGGGCATAGCAGGCCAATTAAGGGGAAGCCGGTTACAGAGAACGTCAGCGTATGACGTTTCATCTGTCAAAAACCTTTGACAGATGAATTGTCATCATTTGACAGTCCTGTGAAGCTGTCAAACACTGACATTCTCTGTTGTTTGGTGAGTTCTTGTACTCAAGACTCACCAAACCTATTTTGTGAGCAGAAAGCAGATGGCTGTTGCATCGGAGAATGCAGCAGCCATTCTGTCATCTCTGCCACTGGGATGCCAGAGCCTCCGGATCCCCAACGATTGAAGCCTGCAGGAAGAAACAAAGGTAAGGAAACTTTTTCTAACACTTTTCACTCACCTCACACACTCACCTCTCCACACTTGCACCCATCACTCACCTCCACAGGACCCCTCCGACCCCCGCAGACCCACTGCTCGCCTTGCTGACCCTGGCGGGGTTTCCCGACATCAGGAAGCCCGCACCTATGATAGAAAAATGGGGATAATCCTCTTAACTACCTGTTAACAGGTAGTTAAGTGGCTGTAATCTCCTTCCCGCCTCCAGGAGACGGGACCCGGCGTGGGTCGGGTACCCGCCTCCTGGGAAGATGGCACGGAGGCGGGTTGGGGGCGGGATGGGTACCCGCCCGCAGATTCTGCCATTTTCCTGGCAGTCCCGCCTCCAAACCCACCTCCCCAGGGCTGGGAAAATCACCCCCATAGGAACAAGAGGAGGCCATTCAGCCCGTTGAGCCCGTTCCACCATTCAATTAGATCATGGCTGATCTGTATCTCAACTCCATCTACCCACCTTGGTTCCGTAAGCCTTAATACCCTTACCGAACAAAACAAAAAACTCTCGATCTCAGCTTAGAAATTTTCAACTGACCGAGCTTCAACAGCTCCTTCCCCGTAGCCCTGGAAAAAATTTCCCTTTTCAAATCCAACTCGCCGAATCATCGGTAGTTCTACCTTTAGCGCAAGTGCTAACAGAATCAAGGGCACTCTGCCCCCTTCAACTTCCATAGCTGCATGTTAACTCATAAAGGTTGAGCAGATTCCAAGTGTGCTGAACATACAGCGGGAATGGTAAGACAGATGTTCGAATGTGCGACAGCAATCTGGCCTGCTCGTGCAAATCAATTCCAGTCCCTCCTTGCCCTCTTTGAAGTGATCCATCTTCCTGACTGAGACGCATCATTGCAACCTCCTAGAGTTTCCATTTCACAGTGCAATACTGGCGGCTGTTCTATAAATACAAGATGTCTTTTTTTTTACAGGAAGCCAAAGGGTTTGCTGTTCTAGTTTAGCGAAAAGAAAGATTTGCATTTCTATAGTGTCTTTCACGACCTCAGGACATCCCGAAACGCCTCGCAGTACTTTTTGAAGTGTGGTCACCGTTGTAATGTAGGAAACGCGGCAGCCAATTTGCGCACAGCAAGCTCCCGCAAGCAGCAAAGTGATAATGACCAGATATAGAAACAGAAAATGCTGGAAACACGCAGGAGGTCAGGCAGCATCTGTGGAGAGAGAAAAACAGAGTTAACATTTCAGCTCGATGACCCTTCGGCAGAACTGGAAAAACTTCGAGATGTAGCAGATAATTTGTATTAGAAACATAGAAACATAGAAAAATAGGAGCAGGAGTCGGCCATTCGGCCCTTCGAGCCTGCTCCGCCATTCAATGTGATTATGGCTGATCCTCTATCTCAATACCATATTCCCGCTCTCTCCCCATACCCCTTGATGCCTTTTGTGTCTAGAAATCTATCTATCTCCTTCTTAAATATATTCAGTGACTTGGCCTCCACAGCCTTCTGTGGTAGAGAACTCCACAGGTTCACCACCCTCTGAGTGAAGAAATTTCTCCTCATCTCAGTCCTAAATGTCCTACCCCGTATCCTGAGACTGTGACCCCTCGTTCTAGACCCCCCAGCCAGGGGAAACATCCTCCCTGCATCGAGTCTGTCTAGCCCTGTCAGAATTTTATACGTTTCAATGAGATCCCCTCTCATTCTTCTAAACTCTAGTGTATTAGTGATGTCGATTGAGGGATAAATATTGGCCAGGACACCGGGGAGAACTCCCCCTGCTCTTCTTCGAAATAGTGCCCTGGAATCTTTTATGTGCACTTGAGAGAGCAGACAGGGCCAAGCTGAACCTGTGGTTCTGTGAAACTTGGTTTGAATTTAACCCGAACCGAAAGGAGCGAGAGCCTATTTTGTCGGCTTGCTGCAAAGATGCTTACATGGAATGACTGTTGGCAGCCTAAACCCAGATCCTATTAAGCACAAGACTATGTAAAATGTGGTACTATTTTGTTACTCTCACTCAGACAGGCAAGAGGATGACTTTAATAAAAACAGAAAATGCTGGAAATACTCAGCAGGTCAGGCAGCATCTGTGGAGAGAGAAAGAGAGTTAACGTTTCAGGTCGATGACCCTTCGTGAGAACTGGAAAAAGCTGGAGATGTGACAGGTTTTTAAGCAAGTGCAGGGGCCGGGAAAGGGGGGAGGGGAGGAAAGAACAAAAGGGAAGGTCTGTGATAGGATGGAAGGCAGGAGAGATTAAGAGAGATTAAGAGATGGTGCAAGGCAAGAGGAGATGGTAATGGGACAAGTTAAGAAACAAAAGGATGGCTCTAGATGAAGTGTAAATGGCACTGGCAGAATGAAAGACAGCTGCCATGTGGGAGAGAGAGAAAAATAAATAAATGGGGAAAAAAAAGGATTGGGGCAGAGGTTATGGTCTGAAATTGTTGAACTTTATGTCGAGTCCAGAGGGCTGTAAAGTGCCTAATCGAAAGATCAGATGCTGTTCCTCGAGCTTACGTTGAGCTTCATTGGAACAGTGTAAGAGGCCGAGGACGGTGAGGTCTGAGTGGGAGTGGAGCGGAGAATATATTATGTAAGAGGATGACTTTGTTACCTCTAGACTCGACTATTCCAATGCTCTCCTGGCCGGCCTCCCACCTTGCACCCTCCGTAAACTTGAGCTCATCCAAAACTCGGCTGCCCGTGTCCTAACTCACACCAAGTCCCGTTCACCCATCACCCCTGTGCTCGCTGACCTACATTGTCTACTAGTCTGGCAACGCTTCAATTTTATTCTCATCCTTGCTTTCAAATCCCTCCATGGCCTCACCTTTCCCTACCTCCATAACCTCCCCCAGCCTTATAACGCACAGAGAGCTCTGCGCTCCTCCAATTCTGGCCTCTTGCACATCCCCGATTTTCATCGCTCCATCATTGGCGGCTGTGCCTTCAGCTGCCTGGGCCCTAAGCTCCGGAATTACCTCCCTAAACCTCTCTGCCTCTCTCTCATCCTTTCAGACGCGCCTTAAAACCTATTTCTTTGACCAAGCTTTTGGTCATCTGCCCTAATATCTCCTTATGTGGCTCGGTGTCAAATTTTGTTTGATAATCGCTCCTGTGAAGCGCCTTGGGATGTTTTACTGCGTTAAAGGCGCTAGATAAATGCAAATTGTTGTTGATGATTGTGTGAGAAAGGGGACAAACACACTGGAGCAGGAAGGGGACACCTCCTGTTCAGTTTTCAGCACCTTGTTTACACTGATCAGCTGAAACTTGGAATCGGCAGCTGATGTGAGAGATGTACGCACATGCGTGACTACATTTCACATGCTCAAAGAGCGGTGGTAGCAGATTCCGCATTGAGCAATGATCTCTTTCGGTTAAACCGAAGCCCCCTCTGCCCACTCAGGTGGGTGTAATAGATCCCGTGGCACTATTCCGAAGACGAGCTGGGGATTCCTCCCAATGCGCTGGCCAATATTTATCCCTCAACCAACTTCACTAAAACAGATTATCTGCTACATCTCGAAGTTTTTCCAGTTCTGACGAAGGGCCACAGACCTGAAACGTTAGCTCTGTTTTTCTCTCTCCACAGATGCTGCCTGACCTCCTGAGCGTTTCCAGCATTTTCTGTTTTTATACCTGGTCATTATCACATTGCTGTTTGTGGGATCCTGCTGTGCGCAAATTGGCTGCCGCGTTTCCCACATTACAACGGTGACCCCACTTCAAAAAGTACTTCATTGGTTGTAAAGCGCTTTCTGACGTCCTGAGGCTGTAAAAGGCGCTGTAGAAATACAAGATCTTTCTCTCTTTGAGCACCAGACTGAGTGCAATTTGGAAATATTTTGGATGAAAGGACATCGACCTGAGACGTTGACTCTGTTTCTCTCGCCACAGAAGCTGCCTGACCCGCTGAGTGTTCCCAGCATTTTCAGTTTTTATTCCAGTCAGACTGCAATTGTTCAAGAAAATCGCAGATAGAGAGTGACGGTGGGCGTGTGGGGCTTGATGTGCGTACAGCCCCACTGCAGTGGATTGTGGGGGAAGCTCAGCCACATCGAAGTGACTTATTTACCAGCGACAAATTAGTTGCCTTGTTTTTGTGAGTAATTCCCCACTGAGTCCTTTATCACCTCTCCGTTCTTCCCGACTGGTGTTACTGAGGTGCCACCAGCAGCTTCACACCTCTGCCCTTTTAAGTCTGATGTGGTAATGGTGCATTAGCACAACATAATTCACCGTGAGAGAAAAGGTTCTGACTTCGGACCCTCTCACAAGTATAAATGGGGTTAATATAATCCATTCGGAAAATGTGTTAGGGCTCTGAACATAACAAATCAATTGGTATCCTCCGCTTCTCGTGTAGAGCATAGAAACATATAGAAACATAGAAAAATAGGAGCAGGAGTCGGCCATTCGGCCCTTCGAGCCTGCTCCGCCATTCAATATGATCATGGCTGATCCTCTATCTCAATATCATATTCCCGCTCTCTCCCCATACCCCTTGATGCCCCTTGTGTCTAGAAATCTATCTATCTCCTTCTTAAATATATTCAGTGACTTGGCCTCCACAGCCTTCTGTGGTAGAGAATTCCACAGGTTCACCACCCTCTGAGTGAAGAAATTTCTCCTCATCTCAGTCCTAAATGTCCTAACCCGTATCCTGAGACTGTGACCCCCTCGTTCTAGACCCCCCAGCCAGGGGAAACATCCTCCCTGCATCCAGTCTGTCTAGCCCTGTCAGAATTTTATACGTTTCAATGAGATCCCCTCTCATTCTTCTAAACTCCAGTGAATACAGGCCTAGTCGACCCAATCTCTCCTCATACGACAGTCCTGCCATCCGTATGCAGGCTTTGACTGCGACAGGGCCTTCACCGCCAGTGTAAGTGTTATCTTCAAGGTCTGAACTGCTGAAGTGTCCCGGCCATCTTTGTACAGGTCGAGGAGCAGTTTAACGACCACTGGCCTCTACATTGCCAAGTGGGCAGGGCTCTCACCTCTCATCTCGATAAGGTGCCACACAAGAGGCTATTACACAAAATTCGGGCTCATGGGATTGGGGGTAATATATTAGCATTGTAGCACCAGCTTTCTGGCCATTTTTATGAATCATATTTTATATCCAATACCCCAAGAAAGCACTGTACTGTTGGGCAAGATTGTGGGAGTGGCTCAGGGAAAAAGATTGCCAGCCAGGCTAACCTGACTAATGTGCATTCATATGCAAACGACCATCTCACACTGACGTCATCACCATCTAACATGATTACTGGGAACAATACCCCGAGAGGTAAATCAGAGACACTATCAATAAAACATAGTCCCAACCGAAACTGGTGGAAGGCAGGAGATGGCCAGGCCATTGTCTTCCAGGAGATAAGCCATGATGTGGAGATGCCGGTGTTGGACTGGGGTGGACAAAAATGAGAAGTCGCACAACACCAGGTTATAGTCCAACAGTTTTATCTGAAATCACGAGCTTTCGGAGCGCTGCTCCTTCGTCAGGTAAAGTGAAGGAGATAAGCCAGTTAAGCAAGTTTGGTTTGAGATTGAAACCCATTACCTGCTAATGGGGGCCATCAACTCAGGAAACGACAAACATCCAGTATCATTTTTTACAAAGATTTCAAAGGTCATGAGTCACTCCAGGCCACAGGGGGGTCCAGACAGATCACCTGAGTCAATACATCGATCAGTATTGGCGTGAAGAAAAGGCGATGGGTTTTGGGTAGATCAGGAGCCGTTCGAGGGCTGCTCATCTCCTCCTCTTCTCCTCAGCATCAGTCTACAGTGAGTCTCCCGAGTGAGGCTCGGCTCGACGGAACACCGCCAGAAGTTGAGCGCTGCTCTTCATCCCTCATCAACAGACCTCGACTCAAACTGGAACTTGGATACTGCGTCGGCGGTACGGGACCAGGAGCGAGACGTGCAGGAAGAAGCTGCAAGCAAGACGACGGGCAATCGGGGTGAGCATATTGCCTTGCGCCTACAGATCCACAAGACCACTTAGCTGTGTGAGGGGGTGATTGTAAGTCCCAAACCAAACCTTAGAGGGGTTTAGTGCTGGGGTCCTGTGTTAGTTTATTTCACGGGAGGGTTCTTTTATTGGACCGTGGTAATTTAGCACTGTATGCCTTGTTGGACAAGCCAGGGTTGTATTGTTTTGTACTGTTGCGAGTGTTATTGTTAATCCTATTAAACACAATACGGTTGAGCTCAAACAGGGTGTCCGAGTCTGATCTGTTCCATATAATCCCTATCGTCCAGAACTTGTAGTAAGAGGTGTGTTTTCGGTGCGCCCGAGAAAACCACTTACAGCATGGATTGAGGATTGGTTAATGGACAGAAAACAGAGAGTAGGAATAAACAGGACTTTTTCGGGTTGCCAGGCTGTAACTAGCGGGGTACCGCAAGGATCAGTGCTTGGGCCTCAGCTATTCACAATCTATATTAATGACTTTGATGAAGGGACTTAGATGAAGGGTCTGAGTGTAACGTATCCAAGTTTGCTGATAATACAAAGTTAGGTGGGAAAGTAAGCTGTGAGGAGGACACAAAGTGGCTGCTGCGAGATATAGACAGGCTGACTGAGTGGGCAAGACCATGGCAAACGGAATACAATGTGGGGAAGTGTGAAGTTATCCACTTTGGTAGGAAAAACAAAAAAGCAGAATATTTTTTGAATGGTGAGAGACTGGGAAATATTTGCATTCAGAGGGACCTGGGTGTCCTTGTACATGAATCAAAGAAAGTTAACATACAGGTACAGCAAGCAATTAGGAAAGCAAATGGTATGTTAGCTTTATGTTACAAAGGGATTAGAGTATAAGAGTAAAGAAGTCTTATTACAATTATACAGGACATTGGTGAGGCCACACTTGGAGTACTGTGTACAGTTCTGGTCTCCTTACCAAAGAAAAGACATACTTGCCTTCGAGGGAGTGTAGCGAAGGTTCACTAGATTGGTTCCTGGGATGAGGGGATTGCCCTATAAGGAGAGCTTGAGTAGACTAGGCCTATATTCCTTAGAGTTTAGAAGAATGAGAGGTGATCTGATTGAAACATATAAAATTCTTACAGGGCTTGACAGGGTTAATGCTGAGAAAATGTTTCCCCTGGCTGGGGAGTCTAGAACCAGGGGTCACAGTCTCAGAATAAGGGGTCGTCCATTTAGGTTAGCGTTCTCCAAGGCGGCCTTCGAGACACACGACAACGCAAAATCATCGAGCAGAAACTGATAGCCAAGTTCCGCACCCATGAGGACGGCCTCAATAGGGATATCGGGTTCATGTCACGCTACAGAACGTGACTCGACATCGTTGTCTGTCTTTCCAGTTTTTAAAAAAAAACACAAAAAAACAAACCCAAAAAACAAAAAAAAACTGCAGACAGCAGGATTTGACACGTTGGACCCCCTGTGACACATCTCATTGTCTTGGCTGTGCTCTGGTGTGTCTTTGATGTAAGGACACCTTCCCTGAAAGATTGTATCTCTGCAGTTTCTGTGTTTATATACTGTGTAATATTGTAGATTCACTCATTGTACCTTTACCTGACAAAGGGGCGACAGCTCCGAAAGCTTGTAATTTTAAATAAAACTGTTGGACTATAACCTGGTGTTGTGCGACTTCTCATTTTTGTCCACCCCAGTCCAACACCGGCATCTCCGCATCATTTAGGACTGAGATGGGGAGAAATTTCTTCACACAGAGGGTGATGAATCTTTGGAATTCTCTACCCCAGAGGGCTGTGGAGGCTCAGTCGTTGAGTATATTCAAGACAGAGGTCGATAAATGTTTGGGAACAAAGGGAATTAGGGGGTATGGGGATAGTGCGGGAAGGTGGAGTTGAGGTAGAAGATCAGCCTGAGACGTTAACTCTGTTTCTCTCTCCACAGAAGCTGCCTTACAACAGTGACTACACTTGAAAAAGTACTTCATTGGTTGAAAAGCGCTTTGGGATGTCTCGAGGTTGCGAAAGGGGCTATAGAAATGCAAGGGGGAAAAATTCAGTTGCTTTGCGCCTCTTGTTAGCGCCCTCTTGGCAAGACAACTAGCGCCCGGGTGCGGCGCCGCCAACCCCTCCCGCGGGAGGTTAGTGGCGGCGGTAACCGTTAGCGCCCCGGCCGCAATCTTCTGTAGCGCCCCCTGACTTACCACCGGACGCTATGTCCACCGGGGTCAGGGGGGGGCCTACCTGCGGCCGGGGCGGCGCTAGTTAAAGGGGAGGTGGCGGGCGGCCATTTTTGTTGCTGGCCACCTGCCAGCACCTGCCCCCCCGTTGCTGTCCCCGGCCCCCGTGCAGCCCCCCGCGGAGTGCCGGCTGCTCTCCGTGAGCCCGCCACTCCTCTTGATTGCCGGGCTCGTTGGCCGGCACTCCTGATCCCTGGTGGCCCAGCTGGGCACGTAGCGCCGTGATATTACCTCGCGATATACCCTCTCGGGACGCTACCTGGGAAAATCGGCCGCGGGGGCGCTAACTTTTTCAGGGGCGCTAAAAGTAGCGCCCCCCGGCGAAGTTAGAGCCCCAAAGGGGGCGCAATCAACTTTTCCCCCCAAGTCTTTATAGGTTGGCATTTGAGTACAATACTGAGGGGGTGCGGTATTGTCAGAGTACCATCTTTCAGATGAAATGCTTAACCATGGCCCCGTCTGCCTGCTAATGCAAAAGATTACACGACACTAGTCAAAGGGCAGCGAGTTCTCCCGGTGTCCTAGGCAACATTCCTCCCTCAACTAACACCACCAGAAACAGATTATATGGTCATTCATTCATTGACTGTTTGTGGGATCTTGCTGTGCACACATTGGCTGCCATGTTTGCCTGAACAACAACAGTGACTGAACCAGAGAAGTACCTCATTGGTTATAAAGCACTTTGGGAGCGACTGAGGCCGTAATAAGGTGCTATTTAAGTGCAAGTTTTATCTTGCAGGCGTCCATAATGGAGTCACGAACAGGCCGGAAAGGTTCCATAGGTTGAAAGCAAACGAGGGTAGGCTCAAGCACTGCTGTGCTGCCCTCCTTTGCAGAACCGTCTGTCAACACTCACTGCCTGGACTCACACATGAAGAATGGTCACTTGGCTGAGTGGACCAGAGGACATTTGCGCAGGTGGAACAGTTTCCCCAGAATGAACCTCCCAGTTCATTCAGTCTGGCACTACTGAGCTGGTGATGCCCAGTCTGAATGAACAGGGAGGCGATGAAGATACCCTCGGGAGAGGAGGGGCAAAATGAGCAATGTAAAGAATTGAACAGCGAGTGTCGATGTCATCGTCGAGAGGACTGGCTCGCTTTGTCTGACAGAGTCACTGAAGCATCCTGGGATTAGTGACTGAGGGCCAAACTATCAACTTCAACCGAGAGTGTCCAACGGGCAACATCGGATCAGCTGCCTGGCGTCGGCCCCACTCGATCATCCTTTCTGTAAATGGGGCCGCTATCAATGGTAGAATGAGGAGGGCGAGAGGTGAGGGAAAACAGACGAGTCGGAGGAGCACAATCTGGAGACTACCTGGAGAGATATCACAACAAGGGTGAGAGCCTTGAAAATGGATGGACTGTGAGATAGGGAGTCAATAGAGCTTGGCCAGGACAAGGAATAATGGGTGTGGAGGAGCTTGTGTGAGCGAGGATTCAGGCCACAGAGTCCTGGATTAACTGAATTTTGTGGGGTTGCAGAGGAGGTGGTGAGACGGAAAGGACGGGATTAAAGAAATCTAAACCGGAGCCATGGAAGAGCACCCTGTGAGATGGTTATTCTCCCCGTCTCTAGAGCCAGACTGCAGTCAATGGCCGAGGTAAATTAATGCTAAATGTTTAAGTGCCTCCGCGGCCTCCTCGCCCCCTCCCAATCTCGGTAACCTCCTCCAACCCTCCGAGATCTCCGTGTTCCTCAAACCCTGGCCTCCTGCGCATTCCCCCACTTCCTTCGCGCCCCCCCCCCCCACAATTGGCGGCTGCGCCTTCAGCCGTCTCGGCCCTAAGCTCTGGAATCCCCCTCCCTAAACCTCCCCGCCTCTCCACCACTCTCTCTCCTCCATTATTCGCGGCTTAAAACTTACCTCTTTGACCAAGCTTTCGGTCGCCGGTCCGGATGTCTCCTTCTTTGGCCCGCTGTCAAGTTTTATGATTTGACAGCGCTCCTGTGGGGCGGCCTTGGGACGTTCTACTAGGTTAAAGGCGCACGTTGCTGCTGTTGTCGCAAATAGCCACCAGGGGGGACACCAGACTTTTTTTTCCCCCCCCGCAGCACAGGTTTACACTGCAGTCCTGTGGTGACCTGGCTCAGATCAGGACTTTAAACACCCGCTAACGTTCTTATTCCGAGTTCCGCCGCCTCAGAATAAACAGGGCGCATTCGGAGCATCGGAAATTGAGATCTGATCTGCTTTTGTGACATCAAATCATGGGGTGGGGGGGGGGGGGGTGTCAGTTAAAGAAAATTTTCGTTCGAAGGGGAGAATATTCCAGAAAACTGACATCAAATAAGAGGAAGAAAGAAAGAAAGAAAAAATACACACAGCAGGCACAGCTAATCAACTGTTTTCTGATTAATTGAAGGCAAACTCCCACACAATATAACAACTTGCAGCAGATTAATATTCATTTTTCTCGCAGCAGTTTATCTTAATCTGCAAAAAAAAAAATTGCTGCTGGCTGCTTCAAGAACACTGTAAAGTAGCAGCAGAAAGTTCAATGTGTTAATTAAGATGGGAAAACATATTGATTAATGGCAAGCAAGTGATGACAGGTCTGTGCAGGCAGAGCACAGGCAAACTATTTTCTGTTTAGTAACTGAGATTTAGTCAGTGCGATATCTTGCACTGTGAGGAGCTGGAGGCGCTCAGGAATGTCATTCGCTTCCCGCCCCCGCAGAACAGCGAGATGCACAGTAACCCCACCCCACCCCACCCCCTCTTCCCTCGCTGATACAACGCAAACTGTTAACAGCCGTTCAACTAGAATTCTCATCCTTGTTTTCCAATCCCTCCACAGCCTCACCACCTCCCCCCCGTCCCGGTTTCTGCAGCCTCCGTAACCTCCTCCAGCCCTACAACCCACCCGAGGTCTCTGCACTCCTCCAATTCCGGCCTCTGGCGCAACCATTGAACATCAGCACATAAGAAATAGAAGCAGGAGTCGGCCGTTCGGCCCTTTAGAGCCTGTGCCGCCATTCAATAAGATCATGGCTGATCTTCTACCTCATCTCCACTTTCCTGCACTATCCCCATATCCCTTCATTCCATTAATATCCAAAAATCTATCGATCTCTGTCTTGAATATACTCATGATGTGGAGATGCCGGCGTTGGACTGGGGTGGACAAAAATGAGAAGTCGCACAACACCAGGTTATAGTCCAACAGATTTATTTAATCTTGTAAAATTAAATAAATCTGTTGGACTATAACCTGGTGTTGTGCGACTTCTCATTTTTGAATATACTCAACAACTGAGCCTCCACAGCTCTCTGGGGTAGAGAATTCCAAAGATTCACAACCCGCTGAGTGAAGAAATATCTCCTCATCTCAGTCCTAAATGGCCGACCCCTTATCCTGAGACTGTGACCCCTGGTTCTAGACTCCCCAGCCAGGGGGGAAAACATCCTCCCTGTATCTACCCTGTCAAGCCCTGTAAGAATTTTATATGTTTCAATGAGATCACCTCTCATTCTTCTATACTCCAGAGAATATAGGCCTAGTCTACTCAATCTCTCCTCATAGGACAGTCCCCCCATCCCAGGAACTATCTGGTGAACCTTCGTTGCCCTCCCTCTATGGCAAGTATATCCTTCCTTAGGTAAGGAGACCAAAACTGTACACAATTCCCTCCCTAAACCTCTCCACCTCTCCACCTCTCTCTCTCCCTTTAAGAGGCTCCTGAAAACCTACCTCTTTGACCAAGCCTTTGGTCACCTGGCCTGATAGCTCCTTATGTGGTTCGGTGTCAAATTTTGCTTGATGAAGCACCTTGGGAGGTCTTACTAACTTGACGGCGCCATGTAAATGCAAGTTGTTGTGGTAATGTAGAATCCCATCTCACGGACTCCTCTCTCTAACACTCTCTGACGCATCTTATCTCCGCTTTATTTCCACTTTTTGCCCTGCTTTTCCCTGCTGAAGGTGCCAACTCACAAGATAAGTCGAGCTGAAGGAGGACCTTTCAGCCCATTTGCTCTGATCGTCCTAAGATATCGATTGTACCATCTCCCCATTACAGCCTCTGGCAGCCTGTTAAGTGAGTCCCTCTGTATAGAAAAACCTCCTGTTATCAGCGCTAAATTTTCTCGACACTCAGCCAGTGCTCTCCTGTCCTGCTAATTTGCCAGATCCTGGATTACTCTCTCTGTCCCGTTAAAGAAAATGAGAAAGACTTGCATTTCTATAGTGCCTTTCACGAACTCAGGATGTCTGAAATCACTTTACAGCCAATGAACTGCTTTCGAAGTGGAGTCACTCTTGTAATGTAGGAAACGCGGCAGCCAATTTACACGCAGCAAGCTCCCACAGTCAGCAATGTGATAATGACCAAATAATCTGTTTTAGTGATGTTGATTGAGGGATAAATATTGGCCCAGGACACCAGGGAGAACTCCCCCTGCTCTTCTTCGAAATGGTGCCGTGGGATCTTTTACGTCCACCTGAGAGAGCAGACGGGGCCTCGGTTTAACGTCTCATCTGAAAGTCGGCACCTCCGACAGAGCAGCACTCCCTCGGCACTGCACTGGGAGTGTCAGCCTAGATTACGTTAATGGTCTAGATTCTCTGGTTGGTGTTGTTTTAGTGCCAGCGGTAATCGGTTTATCTTAAATGGATTACTACCGCCCCCCACCTCCCCCCCAACCACGATGGGACTTCAAATCAACCTTATAGAGGTTTAAGAATGAAGAAAATGCGTGAGGGTAGAAAAAACAACCTGGAAGAATATTGAACTGAAAACGAAACCCAAGAAAGCAGCAAGAGATAATGCCGAGGCAAAATGAAGAGGTGAAATGAGAAGGCTTGCAGAAATCTTGTAAAACAGGTGTGAAGGGATTAGAGGATTAACTCTGTGGTCAGGGCTGCTTGTACGTGAATACATTCATGGGATCAGCAACATAAGCTGGGCATGAAAAGGGTTAGGCGTGTGCTGATTAAGCAGGGTCACAGTCGAGGACTGCAGATGACGTGGTGAACTGCAGGAAGGGACCTTAAGCAATGCGTAATGTCCAAACTTAAACCATGCTTCCACAAGACATACATAGGGTGAATATTATTCTTCCTAAACTCCAAATGCACTGTCCTTCACCCCCTTCATCTGATTCTTCAATGTGTTGGAATCCAGACTCATCGCACTGATCTACCATCTAACTCCCAGGAACTGCCACGACTTCCCCAAGCTTGGCTTGACACTGCAGTCACCCTCCACTCCATAGTGTCCAGGTTCCAGAAACCCATTTCACAAAAATGTGGACCTATGACAACACTCAAGAATCTCGACACCATACAGGACAAAGCAGCCCGCTTGATTGACATCCCATCCACCACCTTAAACATTCACTCCCTCCACCACCGGCGTACCGTGGCTGCAGTGTGTACCATCTACAAGATGCACTGCAGCAACTCGCCAAGGCTTCTTCGGCAGCACCTCCCAAACCCGCGACCTCTACCACCTAGAAGGACAAGGGCGGCAGGCGCATGGGAACACCACCACCTCCACGTTCTCCTCCAAGTCACACACCATCCTGACTTAGAAGTATATCGCCGATCCTTCATCGTCACTGGGTCAAAATCCTGGAACTCCCTCCCTAACAGCACTGTGGGAGCACCTTCACCACACGGACTGCAGCGGTTCAAGAAGGCGGCTCACCACCACCTTCTCAAGGGCAATTAGGGATGGACAATAAATGCTGGCCTTGCCAGCGACACCCACATCCCATAAACAAATTAAAAAAAAATGATTCTGCTACTGAGATAAGAACATAAGAAATAAGAGCAGGAGTCGGCCATTCGGCCCTTCGAGCCTGCTCCGCCATTCAATAAGATCATGGCTGATCTTCTACCTCATCTCCATTTTTCTGCACTATTCCCCATATCCCTTCATTCCCTTAATATCCAAAAATCTATCGATCTCTGTCTTGAATATACTCAACGACTGAGCCTCCACAGCCCTCTGGGGTAGAGAATTCCAAAGATTCACAACCCGCTGACTGAAGAAATTTCTCCTCATTTCAGTCCTAAATGGTCGACCCCTTATTCTGAGACTGTGACCCCTGGTTCTAGACTCCCCAGCCAGGGGAAATGTCCTCCCTGCATCTACCCTGTCAAGCCCTGTAAGAATGTTGTATGTTTCAATGAGATCACCTCTCATTCTTCTAAACTCTAGAGAATATAGGCCTAGTCTACTCAATCTCTCCTCATAGGACAATTCCCCCCATCGCAGGAATCAGTCTGGTGAACCTTCGTTGCACTCCCTCTGTGGCAAGTATATCCTTCCTTAGGTAAGGAGACCAAAACTGTACACAATACTCCAGGTGTGGTCTCACTAGGACCCTATATAATTGCAGTAAGACGTCTTTACTCTTATACTCAAATCCTCTTGTAATAAAGGCCAACAAACCATTTGCTTACCTAATTGTTTGCTGTACCTGCATGTTAACTTTCAGTGATTCATGTACAAGGACACCCAGGTCCCTCTGAACACCAACATTTCCCAATCTCCCACCATTTAAACATCACCGCCTTGGAGTAAAATGTTGCGCCCTCGTGTTTTCTCTCTGAATCAGCGGTGCAGCCCAGTCCAGGTGTAAACTCAGTCAAGCTCACTTCCTGTGACCTTTGCCCCCCCCCCTCTCTTCTGACCTTCCTGGCCTCAGCCTCCTCCTCCTCCCCTCACACTCTACAGGACTTTAAAATCCAAGCTCGGTGTTGTAGAATTGTAGAATGATACAGCACAGGAGGAGGCCATTCGGCCCATCGTGCCTGTGCCGGCTCTTTGAAAGAGCTCTCCAATTAGTCCCACTCCCCCTGCTCTTTCCCTATAGCCCTGCAAAGTTTTCCATTCCCCCAGATTAAGACCTCCAGCTGCAGGGAGCTAAACAAGCGAACAATTCTGGGGGCTGCACTCCTCTAATAATAAGCATGCAAAAATGACAGACAGGAAAAGATGCACTGGTCCATCCAGCCTATCCCAGATAGTGGTGATGCCTAGTGCATCAGGATACAGACACTCCCCACCCGGAGACATGTAATCTTTTGGGAGGGGAGAAAAACCAGATTGAAAAAACAGGGCAATTAGGGGGACAATTCTGGAAAGTTCCTCACCGACCCCTTTAGGTGATCGAAACGAATCCAGGAGATCACATAGATCGTGATTCATATTGTAGGACATCTACCTCCTGTACGAGGTGATCTCCGCCCCATCAAGAAACAGGTCCAGCCCACACTTGCAGGAATTCAGCAAATCAGTACAGATTGTCCCAAGATGGGAACAAACTAGAATTTCAAGTATGAGCATCTTCTAGGCATCAGTACACTTGTGAAGTTATTTAGTGGGAGCTGCCTTGCACTTTAAGTGAATAACAGGATCATTGTATGCACTTACGGGGATTATCTGTTTAGCAGGGATTTCAATTGCAAATAACATTAGCCCAGCTCATCCAGATAATGGCGAAAGTAGTTTCTCAGTTCTATGGCGAGCTAGAGAAAGGGTCAATTTGGTGCCCGGGGCACTGATCGACAGGGCTGCACTTACACAGTAACCAAACACGAGTGCTCCCATTCATCTGTTTTTTTAAAACCTCCAGCCCTCCAACCCTCCGAGATCTCTCCGCTCCTCCAATTCTGGCCTCTTGCGCATCTCCGGTTTACACCGCTCCACCATTGGCGCCCGTATCTTCAGCTGCCTAGGCCCTAAGCTCTGGAATTCTCTCCCTAAACCTCTCCGCCTCTCTCGCCTCCTTTAAGACGCTTCTTAAAACCCACCTCATTGACTAAGCTTTTGGTCACCTGTCCTAATGTCTCCTTATGTGACTCGTTGTCAAATTTTGTTTGATAATCGCTCCTGTGAAGCACCTTGGGACGTTTTACGACGTTAAAGGAGCTATATAAATATAAGTTGGTGCTGTCATTGTTGTAAGTGAAAGGCCAAAGCTTTTTGAGGTTGAAAAGTGGATGAAAGATGGGGTAGATCAAGAAGTAATGGTTAGGTGATGCCAGGCTAGAGCTTTCAAAACTTATGAGAGAAGGTATGGCCATGGGAGGTAAAGAGACCTACAAATATGAGCTTTCGGAGCGCTGCTCCTTCGTCAAGTGAAGTGAAGAGATGCATATAGGCACAGCATATATAGTCAGAGAACACTGCCAGATGATTACAGTTAATCTTTGGAAAGATTAACTGTAATCATCTGGCATTGTTCTCTGACTATATATGCTGTGCCTATATGCATCTCTTCACTTCACTTGACGAAGGAGCAGCGCTCCGAAAGCTTGTGATTTCAAATAAAGCTGTTGGACTATAACCTGGTGTTGTGCGACTTCTCACTTTTGTCCACCCCAGTCCAACACCGGCATCTCCACATCATACAAATATGAGGTCCTAGGACAGAGCAAGATTATCTGATGACTCTTAATTTCAATGCCGTGAGGATGCAGGGAAAGATGTATCCAACTGAGGGACAATCCACGCAAGGAAAACAGGTTCTCAATATCTAATGCAAGTGAGAGGGAATGCCATGCTCCAAATCTCAGATACATGCAACATTCAGAGCAACTCCACCTCAAGGCGACTCGAAGGAGATTTATCTTTTTTGTTCCTCCTGGCTCCACAAACAATCCTCTGGCCCACTGCCAGCCCATATGCACCCCGCATCCCCACACCTCCCAGTCAGCTAGCTCTCTGCAGGAGCAGGCCAATACCCTACCCTCAATCTCCATCGCAATTAATTAATAAACTTGCAGAATGGGCGTATAATTGGAAAATGAAGTTCAACACAGATAAATGTGAGGTATTACATTTTGGTAGGAAGAATAAGGAGGTCACTTATCACTTGGAAGGAGCGAGTCTAGGTGGGGTAGAGGAACAAAGGGATCTCGGAGTACAAATACACAAATCACTAAAAGTTGCGACACAGGTTAGCAAGGCCATAAAAAAAGCAAACCAAGCACACGGGTTTATTTCTAGAGGGATAGAATTGAAAAGTAGGGAAGTTATGCTAAACATGTATAGAACATTGGTTAGACCACACTTGGAGTACTGTGTACAGTTCTGGTCGCCATATCATAAAAAGGATATAGAGGCACTGGAGAGGGTGCAGAGAAGATTTACAAGGATAATACCAGAAATGCGAGGGTATACATATCAGGAAAGGATGAACAGGCTGGGTCTCTTTTCTCTTGAAAAAAGAAGGCTGTGGGGTGACCTAATAGAGGTCTTTAAAATTATGAAAAAGTTTGATAGAGTGGATACAGAGAGAATGTTTCCACTTGTGGGGAAGAGCATAACTAGAGGCCATCAATATAAGATAGTCACCAAGAAATCCAATCGGGAATTCAGAAGAAACTTCTTTACCCAGAGAGTGGTGGGAATGTGGAACTCGCTACCACAGGGAGTGGTTGAGGCGAATAGTATAGATGCATTTAAGGGGAGGCTGGACAAGCATATGAGGGAGAAGGGAATAGAGGGTTACGCTGATAGATTTAGATGAGGCAAGACGGGAGGAGGCTCGAGTGGAGCATTAACGCCGGCATGGACTGGTTGGGCGGAATGGCCTGTTCCTGTGCCGTATATCCGATGTAATCCTATGTAAATGTTGGTTTGGCTTGCACAGCCTCGAAGCGGTTCAGGTCCCACAGTAGTAACAACAGATTGGCAGCGGGTTCAAGAGTTCAAATCGACCCTACGTACCCTTGTTCAGATTACTGCCTCTGTAGGCAAGACCCATCTCCAGAGAATATGAAAAGAAGGGCGAGGGAAGACAAGTCAATGCTCATTCCATCTACTAGATGGCGCAACCTTGCGTAATGCCCTCCCCAACCGCCAGCGATGCGAACTCCTCGGAAGGGGTTGGGATGGAATAAAAATCTGTCGCAAATTTCAGGAAAAACTCTAGGAAATTCCTTCCTGGCTTCATAAGGCAACCAAGCAAGCTCCAGGCGACCATGGATACCCATGGGGCATCACGAATTGAACTTTAACCCAAATGGTCTGTTGTACCATAATGTCCTCCTTCCTCGGAAACTCTCCAAAAACGATGTCGAATATCAGCCTTCATCCTATCGACTGGTAATCCATTCCAGAGAAGAAGTCACCCGCCGGGATCTAACCTGACTCATTTTGTAATAGGCGTGGCCTCGAACCCTACTTTCACCATCCATTTCAGATTCGCCACTTATTGTACATCAGTGTGGTGCAATGTGGAATTGATCATAACAGCAAGTGAAGTCTTGCTAAGTTTGTATCAAGCTTTCCATAGCTGGGATATAAAAAAAGATTAGTGGCTTGATGAAACATTTTCTGCATTTTGATTATCTGGCCAGTGGGCACAAATCTCTGCTGCAGTTCTCCACTGCTAGAATGTTGTCTGAATCTCAATGTGGGGCCGTGCATTATCAACTAATGGTTATGATGTAGTCTGGAGCAGGTCCTGCTGTGACTGACTTAAGGAACCCGGAGCTGGTTAAAGCAGTCTGCTATCTCCTCACGCTGCTACCATCCATCGCCACTGTTCCCTCGCCCAGCATAAGATCTGCTGAAGTCATCATTTTTTTTTTGATTTATTCATTCACAGGATGTGGACGTCGCTGGCAATAATTTAATGCCCATCCCTAGTTGTCCTTGAGAAGGTGGTGGTGGGCCTTCTTCTTGAACCGCTGCAGTCCACGTGGCGAAGGGACTCCCACAGTGCTGTTAGGTCGAGAGTTCTATGATTTTGACCCAGCGACGATGAAGGAAAGGGGATATATTTCCAAATCAGGATGGTGTGTGACTTGGAGGGAAACTTGGAGGTGGTGGTGTTTCCATGCGCCTGCTGCCGTTGTCCTTCTAGGTGGAAGAGGTCGCGGGTTTGGTAGGTGCTGCTGAAGAAGCCTTGGTGAGTTTGAACCTTGGGTCAAAATCCTGGAACTCGCTCCCTAACAGCACTGTGGGAGCACCTTCACCACACGGACTGCAGCGGTTCAAGAAGGTGGCTCACCACCACCTTCTCAAGGGCAACTAGGGATGGGCAATAGATGCATGGCCTTGCCAGCGATGCCCACATCCCATGAATGAATATTTTTTTAAAAGTCTACTGTCCCCCTGACCAAGATTAGCTTACTAAGCCAGAGGTCAAACGTAGAGACTTCCTACTCTACATGGTTACTCAATGAGCTGTGTATTAGCAAACAGAGCAAGTGGGGAGTGTTGATGAATGCAATTTCCAACATGTATAAAAATATTACGGGTTAGTAGGCTAGATTTTTTTAAGAATCAATTGATTTTCAAAAATGTCTCAGACTTTTAGTGGACGAGTGAAGTTTTGCTTTTCAGTTGAAAGAATGTGGTAATCTCTGTGATTCTGGCTCTTGATACTGACCCAGAAGCATATGGGTCAGTTCTCCAGTGCTTGATGCACACTGCGTCAACAGCCCAGTGTCACGCTCAAGCACTTCTCGGTCTTTCAGTCTCCATCGTTGTGAACATCAGCTCCGAGAAGAAAGAACTCGGTGTCACTTTTTAATTAGCCCCTTCCACTTCTGGATGTGAATCAATCAGAATGGGAAGAGGAGAAGGCAACAGCTTAACAAGTCAAAACAGATCCCACTTTTGCAATCGAATCAATATACACCAACAGGTTGCAATCTTCTTATTTGATATTGTGAAGGTTTTGTGAAGGTCTTGTGTGTGAATCGAGCTAGAAAATTATGCTGCATTACAAAAGAGTCCAGACTTCACCAAGAGGATGTTGAGGCGAATGGCATAGATGCATTTAAGGGGAAGCTAGATAAACACATGAGGGAGAAAGGAATAGTTGATAGGGTGAGATGAAGAAGGGTGGGAGGAGGCTCGTGTGGAGCATAAAGATCTATTGGGCTGAATGGCCTGTTTCTGTGCTGTAAATACTTTGTGATGCTTTGTAATTGTGCTCGTGGAAGGATTTCAGAACCTTGGACAGTTACTTTTACTGTAGCCCATGTTAACCAATAAACCCACGATGAAAGAAAGAAAAACTTGCATTTCTATAGCGCCGTTCACGACCTCAGGACGTCCCAAAGCGCTTTACAGCCAATGAAGTACTTTTGAAGTGTAGTCACTGTTGTAATGTCGGAAACTCGGCAGCCAATTTGCGCACAGCAAGCTCCCACAATGTGATAATGACCAGAACATTTGTTTTTAGTGATGTTGATTGAGGGATAAATATTGGCCAGGACACCGGGGAGAACTCCCCCTGCTCTTCTTCGAAATAGTGCCATGGGATCTTTTACTTCCACCTGAAAGGGCAGACGGGGCCTCAGTTTAACGTCTCATCTGATAGACGGCTCCTCCAACAGTGCAGCACTCCCTCAGTACTGCCCTGGAGTATCAGCCTAGATTTTTGTGCTCAGGTCTCTGGAGTGGGACTTGAACTCACAAACCTTCTGACTCAGAGGCAAGGGTGCTACCCACTGAGCCACTGGCTGAAATATGGTGCACTATGATCCCTATTTCTGTGACCCTTTAACCTTAAATATTTTAATGTAATACCATACGGTTGTACCCAGCTCCAGTGATAGCACAGAAAGAAAATAGAAATGCAGAGTACTTCAATGGAGATATAATAAAGAGATGACCAGCGATTGCTGGAGATGGGGAAACTCCTTAGTCAGGAGTTTATTAGACTGATTTCTGGGATGGGTGGATTGTCCTATGAGGAGAGCTTGAGTAGACTAGGTCTATATTCCCTAGAGAGAGTTAATCTCATTGAAACATACAAATTTCTTACAGTACTTGACAGGGTAGATGCAGAGAGGATCTGGCTGGGGAGTATAGAACCAGGGGTCACAGTCTCAGAATAAGGGGTCGGCCATTTAGGACTGAGATGAGGAGAAATTTCTTCACTCAGAGGGCTGTGAATCTTTGGAATTCTCAACCCCAGAGGGCTGTGGATCCTCAGCCATTGAATATATTCAAGACAGAGATCAATAGATTTTTGGGCGCGAAGGGAATCGAGGGATATGGGGATCAGGCGGGAAAGTGGAGTTGAGGTAGAAGATCAGCCATGATCTTATTGAATGGCGGAGCAGGCTCGAAGGGCTGAATTGCCTTCTCCTGCTCCTATTTCTTATGTTCTTTTGAGTTGAGCACAAGAAACCTAGGTGAAGCGTCAAGTCTACTGGAGCAGGTTAGCACCAAGGTTGAGAAGAGCAGGAGAAATAAAGTGAGTTTGGACTCTAAACATTTGTAAGATGAAGGAAAGACTGAAAGAGGTAAGGGTTTTAGACAGTTGAGCTCCTGGGAAATAATTGCCTAGAAATTGCAGTATGACGAAAACCTGCCGGTGCCACCCTGGGCTGAAGTTAACGGCCGCCCGAAATCATAGCGCAGGCAGCACCGGTATTTTGGTGCTGCCTGCTAATTTAAATTAGCGCAGCGCTAAACCTACCGTGTAAGACTGGTTTTCCAGTACTACTCTTAGTAGGAGGCCCAATGTAGCGTGGCTGGAGCGTCCCTGAAGCAAGAACAGCGTTGTCTTAAAGCAAGGCTGTCATTTTAGAAAGCAGTGTCAGTCCCTTAAAGGGGAACTGCCTTCTAAAATGAAAAAAATTAAAATCATTTAAAAATAGGCAATTTTTAGCCCCTAGAGCTCAACTGCCTTATGAAACAAAACATTAAAAATAATTCCCAAATGGCAGTCTTCAACTCGTAAAGCTGAACTGCCTTCCGCACCTAAAAAAAAAAGGTAAGAGTGCTTCAGCACTAACACAAATGGTTCAGTGAGCCAGGCAAAGGGCACCCAGGGTCTCGCATGCAGCACTCCAGCTTTGTGCAGGAGGTCAACACTGCAAGAGAGGTCCTCTACCCACAGGAGCCAGGAGACCTTCCAGAAGGCACGAGGTGGGACCAGATCACCGAGGCCGTCACTGCCAGCAGTGTTGCCCCCACCACCTGGCTCCAGTGCCCAAAGAAGCTTCATGACCTCAGGCCAGTGGTCAAGGTCAGTGAATGCATCTTCAAAACCCATCTCCTACCAACTGCACCACTAGCCTCACACACTTCTCATTGCTTGACTGTACCCCACCCCCCGAATCACTCACTTACCAACAATCTGTACCAAACACAAGGCACATCTCCCATGCCTAGCTTCACCTGACCCCCTTGGAGGAGACGGTGCTGTCCATTCTTGGCAGGGGCATGGCTGAGCCCTTGGCCAGTGGGAGGGCTGAAAGGCTACAAGATGCTGGGATCCTCATACGTTATCCGCCTTCTCAAATCCCACTTGCCCCTCATCCCACAACATCTTCAGATTTACAAGGTGCACATGGTGTAAGCATGCAGCTCTTGCTTTCCCACCCTCCCCTCATCATAATCCTATCCTTGTGCCTTCCACATTTCACACACCCCAGAAATCCAGCCTGCCCAGCCAGTGGTTGACCAAGAAGAGGGAGAGGAGATTGAAGAAGAAGAAACACAATCACTCGATTTGACACTCCCAGCCACCAGCTCCTTGAGGTCATCCTGCAAGGCCATCTACAGTCTCCCCCACTGAAAGTCAGCAGCCTTCCACCAGCCATGCTGCAGCCACTGGGGTAGCACTGCGTGACATCAGTAGAATAGGCAAAGGCACAGAAAAGACAGTCACTAAGGGAATGCATAAGGGTGATTAATGATTTCTTGATGTCATATTGGATGGATAGATGTATAAAGTTGGATTGGAAAGTTACCTTTGTGGTGGCTTTTATTTCAGCATTGTGGCCAAGAGGACGCTGTGATGGTGAGTAACAGAGGGAAGGTAAGGTGTGGGACTAATGTTGAAAGGGGAATTGGGGTTGTGGTCACTGGTACCACGGGCGGATGACTCCATCCCAGATATCCCAACCAGAAAGGGGCTGTCTGGGTTGCATCCTTCCTTCCACTTCTTTCTCTTCTGCGTCTTCCTCTTCCCTCTGTGAGTGGATACTGGAAATCTGAAATAACAGAAAATGCTGGAAATATTCAGCAGCTTAGGCAGCATCTCGACCCGAGATGTGAACTCTGTTTCTCTCTCCACGAATCTGCCTGACCTGCTGAGTATTTCCAGCATTTTCTGTCTTCTCAGAGGCCTTCCTTTACCATCCGAAGCCTTGCAAGCGTCCAACAGCACTCATTGCACTCCTTAAAAACTATTAGCATCTACAACCTTGGTGTCATATTTGACCCTGAAATGAGCTTCCAACCACATATCTGCAGCATAACTAAGACCGCCTACTTCCACCTCCATAACATCGCCCGTCTCCACCCTTGCCTCAGCTCATCCGCTGCTGAAACCCTCATCTATGCATTTGTTACCTCTAGACTTGACTATTTCAATGCACTCCTGGCTGGCCTCCCACATTCTACCCTACGTAAACTTGAGGTCATCCAAAACTCGGCTGCCCCATGTCCTAACTCGCACCAAGTCCCGTTCGCCCATCACCCCTGTGCTCGCTGACTTACACTGGCTCCCGTTTAAGCAGCACCTCGATTTTAAAATTCTCATCCTTGTTTTCAAATCCCTCCATGGTCTCGCCCCTCCCTATCTCTGTAATCTCTTCAGCCCCACAACCCCCCCAAGATATCTGTGCTCCTCTAATTCTGCCCTGTTGAGCATCCCTGATTATAATCGCTCAACCATTGGTGGCCGTGCCTTCTGTTGCCTAGGCCCTAAGCTCTGGAATTCCCTGCGTAAACCTCTCCGCCTCGCTACCTCTCTTTCCTCCTTTAAGACGCTCCTTAAAACCTACCTCTTTGACAAAGCTTTTGGTCACCTGCCCTAATTTCTCCTTATGTGGCTCGGTGTCAAATTTTTTGTCTTAAAATACTCCTGTGAAGCGCCTTGGGACGTTTTACTACGTTAAAGGTGCTATATAAATACAAGTTGTTGTTGTTGTTATTGCACCAAGCCACTATGTCAATAAAATATTTTTTTAAAGTCCAGAAGCTTAAATCCAAACTTACCTGAAAGATGTGCATGTCCCTCTAAGAAGCGCTGACAGCGTCTCTGCAGGGCTGCTCCGCGCATGCTTTTCTGAGTGAGCTTAGGACCCGGCGGTAAACTCAGCGAGAAGGTCTAAGTTTGCAGATGTTGCACGCTGACTGACGTCATGCTCTGCTGATTCACATTTCTGGGACCAGCGCTGCCAAAGGCCCTTACCAAAATGGCGGCCGCCGAGTCCCACACCGGAGGCAGGCAGGAAGTGAGGCGGCCGCCATTTTCTTTCTCCGAAACAGGCCTTGGCGGCCAGCGATAGCAGTCTGCATTTCTCGGCCAATATATTAAAATAGGAGATGGTGCACTATCTCACTCATACTGCCAGAGAGAAAGAGAGAGAGAGAGAGAGAGAAACAAAGAGTGAGAGACAGACAGACAGCAAAGCAGATAAATCCTCCAACGCTACATTCTAACTACTAGAGGGGAGAATGTATTCTCCTCCATTTCTTCACCATCTTGCACTGCCCTTTTGGGGACTAGCATTACTGTGGCTTCTGATATAGATTACATGCAAAAACTACGAAAGAAAGACTTGCATTTATATAGCGCCTTTCACGACCACCGGACATCTCAAAAGCGCTTTACAGCCAATGAAGTACTTTTTGAAGTGGAGTCACTGTTGTAATGTGGGAAACGCGGCAGCCAATTTGTGCACAGCAAGCTCCCACAAACAGCAATGTTATAATGACCAGATAATCTGTTTTTTAGTGATGTTGGTTGAGGGATAAATATTGGCCTCAGGACACCGGTGGAGAACTCCCCTGCTCTTCTTCGAAATAGCGCCATGGGATTCTTTACATCCACCTGAGAGAGCAGACGGGGCCCTCGGTTTAACGTCTCATCCGAAAGACGGCACCTCCGACAGTGCAGCGCTCCCTCAGCACCGCACTGGGAGTGTCAGCCTGGATTTATGTGTTCAAGTCCCTGCAGAGGTTATACAACAGAGTTCTGAACCTCTGTGCACGCTCTATATCAATGTGCAACTGTGCACTCTGATGGAACAATCGTCAAACTGATTTAACAATGCCAGTCACTGCAAGTAAAAATGTATCCTATTGTATCATAACGTTATCCTCACGCACACTCAGGTGCAGGAAGGGTCGCTGTAGAATGACCAGGGATGTGATGCTGGGCCAATTTTAGCTCTCCCTTGACGAAAGGCACTGAAGCTACAACTACTGCTGAGTCTAACCTCGGAGTGGCCAATCATTCATGGTCTAACTTTCCTGGGGTCTGTGTGGCTCATTGACTTTCGGATGAGACGTTAAACCGAGGCCGCATCTGCTCTCTCAGGTGGGCATAAAAGATCCCACGGCACTATTTCGAAGAAGAGCAGGGTAATTATCCCTGGTGTCCTGGGCCAATATTTATCCCTCAATCAACATCACTAAAATACAATTATCTGGTCATTATCACATTGCTGTTTGTGGGACCTTGCTGTGCGCAAATTTTGTTTTTTAATTCGTTTGTGGGATGTGGGCGTCGCTGGCAAGGCCAGCATTTATTGCCCATCCCTAATTGCCCTCGAGAAGGTGGAGGTGAGTCGCCTTCTTGAACCGCTGCAGTCCATGTGGTGAAGGTACTCCCACAGTGCTGGTAGGGAGGGAGTTCCAGGATTTTGACCCAGCGACGATGAAGGAATGGCGATGTACTTCCAAGTCAAGATGGTGTGTGACTTGGAGGGGAACTTGGAGGTGGTGGTGTTCCCACGTGCCTGCTGCCCTTGTCCTTCTAGGTGGTAGAGGTCACGTGTTCGGGAGGTGCTGCCGAAGAAGCCTTGGCAAGTTGCTGCAGTGCATCTTGTAGATGGTACACACTGCAGCCACGGTGCGCCGGTGGTGGAGGGAGTGAATGTTTAAGGTGGTGGATGGGGTGCCAATCAAGCGGGCTGCTTTGTCCTGGATGGTGTCGAGCTTCTTGAGTGTTGTTGGAGCTGCACTCATCCAGGCAAGTGGAGAGTATTCCATCACACGCCTTACTTCATTTTGGCTGCCACGTTTCCTACATCACAGCAGCAACTACACTTCAAAATGTACTTCATTGGCTGTAAAGCGCTTTGGGACGTCCGGTGTTCATGAAAGGCGCTATAGAAATGCAAGTCTTACTTTCACTGCTGCAACATATGGGGTATTTATCCATTGAGCAATCAAAAAAAGGGAGAGGGGTATTTTATTAATCCCTGTGCTCACATGACATGAAAAGATTTGGGGGGGAGAAATTATTTCAGTGCTAAATATGCACTGTGTTGGTACCAGGGGCCATAGCACTGTGTCTTTTCTAAGTCTGCTCAAATCCTATTTTTCTATGTTGAAAGATGAAGCACCGCCTCTGTGGAGGCTCAGTCATTGGGTATATTCAAAACACAAGTCGATAGATTTCTGACTAGTAAGGGCATCAAGGGATATGGCGATAGGGCCGGTGAATGGAGTTGAGGCAGAAGATCAGCCATGATCTTATTGAATGGCGGAGCAGGCTCGAAGGGCCGAATGGCCGACTCCTGCTCCTAGTTCTTATGTTCTTAAAGGTTTCACCAAGAGGTACTAATGAAAAATGAATCTGCATTGATAGCATACCTTTCACATCCTCCAGATATCTTAAAGAGCTTCACTGTAAATGAACCACTTCTTAATTGTAGTCACTGTTGTTATGTCGACAAACTCAGCAGCCAATTTGTGCACAGCAAGCAGCAATAAGTTAAATAATTACGCTATTTTACTGGAGATGAATGTTGGCCGGGACACCAGGAGAACTCCCCCTGCTCTTCTCTGAATAATACCATGGGGTCTTTTATGTCCACCTGAACAGACGGGGCCACGGTTTAACATCTCATCCAAAAGACAGCACCGCCGACAGTGCAGCACCCCCTCAGTACAGCATGAAGCATCAGTCCGGATTCTGTGCTCAAGTCTCTGGAGTGGGGCTTGAACTCACAACCTTCTGACTCAGAGTTTGGGGGGGGGGGAAATGCTGTCCACTGAGCCAAGCTGAAACTAAACCATCAAGTTGCCCCCTAACTTCCCCCTATAATTCTATTTTTTGAATTACCTCGCTCACCGATAACTTACTGCCCTTTACAGAAAAATATTAACAAGAGTGAAATTATATCAGTGTCAGATGTGACTCAGTGGGCAGCACTCTCGCCTCTGGGTCATCAGGTTGTGGGTTCAAGTCCCACTCCAGAGATTTGAGCATAAAAATCTAGGCTGACGCTCCCAGTGCAGTGCTGAGGGAGTGCCGAACTGTCAGAGGTGCCGTCTTTCGGATGAGACGTTAAACCGAGGCCCCGTCTGCTCTCTCAGGTGAACGTAAAAGATCCCACGGCACTAATTCGAAGGAGAGCAGGGAAGTTCTCCCCGGTGTCCTGGGCCAATATTTATCCCTCAATCAACATTAATAAAGAACAGATTATCCGGTCATTATCATATTGCGGTTTGTGAGAGCTTACTGTGTGCAAAATTGGCTGCCGCGTTTCCCGACATGACTACACTTCAAAAGTACTTTTGGTTATAAAGTGCTTTGGGACGTCCTGAGGTCGTGAAAGGCGCTACATAAATGCAAGTCTTTCTGTAAGTGTGAAGTGATGTGGAGACAAGGGAGATACTCTGCGGGTACCTAGCCACGATGATACATACCAACAACAACTTTAGCTCGCATTTATATAGCGCCTTTAAGTAGTAAAACGTCCCAAGGCGCTTACCCTTACCCTCCCCTTTAAGTGGGTGATGGCAATTAGGAGGGAAACACTATGCGCGGACTTGACCTTCTCGTTAGGATGGCAGCTGCCATGTAACATTACACAGAATATTTGGTTTGTTCCACCAATTAAAAGTGGTTAATTGTTACAAAGTGCTTCATTGATCCAGGCCCCACTGCACAGAGGTAAACCGGGGACACAAGTGTTCTTGCAGCTTACACGTACGCATCAGGATATTGTGGGCGTTTTTCTGAAGCCCAATGTGTGTCGAAAGGTAATTGCCACTAAAACACTTCGATATTCCCTCTGCGGTCCCATCGCTCAGGCAACGGGAAATGTATATTGCACTGGACTTAAGAGCAGTTGAGTACCAAGGACAGCTCCGATTTACAGCAATCTCTGAAACCAATTCAACAATAAAGCATGTAGCCAAAAGAAATTGCAACCGAATGTTGTATTTAGCAATAGCACCCCCTCCTTCCTCCACGATTAATATTGCAGGGTTAATCCCTTAAAAGGAGTCTCTTATGCTAATGATACGCTCATTGTGGAGGTGATAGGTCAGGTTTTCTTTGTGACTGGGGGATGGGGTAATGGCACTGGGGACCGCACTCAGGGACATGCATACTTACACCACAGAGCACAGTAAATAGCAGATAATGGGGACCTCCCCAGGAATTACGAGAGGGGCTCAATCGAAGGGGTAGACATGGTGTCATAAACAAGAAAAGCAAAGCCCAAGATTTGGACCCGAGTATAATACAGGTACATGAAATACAACAGATTTTCCTGTTCCTTAGATTGGATGTACTGGTTCTTCTGAGGGTCAATGAATACAGGAAAATCAAATGGGGAGAGCGCACTTCCGTATCCAACCCACCTGATCTCCCATATTTGCTACATCCAATAGTCCGAAAAGAAAGACTCGCATTTCTATAGGGCCTTTCACAACCTCAGGACGTCCCAAAGCGCTTTACAGCCAATGAAGCACTTTTGAAGTGTAGTCACTGTTGTAATGTGGGAACAGCCAATTTGCGTACAGCAAGCTCCCACAAACAGCAATGTGATAACGACCAGATAATCCCTTTTAGTGATGTTGGTTGATGGATAAATATTGGCCCAGGACACTGGGGAAAACTCCCCGTGCTCTTCTTCGAAATAGCGCCATGGGATCTTTTACGTCCACCTGAGAGAGCAGACGGGGTCTTGGTTTAACGTCTCATCCGAAAGGCAGCACCTCCGACAGTGCAGCACTAGATTTTTGTGCTCAAGTCTCTGGATGTGGGTACTTGAACCCACAATCTTCTGACTCAGAGGCGAGGGTGCTACCCACTGAGCCACGGCTGACACTTCACTGCGCCTGGGCTATGAAGGGAAGCAATTAGCTAGGGTTCCCGCTTCTGATCACCATCAATCAAGTGACCACTGCTGGAGAGTGCGCTCTGTGAAAGACTGGACAGCACTTAGCTGTTACGCTTCCAGGATGAACAGCCTTCGAGCACTCACTGTCTGGGCTGACACCTGAGCAATGGCCAATATGGAACTAAATGTCAATATGAGTTACCTCCCTTCAGGAGAGGAGTAGCTAGGAACAAAACCAAGAAAAAATTAACACTGAGTACCTATTGAGGCAGTTCCTGTACTTGGGAGTTTAAGTGTCAGCCGTGGCTAAGTGGTCGCACTCTCACCTCTGAGTCAGAAGGTAGTTAGTTCAGAGACTTGAGCACATAATCTAGGCTGACACTCCAGTGCAGTGCTGAGGGAGTGCCGCACTGTCGGAGGTGCCGTCTTTCGAATGAGATGTTAAACTGAGGACCCGTCTGCTCTCTCAGGTAAAAGATCCCATGGTGCTATATCAAAGAAGAGCAGGGGGAGTTCTCCCCAGTGTCCTGGGCCAATATTTATCCCTCAACGAACATCACTAAAAGGGATTATCTGGTCGTTATCTCATTGCTGTTTGTGGGAGCTTGCTGTGTGCAAATTGGCTGTTCCCACATTACAAGAGTGACTACACTTCAAAAAGTACTTAATTGGCTGTAAAGCGCTTTGGGACGTCCGGTGGTCGTGAAAGGCGCTAGAGAAATGCAAGTCTTTCTTTCTAATTGCATCATCTTTCCTGGTCTCTCCAGATGAGACCATCAGCTGAACAAAAACCAGGAACTGAACCAGATCCCTGCCTGGTTCTGTATATCTTTGTATCACAGCAGATTTTACTACTGCAGCCCATTTACTATTAAGTCATTTAGGAAGCAGAAGCACGCTTGTCTACTTAAAATACCGATGAGCATTTACTTAAATTTAGGCTGGTACAAAATTGCAGGCAATGTTTAGTGATATGCTTTTTTGGGGTTGTTTTCCAGTACTCCTCCTTTAGGATATACTGACTGGGATAAAGAAAGGATTTGCATTTCTATAGCGCCTTTCACAATCTCAGGACGTCCCAAAGCGCTTTACAGCCAATGAAGTACTTTTTGAAGTGCAGTCACTGTTGTAATGTGGGAAACGCGGCAGTCAATTTGCGCACAGCAAGCTCCCACAGACAGCAATGACCAGATCATCTGTTTTAGTTATGTTGGTTGAGGGATAAATATTGGCCAGGACACCGGGGATAACTCCCCTGCTTGTCTTTGTGGGACCTTGCTGTGTACAAACCGGCAGCCACGTTTTCCTATGTAATAAGATTTCTGCAGTAATTGATTGATGATAAAGCATTTTGGGATGTCCTGAGAACATAAGGCCCTATGTGAATGCAAATGTTTTCTTCATTATTGTTTTCTTCATCAATGCATTGATCTGATTATGATACAGAATACTGTGGGTTTCCTTTATTGGGGCCTCATTTTACCGCATACTCAATTCATTTCCATTTGAATATCCACATATTTCCATATATATCTACATTGGCTCCCGGTCCAGCAATGCTTTTAATTTAAAATTCTCATCCTTGTGTTCAAATTCCTCCATGGCCTCGCCCCTCCCTATCTCTTACCTCCTCCAGCCCTACAACACCCTCCGAGATCTCTGCGTCCCTTTAAATCTGGCCTCTTGCGCATCCCCGATTTCCTTTGCCCCACTATCGGCGGGCGTGCTTTCAGCTGTCTGGGCCCTAAGCTCTGGAATTCCCTCCCTACTCCTCTCTCTTCTCCTCCTTTAAGATGCTCCTTAAAACCTACCTCTTTGGTCAAGCTTTTGGTCACCTGTCCTAATATTTCAATGTGGCTCGGTGTCAAATTTTGCTCCTGTGAAGCGCCTCCGGACTTTTTGCTATGTTGAAACCGGTATATAAATGCTAGTTGTTATTAATTCTGTAAAGCCAATTTATTGAACGTAAATGTTCATGGGGGCCCTCCCCTCCCCCACATGGCAGGGACCACAATACATTTGCTCTTGCTTGAGGACAGATATAGGACTCTTATTTAGATAAGTATTGATTCAAAGCCCAAGAACAGGGAAGCTATGTATTATGCAATCATCAATTACTGTCTAGCCCACTGAAGTTCACATTGCCGATTAAATTATCTTCCCCCCCCCCTCACCCCACCTCCCACTTTCGCCACAGACGAGTCCTGGTGTAGCTAAAGCCGCAGCTAATAACCAGAGGGCAGGAAATTATTTCGGATTATTTGTGAGATAACTACAAATATTTCTCTGAAACATCAGAGATTGCAGCTTGTCAGAGAGTTGAAGAAAGTCAGAACATTTTCTGAGGAAGACTGAATGTTGCCTGGGCTGGGGAATTTTAGCTATGGGGGAAAGATTGGATAAGCTGGGGTTGTTTTCTCTGGAACAGAGGAGGCTGAGGGGAGATTTAATTGAGGTGTATAAAATTATGAGGGGCCTAGATAGAGTGGATAGGAAGGATCTATTTCCCTTAGCAGACAGGTCAACAACAAGGGGCATAGATTGAAAGTAATTGGTAGAAGGTTTAGAGGGGAGTTGAGGAGAACTTTTTTCACCCAGAGGGTGGTGGGGGTCTGGAACTCACTGCCTGAAAGGGTGGTAGAGGCAGAAACCCTCATCACATTTAAAAAGTACTCGGATATGCACTTGAAGTGCCGTAACCTACAGGGCTACGGACCAAGAGCTGGAAAGTGGGATTAGGCTGGATAGCTCTTTTTCGGCCGGCATAGACACGATGGGCCAAACGGCCTCCTTCTGTGCCGTAAATTTCTATGATTCTATGAATGGGCAATTGTGTGCAGTTGTGACACAGAGAAGATTGTGAACAGGCTCCAGTGTGCTTTTTTAATTTCTCTCCCAGAACCTCAATACTGGAAATCCTTGTGCCAAATGTAGTCTTTTGCCCATGGTTTATTATTCTCTTATTTATTCAGTCTTTTCTTTATGAAAACCAGGTTCAAGCAAAGAAGATTGCCCAGTCTGTTTGATGTACAGCAGCCCAGGAAACAAACAAGATCACTCTCAAACATCTCGGAGCAACACTGCTACCCAACATTGCATTCCTTTTTATCTACTTGCCTTGTTCACTGACCTCACAGGGGCTTTGACAATTATGCATCAACAGCTATTAGGTGGGCTTTGTAGGTGGGCTTTTAGATGAGGTATATTTGCAGATACACCTTTCCAGGAAGTTGGTCGCTTGCAGACTATTACATTTGAGCAACCTCCTGAGTGGCCACCTTGGAGGCAAGCTCTGCCATTTTCTGAGATCTTGCAGATGTGAGGCAGCCAGATCTAATCGAGAGCAATACACATTTTGAAATTCTTTGATCAGCTTCCAAAGAGTTAGTAAGTATAACCAGGAAAGGCTTGCTTGAAATTTTTTTTTAAATGGTGGGAGATTGGGAAATGTTGGTGTTCAGGGGGACCTGGGTGTCCTTGTACACGAATCACTGAAAGTTAACATGCGGGTACAGCAAGCAACTAGGAAAGCAAATGGTATGTTGGCCTTTATTACAAGAGGATTTGAGTATAAGAGTAAAGACGTCTTACTGCAATTATATAGGGCCCTGGTGAGACCACACCTGGAGTATTGGGTACAGTTTTGGTCTCCTTACCTAAGGAAGGATATACTTGCCACAGAGGGAGTGCAACGAAGGTTCACCAGACTGGTTCCTGGGATGGGGGGGATTGTCCTATGAGGAGAGATTGAGTAGACTAGGCCTATATTCTCTAGAGTTTAGAAGAATGAGAGGTGATCTCATTGAAACATACAAAATTCTTACAGGGCTTGACAGGGTAGATGCAGGGAGGACATTTCCCCTGGCTGGGGAGTCTAGAACCAGGGGTCACAGTCTCAGAATAAGGGGTTGGCCATTTAGGACTGAGATGAGGAGAAATTTCTTCACTCAGAGGGTGGTGAATCTTTGGAATTCTCTACCCCAGAGGGCTGTGGAGGCTCAGTTGTTGAGTATATTCAAGACAGAGATCGATAGATTTTTGAACATTAACGGTAATCAAGGGATATGGGGATAGTACAGGAAAGTGGAGATGAGGTAGAAGATCAGCCATGATCTCATTAAATGGCGGAGCAGGTTCAAAGGGCCAAATGGCCTACTCCTGCTCCTATTTCTTATGTTCTTATGAATTCAGTAGGGAAGGGCAGTGAGAGAGGGGGGGGGGAGGGAGAGAGAGATAGAGTGAGAGAGATAGAGTGAGAGAGAGGGAGAGGGGAGCGAGGAAGTGAGGTAGAGAGAAAGGTGCAAAAGAGGGAGAGAGAGGGAGAGAGAGAGAGGGAGAGGAGAGAGGCAGAGGTGAGAGAGAAAGAGGCAAAAGAGGGGAGAGATAGAGGGAGAGAGACACACAAAGGGAGAGCGAGAGGCAGAGGAGCGAAGTGGGGACAGAGAGAGTGAAAGGCAAAAGAGGGATAGAGGGAAAGATGGAGATAAGGAGAGAGGGCTAGAAGGAGAGGGAGAGAAAGGCAAAAGGGAGAGAGATAGAGGGAGAGAGATAGAGGGAGAGAGGGGGAGAGGAGAGGCAGAGGAGAGAGGCATAGGGGAATGTGGGGAGGGTTAGAGAGAAAGGTAAAAGAGGGAGAGAGAGAGAGAGAGAGGGTGGGGCGGGGGGGGAAGAGAGAGATCGCTCAGTGGAAGGTTAACAGAATCCCCCAAAGTTACAGCCAGGTCCAGCGTTGCTATAAGTTTAGCGCAGGAGACATGCATGTTTATTGTTTCCTATATTTCAAAGTGAAAAAGCAAGGTTCGGTATATTACTGTAGATCAGCTGTTTATTGACCTATTTCCTTATCTTTTTGTCAGTTAATCTGTTTGGTAGCTTATAGGCTAAGCTACGCACCGATACACTGTTTATTCTACTGCAGTCGAGGATATCAAGTGTGGGCACGAGCTATATGCAGTGAGCTGAATACAGTTCAGCCCGTGGGCTCACTATAATTACCCTGCTTTTGAGTGTGCAAAGACACACTGGCACATTTGGAAAGTGGACTCATTTATGGATCTTTGGGGCTCGGCAGAAGGCGAATATCTGAGGTGAAAGAGCAAAAGGGCAACCTTCACTTGGTGTCCCCCCAACAACTACTTCCTGGGTCATCTCATCGAATCTCCTACTCTGTTGAACCTTGGCCACGTCCTGCACTATGAGCCTTGGCCTTTCACCTAGGTTTAACAATTAAAAAAATGAAATCTAGGCAGAGGAAAGGGTTGTGGTGGGTTGTTGTGCACATCGGTGACAAGCAAAGGGCTTTAATGTGAAGCACTGACAAAGGACACCTCGTGAGCAGGCTACCGTATGCAATAGTACACCTTCGAATCCCAATGAGCGTCCACTCAGGTCTCACTGTGGCTCATGTGGGCAGCACTCTCTCACCTTTGCAAGTCAAGAAGGTTGTGGGTTCAAGTCCCACTCCAGAAACTTGAGCACAAAATCTAGGCTGACACTCCCAGTTCAGTACTGAGGGAGTGCTGCACTGTCGGAGGTGCCATCTTTCAGATGACATTAAACCAAGGCCCCGTCTGCTCTCTCAGGTGGATGTAAAAGACCAATGGCACTATTTCAAAGAAGAGCAGAGGGAGTTATCCCTGGTGTCCTGGCCAACATTTATCCCTCAATCACTATCACAAAGACAGATTATCTGGTCATTGCTGTTTGTGGGAGCTTGCTGTGTGCAAATTGGCTGTTGCGATTCCTACATTACAACAGTGACTACACTTCAAAAAGTACTTCATTGGCTGTAAAGCGCTTTGGGACATCCTGAGGTTGTGAAAGGCGCTGTAGAAATGCAAGTTCTTTCTTCCTTCTTTTACACTCATCTGGGGAGATTTTAGGAGGAATCAATCCGGAATATTCCAGAACTATTAGGAGAGGACGGGTTCCACCCCCCTCAATCTTTTGGCTTATGCCACTTCACCTGGGATTAACCCAATGTCGAAGCTCGATCAGCTCCGATGGACAGGTCACATCGTCCGCATGCCCGATACGAGACTCCCAAAACAAGCGCTCTACTTGGAGCTCCGACACGGCAAGAGAGCCCCAGGTGGGCAGAGGAAACGCTTCAAGGACACCCTCAAAGCCTCCTTGAAAAAGTGCAACATCCCCACCGACACCTGGGAATCCCTGGCCCAAGACCGCACAAAGTGGAGGAGAAGCATCCGGGAAGGTGCCGAACACTCGAGTCTCTTCGCCGGGAGCAAGCGGAAGCCAAGCGCAGGCAGCGCAAGGAGCGCACGTCAACCCAAGCACCCCACCCACCCGCCCCTTCAACCACCGTCTGCCCCACCTGTGACAGAGACTGTAGGTCCCGCATTGGACTCATCAGTCACCTGCGAACTCATTCTTAGTGTGGAAGCAAGTCATCCTCGGTTCCGAGGAACTGCCTAAGAAGAGAAGAACCCAACTGGAGGTGAAGTTCGAGACCGGCGGTAGTTGAAACGGGCAACCGTGAATCGGCAGGCCCCTTTGCCAACCTGTCTGATTTTTCTTTCCGTTAAGGCCAAGCATTGGGATAATCCTGATCCCGTACAGTGCACATTCCTCCCAAACCATCACTGGAGCAGCCCGGCCCAGCCCCTTCTTTAGAACAAGTCAGACAGCATAGCTGCACCTTCCTGTGTGAAAGTCTGCGCCGCTGCCGTGGATTGCGATTGAGTTGCGTATTTTATCACAGCCAGCGACAGCCACAGCGGCACGGGCGGCCGGTTCAATTACAAAAAATGTCACCCTGAGTAAACAGAGTCGTGAAAACGCAATCAGGGACTCCAGGCAGTGAGTTACAAGGCCGTAACCCAATCAAAGGGTTGAGGCAACATCATAAACCACAGGAGCAAAGCTGAGTGCGGCACCGACCTGATCTGAATGTTGGGAGTGGGCCAGAACCAAAGTCAGCTTCATTCTGCCGGCTACACAATACAGAATTTCCAATTGCCTTTCTTCTCTTGCAACACAGCATAAATATCGTTTTTATGTTGCACAGTGGGCATGCTTCGAGTGAAGAGAGTGAGCTTTATGTTGTGACTTAAGGACAGCATCTCAATTTTTTTATATTCATTCCTGGGATGTGGGCGTCGCTGGCAAGGCCAGCATTTATTGCCCATCCCCTCGTTGCCCTTGAGAAGGTGGTGGTGAGCCGCCTCCTTGAACCGCTGCAGTCCGTGTGGTGAAGGTGCTCCCACAGTGCTGTTAGGGAGGGAGTTCCATGGATTTTGACCCAGCAACGATGAAGGATCGGCGATATATTTCCAAGTCAGGATGGTGTGTGACTTGGTGGGGAACTTGGAGGTGGCGGTGTTCCCATGCGCCTGCTGCCCTTGTCCTTCTAGGTGGAAGAGGTCGCAGGTTTGGGAGGTGCTGCCGAAGAAGCCTTGGCGAGTTGCTGCAGTGCATCTTGTAGATGGTACACACTGCAGACACGGTGCGCCGGTGGTGGAGGGAGTGAATGTTTAAGGTGGTGGATGGGGTGTCAATCAATCGGGCTGCTTTGTCCTGGATGGTGTCGAGCTTCCTGAGTGTTGTTGGAGCTGCACTCATCCAGGCAAGTGGAGGGTATTCCATCACACTCCTGACTTGTGCCTTGTAGATGGTGAAAAGGTTTTGGGGAGTCAGGAGGTAAGACACTCGCTGCAGAATACCCAGCCTCTGACCTGCTATTGCAGCCACAGTATTTATGTGGCTAGTCAATGGTGACCCCCCAGGATGTTGATGGTGGGAGATTCTGCGATGGCAATCCCGTTAAATGTCAAGGGGAGGTGGCTGGACTCTCTCTTGTTGGAGATGGTCATTGCCTGGCACTTGTGGCGTGACTGTTACCTGCCACTTATCAGCCCAAGCCTGAATGCTGTCCAGGTCTTGCTGCGTGCGGGGGTGGCTCAGTTGGTAGCACGCTTGACTCTGCCTCAGAGGTTATGGGTTTGAGCCACGCGTAGGTTTTGTCCAATAATCTAGGACAGTATTGCTGCATTGTTGGAGGGGCTGTCCTTCAGGTGATACTTTCAACTGAGGCCCCACTCCACTTGTTCCGTGGCTGATGAAGATCCCGTGATACACTTCAAAGAGAAGCTGAGATTTCCCACTGTCCCGGCCAAAAATTCTTCCTTCAACCAATATCAGCAACAAAAACAGGATAACTGCTCATTCGTCTCAATGCTGTTTGTGGGACACTACCGGAGCAGAATATCTATCAGCTTTACCTACATAACAACAGTCAGTGCTGTTCAAAGTCATTGGGCTGGATTTTCAATGACCCATGGAGTCGGGTTTGGAGGCGTGTGGGGGGTTAAAGTTGCAGATTCGGGGGTCCCGACCCCATCCCGACTCCATCCCGCCTCCACGCAATTTTGACAAAATCAGTCGCGGGGTTCCCGACTCCATCCACCTCCAAGAGGCCATTAAAGCCCTTAACAAGCCCTAAATTGGCTCTGTAATGCCATTTTGAAATGTTTTAGCTAGTTTAACCCTTTTCCCACGTGAAGTACGCCTGATGTGAAACACGCCAGTGAAACCTGGCGGGAGCACAAGTGGACAGCTGACTATCAGCTGCAGGTCCACTATTACAACGGAGATGTGATGAAGGTAGTAGTAGTATTGTGATGAAGGTAGTAGTAGTATTAGGTCTGAAAGTCGCCTCTGATGCTGCTGCATTGAATGTCTTCAGAGAATGCCTGGCTTTGCTGTGAGAGGGCCTGGATGGAAAAAATTTCTCTCTCTCTCTCTCTCTCCTCTCCTCTCCTCTCCTCTCCTCTCTTCTCTTCTCTTCTCTCGTCTCGTCTCTTTCTCTCTGTGCTCATTTTGCATCCAGGTCCACTCAAAAGCCAGGCAGGTCCACTCACAGCAAAGGCCAGGCAATCTCTGAGACCAGGCAGTCTCTGCAATGATGACATCATCAGAGGCGACTTTCAGACTAAAACCACTAATTGGTTCATGGGTTCCCACATGCTGGAACTCTATTGCCAATTAAGTGAACATTGCATCATTCATCCACATTAATCTGGAGTCGGGGGGGGGACAACACGAAATGCGGGTAACCCGACCCCAAGACAAAATCCAGCCCATTGTCAACGAGACCACGCTTGTCTATTTTTCTTTAACCTAGGGGATTGACCTTTCACCCTTGGGACCAGGGTTCAAGTCCATCCCAGACGGATGGGGTGAAAGCCTCTTCTCCATCCCAGCTGTGAAATGAGTTTGCTCAGTCCAGTTCCTTGTGCGTACAGTCAAAAAAAAAAAGCACTTCGAATTTTGCACTCATTTTGCAGTCTCACTCAGGACGGTTAGTGTGACAAATGGAAATATTTCACACTGATACAGTAAGGTGGAGCACGCACTTCTGAGGCTCGGACTGCAGTGCATTCTTGCGCAGTAAGGGAAGGGGGGGTCTTGACTATTCATCCAATTGCGCCAAACCTGGGTTGGGGGTTGTTGAGTTCCAAAGCTGGGAAATGCTGCACTTGCCATCCCTCACTTTGATGTCCACAAAGCTCATTAACCTGAAGGAATAAATAAATAGTCATCCACCATCCCCCCCACACCCCCCGCCACCAACTAATGTCCTAATCAGTAAAGACACCGCCTGATATGACAGAAAATCCCCGCTGCTATCCCACACACATGCTGGGTTATTTACTGATACCAGAACTGAGAGGTTTTCCCTATCAGGAAAGATTGAACAGGCTGGGGCTCTTTTCTCTAGAAAATACTGAGGAGCGACCTGATAGAGGTCTTAAGATTATGAAAGGGTTTGATAGGGTAGACGTAGAGAAGATGTTTCCAGTTGCGGCCAAGACCAGAAGTAGGGGGCCATGAATATAAGATAGTCACTAATCAATCCAATAGAGAATTCAGGAAAAACTTCTTTTACCCAGAGAGTGGTGAGAAGGTGGAACTCGCTACCACAGGGAGTAGTTGAGGCGAATAGTATAGATGCACTTAAGGGGAAGCTAGATAAACACATGAGTGAGAAAGGAATAGAAGGATATGTTGATGGGTTAGATGAAGAAGGGTGGGAGGAGGCTCGTGTGGAGCAGAAACACCGGCATGGAGCTGTTGGGCTGAATGGCCTGTAAATTCTTTGTAAATCTTGTTAACTGATCTCAGATGGGGCAAGCAGTTGGGTAATACAATTGACCTCAGTACCGCCAGGCTTTTGTGGGGGGGCGGGGCGGGGGTGCGGGAAGAGGGGAACCTATTACACCCCTGGTCACTATGTAGTTACCTCTGCTGCAAGTGCATGTGCGGGGATGAAGACATGAGTGGGCTCAGCTGTGATGGCAATCACAGTGGAATAGCCTGCCAACAATCACCAAGCTTGACTCTCACACACACACACACACACACACACACAGAGTGGGTGCGGGCAAGATTCACCGGAATGATACTGGGGCTTAGAAGGTTAAATTACGAGGACAGGTTGCATAATCTTGGCTTGTATTCCCTTGAGGGTAGAAGGTCGAGGGGTGATCTGATCGAGGGGTTTATAATGTGAAAAGGATTCGACAGGGTAGATACGGAGAAACTGTATCCTCTGGCAGAGGAATCAAGTCAAGGGGACATAATCTTAAAATTAGAGCTGGGCCGTTCAGGAGGGAAAACAAGGAGGCTCTTTCTCCACACAAAGGCTAGTAGAAATCAGGAATGTTCATTTCCCGAAAGGATGTGGATGCTGAGGGAGCTTTCAAGACTGCGATCGATAGACTTTTGTTGGGTATCAGGGGATATGGAGCAAAGGCAGGAATATGGAGTGGAGGTACAGATCAGCTATGATGTGACTGAATGGCGGAGTAGGCCCGAGGGGCTGAACGGCCTCCTCCTGTTCCTAATTTTCCTGAACGTGAGAGACCTGGAGGGCTGCAGCTGCCCGGTGGGGTGCGGTCAGTAACTCGGCAAGACCTGGCAGCTACAAGCAGAGAGAAAACGAAGAGACGTGTTGGAGAAACTGAGAGAGAATTAAAAAAAAACAACACAGGAGACTTTGTTTCTCACATCTGAGGACTTGCGACTCTGCTTTTGTACGTGTTAGATGAACCTTAAGATGTCCGTAACAAAAGGTTAGACAGCTGGCCTTGTAGTTCTCCCACACGAGAGGTTTCCGGCCTCCCAGCCACGCGCAGACAGACACAACAGTGAAGAGAGTGCCCGGTCCTGCGATGGCAAAAAAAAAAGAGATTTAAAGGTCTCGTGTGAAATTCTGGGCGCTCGCTATCCGCATTGCCACACGCGAGGATTTCAGATTCGGTCTATCTGTTATCTCCGATCGTCTAGACAGAATCTGTGCATGGTGTATTAAAAGTCACATTCAGAGATTTCCCCCAACTGTCAGCCAGTCCTCTGCAGCAGTGAGGCAAGGGGACTGAACAACAGGGAGGATATTTAGTATTCATGAGCAGCTGCGGTGACTAGAAAGAGGGCCGAATCACACTTTAGACAACAGGGAACACAGAGCCATCAAGGCTTGTGTAATCAATGCATTAAATAGCACTTGATATGCATGTGTACCTACCCTTTTCAGGAACGCAAGGCATTGTGATCAAACCACTCACTAAAACCTTGGCAATGGGCGGGCAAATATGACTACTCATACAGGCACACACACACACACCTAATGGATAAAGTGTGGCGGCTGCAGCCCCGCGCTTCCCGTTTCTCCATTAATCCTCAAGTTCACTGCAGTCATCAATAAAAACGCAGCGAGCCTGTTAGCAAGGAAGGGCTGGCTTTAGATTCTGCCGCTCTCCCTCTGGTAGACAGGCCGGGCTCATGTTGGTCGCCTGCCAAAAAGAAAAAAAGAAAAAATCCAACAGGAAAAGCTGGAAGATCTTAGCACCAGCCTCGTGCTGTCCCTCTTCTCTTCTTGAAAAACATGGTTCGAAGAAACCAAACCGTCGTGCGCTTTGGTACATTTTTTTTTTAAACGTGTAGCGGTAAGAGACATCAGGCCGGACTACCCCAGCAACGCAAACTCGTGGCAGACGGCACACCTCCTGATGTTTCAAAACAAATACTATTTGGCATTGGAAAAATGAGCTCATTTAAAAAAAAAATTAGCTATCTATAATTTTGCAAAAGAACTGTGCATTGCTTCCCCTCCCTCCCTCCCTCCCTCAATTTTTGTCCCCATCTCTCCTGAAGGTGCTAATTCCTACCTTGCAATAGAGACTACACTTTAGATTTACGAGGATGTTGCCGGGACTGGAGAATTTTAGCTATGAGGAAAGATTGGATGGGCTGGGTTTGTTTTCTTTGGCACAGAGGAGGCTGAGGGGAGATTTAATTGAGGTGTATAAAATTATGACGGGCCTAGATAGAGTGGATAGGAAGGACCTATTTCTCTTAGCAGAGAGGTCAATAACCAGGGGGCATAGATTTAAAGTAATGGGTAGAAGGATTAGAGGGGAGTTGAGGAGAACTTTTTTCACCCAGAGGGTGGTGGGGGTCTGGAACTCGCTGCCTGAAAGGGTGGTAGAGGCAGAAACCCTCATCACATTTAAAAAGTACTTGGATATGCACTTGAAGTGCCGTAACCTACAGGGCTACGGACCAAGAGCTGGAAAGTGGGATTAGGCTGGATGGCTCGCTTTCAGCCGGTGCGGACACGATGGGCCGAATGGCCTCCTTCTGTGCCGTAAATTTCTATGATTCTATGATTCTATGAAAAGTACTTCATCTGCTGTAAACCGCTTCGAGACGGCCTGAGGTTGTGAAAGGCGCTGCAGAAATTCAAGTTCTGGATTTTAACTCCAGGTGGATTCCCCGCTCAGGCCTGAGTTAAAATTACAGTCGGGTCTCAACGATGTCATCGGGCCGCAACATGCACATGTAAAGAAGGACCCCGTTGGCTCCGGGCGCTTGTCCTTGCTGCCTGCTCAGGAGAGCAGGTTCAAACTGCAGATGTTGCGATCGTGGCGGCTTTCGGACAGGTAAGAGCCAGGGGCGGTTTTAACTGCCCGCCCGCCAGGTTTCTACAGAGCGAGTCGGGTTAAAATTACCCTCAACTTCAACATCTGGTGCAAGACTGTGTCCTTTGAAAATTCTGGTGTCTCATCGAGAAAGAAAGAGCTGCTAGAAAGGCAGGTGATGCAGGGTGTACCGTGACCGCTATTTGAAATCCTGCAGTTGGAGTTTTTCAGGATCTTTAACAGAAGCAGATGCATTTTGCTGCATCCACTACCACCATTTATTCTTTCTTTCTTGTTAAGGTACAGTTTCACGGTAAACAGAAGCTCCCCCTCACCTAAGTGGCCATTTTGCATGGGTGAGCCTATTCGACCATGGGGAGCGTCAGTAACAAGCCCAATCCCAACCTCACCGCGCGCACAGTTCCCGGTTGCTGAATAAGGATCATAAGTCGGAACCCTGGTTGACTTTTCTCCTCCCTTGACTAGAGGCACCAAGACAAAAGTGGTTAGCACTGTTACCTCACAGCGCCAGGGACCCGGGTTCGAATCCGGCCTCGGGTGACTGTCTGTGTGGAGTTTGCACATTCTCCCCGTGTCTGCGTGGGTTTCCTCCGGGTGCTCCGGTTTCCTCCCACAGTCCAAAGATGTGCGGGTTAGGTTGATTTGGCTATGATAAATTGACCCTTAGTGTTAGGGGGATTAAATACGTGGGGTTATGGGGATAGGGTGGGATATGTGTCGTGCAGGCTCGATGGGCCGAAATGGCTTCTATCTGCACTGTGGGGATTCTGGGATTCTGGGATTCTGTGAAAAGGTTGTGCCTGAAATGCGGCTGCAGAACTGAGATTGCTGACCCAGAACACGGAGCAACGCGGCGTCAACCCACTTGGCGGAATACATCGCGGCTCTATCCACTTTACGCCACATCGCACCCGCCCTCCCATGAGGTCTCTCAGACAGAGCCTCGATTCTGAAGCACCTTTTTTTACAGCTCTTAAATCTGGCCTGTCCCCTTAAGGCCACTGTGGTAAATAGACAAATCTAGATCACTGTCATCGAAACATAGAAACATAGAAAAATAGGAGCAGGAGTCGGCCATTCTGCCCTTCGAGCCTGCTCCGCCATTCAATATGATCATGGCTGATCCTCTATCTCAATACCATATTCCCGCTCTCTCCCCATACTCCTTGATGCCTTTTGTGTCTAGAAATCTATCTATCTCCTTCTTAAATATATTCAGTGACTTGGCCTCTACAGCCTTCTGTGGTAGAGAATTCCACAGGTTCACCACCCTCTGAGTGAAGAAATTTCTCCTCATCTCAGTCCTAAATGTCCTACCCCGTATCCTGAGACTGTGACCCCTCGTTCTAGACACCCCCCAGCCAGGGGAAACATCCTCCCTGCATCCAGTCTGTCTAGCCCGGTCAGAATTTTCTACGTTTCAATGAGATCCCCTCTCATTCTTCTAAACTCTAGTGAATACAGGCCTAGTCGACCCAATCTCTCCTCATACGACAATCCTGCCATTCCAGAATCAGTCTGGTGAACCTTCGCTGCACTCCCTCTATGGCAAGTATATCCTTTTTCGCTCCTTATTATCAACTGAGGTCAATCCACGAAATAGTGTCCATGGGATCTTTTACGTGCACCCGAGGGGGTAGACGGGGACCTCGGTTTAGCGTCTCATCCGAAAGGCGGCACCTCCGACAGTGCGGCGCTCCCTCGGTACTGCACTGGGAGCGTCAGCCTGGATGATGTGCTCAAGTCTCTGGAGTGGGGCTTGAACCCATGACCTGAACCTTCACCACTTCTCCTGGTGGCCGACCCCATACATTCATGGTTTTTTTTGTGGGTCTTGCACAAGGATGAGGGAACCAGGGTTGGCAGCGCCAATGGCGGGACCTGCCTCGTGGACACATCTCCTGGGATCGGGAATTACAAGACTATCATTAAAAGCAATTAAAAGACTGCTTGGATGAGGTACTGGCGAGCTGACCGTGGAATGAGTCACCCACTTGTGAGGGAAGAGAAGAAAAGGGAAAAGAAAGTATAAATATTCAGCCTTACTTTGCTATACAGTTCTCAAGGACTGTTCACATTAGAGGGAGCTATAAATAATACCTGCATTTATATAATCCCTGATCACATTGAACATCTCAAAGTGCCTCATACAATGAATTACTTTTGGATCATTGCCTTGGCAGCTATTTAGTTTCAGCAAGACGCACAAACAACAATAAGATGAAGGACTAGTTAATCTGCTTCCTTTTGGTAGTGTTGGTTAAGGGAGAAATATTGGCCGGGCACCAGGAGAACTCCCTACTCTTCTTCAAAGAGCGCCAAGGGATCTACAACATTCTGAACCACTGGTACAGCCAGACAGGACCTCTCCGTTCAAAGAAGATCGGACGGAGGACACCTTTGACAGTGTTGCGCTCCCTTCCTACTGCACACCAATTCTGGCATGGGGCTTGAACCAGAGACGGGAGTGCTCCCTAATTACAGGTTCTCAAAGATTTCGTACACTTGATAAAAACCGTTCCATCTCTCACCATTATTCTCTGTGGAATTATTTGCCAGATCAGTGCTCACACAAAGTAGAAAGGTCGGGATACAACACAAGCGCCATATGTCAATTACAGGATCCGTTTACCATAAAGTGGATTAGCACATTATCCTTTCTGGAGCGAAGGTTGAAAAGCAGTGAGACTGGATAAAAATGTCCTTTCTCTCTGCGTAACGGCTGGGAATGTTTTTTCTAATCGAGCAACTTTGGATGAGAAGCCTCGGTCCACAGGACACCACTAATGTTGAAAAGAATAGTTCAGAAGACAATATAAATTAAGAGCAGTTATTAGGCAATACCAAGGTTGGGTTTAAAAGGCTGTTGTTTGTAGGAACATAGAAACACAGGAAAAGGAATAAGCCATTCAGCCCCTTGAGTCTGTTCCACCATTCAATTAGATCATGGCTAATCTGTACCTGAACTCCATTTACCCGCCTTGGTTCAATATCCTTTAATACCCTTGCCTTACAAAAATCGATCAGTCTCAGTTTTGAAATTTTCGATTGACCCCCAGCCTCAGCTGTTTGGGGGAGAGAGTTCCAGATTTCCACGACCCTTTGTGTGAAGAAGTGCTTCCTGACATCACCCCTGAACGGCCTGGCTCTAATTTTAAGGTTATGCCTCCTTGTTCTGGACTCCCCCCACCAGAGGAAATAGTTTCTCTCTATCTACCCTTTAATCATCTTAAACACCTTAATTAGATCACCCCTTAATCTTCTGTGCTCAAGGTAGTCCAAGCCTAGTCTGTGCAACCTGGCCTCATAATTGAACCCTTTTAACCCCGGTATCATTCTGGTGAATCTGCGCTGCACCCCCTCCAAGGCCAATATATTCCAATGAGGAATGGGAAGACTGAGGATGGTGAAGGGGTTTCACAGTTTTTGAGATGCTGGGAAAGAATGGGTTAGCGGAGGAGGCGGTGTGACGTGTTACGTAAAGTCCGTGTAGGACAGGACATGGGAAAAGAAGGGTGAGAAAAGGCCATCTGACTGCCCAATCCAAACAACAGTGCCACCCACCTACACCTCTGACTCATCACTAACAAAAAATAGGGAAAACCTGGGACCAATTCAGGAAAAACGATGGGAAATTCCTCTCCAACTCCCTGAGGCAACAAGCAAGGCTCCAGGAGCCTGCACTAGGCCTTCACCTTCAGTAATCACAGCTAACTAGCAACTTACACTCTATAGCTGGAAATGTCCTCCCCTTTTAGGAACCTGTGTTTGGGGTTTAAGAAGAATGAGAGAGGACAGTTCAGAAGAGCAACATGGCTTTAAATGCACATCTCTTAAAACAGTTAGGGAATAATTTTCAGGCTGCAATCCTACCACAGGCCTCACATGAGGTCATCTGAAACTTCTGTTGTGATTACTCCCGGTATTTATTATTCCGTATTTAATATTCCGACTTACATTGTTAGCTTCTCGACCCTGCTTGGTTTATAGTGATTCACCCTCTCATTTAAAAAATATAATGATTCACGATTTGGAGATCCACAAGGTTACAAGCACATCTTTTTCTCTTTGCATCCTCTCCTGCCATTGTTCTCCTCTCTTCCATCCGTGGCTGTGAAATGTGAAGTAAAGTGGGAAGGAAAATCAAGAGATCTCGGTAGAATCCTCTCCAGGGAGCAGAGCGCTCATGGAGGCATGGGGTTGGTGGGGGGCGGGGGGGAGAAGGGGAGGAAAAGCCGTCATGGATTTAGATTGTTAATACACTTCCTCACAATTTCAAAATGTTAAGCCACTGTTGGGTCTGGCGATGGTCAGAAGGAAAAAGAAAAATTGGCCAAATATAAAACACTTGGTTAGTCCTCAGCTGGCTTATTGTGTTCAATTCTGGGCACCACACTTTAGGAAGGCCATGGACAGGGTGCAGAGGAGATTTACAGGAATGGCACCAGGGATGAGGGACTGCAGTTATGTGGAGAGACTGGCGAAACTGGGGTTGTTCTCCTTCGAGCAGAGAAGGCTAAGAGGAGGTTTGATAGAGGTGTTCAAAATCATGAATGTTTTTGATAAGAGTAAATAAGGAGAGACCGTTTCCAGTGGCAGAAGGGTCAGTAACCAGAAGACACAGATTAAAGGTGATTGGTGGAAGAACCAGAGGAGACATGAGAAAAAAAAAATGTTAAGCGCAGCAAGCTTTGTGATCTGGATCGCGCTGCCTGAAAGGGTGGTGGAAGCAGATTCAATAGTAACATTCAAAAGAGAATTGGATAAATACTTGAAGGGAAAAAAAATTGCAGGGCTCTGGGGAAAGAGCGGGGAAGGGGAGTGGGATTAATTGGATAGCTCTACCAAAGAGCCGGCACAGGCATAATGGGCCGAATGGCCTGCTTCTATGCTGCACCATTATATGATTCTATGAAAATATGGAAATTGCTGTCGCATTTTACGGAGAAGACTGGGAGAGAATTGTCACATTACCTTTAAAATTCATGCTGTCTCAGGCACTGAGACTTTCTCCCATGAGTAACCTAAATATCGAGTACGGCTTGAATGAATGGAATAGGAAAGGTTAATCTTGAGCAGTATTTCAAGTACAACGCTGGCTGCAGGATGAGGGGACATAGGTGGTAAAAGGCAAGCTCAGGACAGATGTCGGAAAGCACTTCTACGCACACAGAGAGAGTGATCAGTAACTGGAATGGTCTCTGGGTAGAAAGACAGACAGACTTCACAGAATCCCCACAATGCAGATAGAGGCCATTTCGGCCCATTGAGCCTGCACCGACACATATCCCACCCTATCCCCGTAACCCCACGTATTTAATCCCCCCTAACACTAAGGGTCAATTTATCATAGCCAAATCAACCTAACCCACACATCTTTGGACTGTGGGAGGAAACCGGAACACCCCCACGCAGACAATGTGCAAACTCCACACAGACAGTCACCCGAGGCCGGATTCGAACCCAGTCCCTGGCGCTGTGAGGCAACAGTGCTAACCACTATGCCACCGTGTTGCCGTGTTTATATAGCAACTTTCACAACCTCAGGACATCCCAAAGCGCTTTACAGCCAACGAAGTACTTTTGAAGTGTAGTCACGGTTGTAATGTAGAAAACACGGCAGCCAATTTACGCACAGCAAGCTCCCACAAACAGCAATGTGATAGTGACCAGATAATCTGTTTTACTGATGTTTATTGAGGGATAAATATTGCTCAAGACACCGGGGAGAACTCCCCTGCTCTTCTTCGAATGGTACCATGGGATCTTTTACGTCCACCCGCGAAGGCAGGCGGGGCCTCGGTTCAACGTCTCGTTCAAAAGACGGCACCTCCCTCAGCACTGCACTGGGAGCGTCAGCAGAGATTTTTGTGCTCAAGTCTCTGGAGTGGGACACGCATCCATGACCTTCTGACTCAGAGGTGAGAGTGCTACGCACTGAGCCACAGCTGACATTAGGGTAACTAATATATGTGGGTAGAACTAATGAAGGACAGGGACACAAGTTGCTAGTTCATGGGCCTGCTTTACTAGGCCAGAGCAAACTGAGCATGCTCATACTAAACCATGTGACAAACCATGTGATAATACATTACAATGCTTTCCCCTTAAAAAAATGCACATATTCCCCCCTCGCAAACACAACAAAACTACGGTCCCACCTTTCATTACATGTACCTCATAACAAAAACTCCAGGTTTTTTTTCTTTTAAATCAACTACAAATGAATTACAAATCCAGTTTAATAACAGGTTTGTGGAGTCTTCCTCTTCCTGATCTCCTTACAGAACGTTTTGGTGTTGAACCAATTTTCAGGCTGTTTTGTTCTGGTTCCGAGCTCAGAGATGATCCTGTTTCTATCTCAGATTTGTTTGAACCTGGTACTTCAGTTTCTGAAGTCTGAACGGAGTCAAACTCATGTGTGTGTTCATGATCAAGTGGTTCAAGATCATGTCTTAGTTCATCTCTAGCAGAGATCATTTGATCTACATGAACACTTCAGATGTTGTCACCAATCTCAACCAAATATCTCTTGGTTCCACCAATCTCTACCACGGTTCCTATATCCCACTTGTGTGAACTCGACTTGCCAGGGGACTGAGAACACGAACACACGCGTTTTGTCTGAAACTGTGTTCTTTCCGATCTGTCATAATAACGTTTCTGACTCAACTGTTTCTGTTCAACTCTTGAGGCCAAATTTGTTTGACCAAGACTCAATCGTGTTCTCAATCTCCTCTTCATCAAGAGTTCTGCTGGGGTATATCCAGTTGTAGTGTGCGGAGTAGTTCTGTACTTCAGCAAGAAATTTGCCAAACGTTGCTTCATGCTGAGTCCCGAACAACCCTGCAAAACCTGCTTTTTGAGAGCTTCTTTTACTATTCTGACTGACCTTGCAGCTGCTCAGTTTGAAGCTGGATGATATGGTGGAATGAGCGTGTGTTTGATACCGTTCCATTTCATGAACTCTTGGAATAGAGCAGAATGGAACTGAGGGCCATTGTCAGAAACAAGCTCTTCAGGTAAGCCATGACATGCGAAGATAGACCTCAACTCATCTATGCTACGTTCAGTTGTAGTATTTGAACCCATGTGTTTCACTTCAATCCACTTTGAGTGACTATCTGCAAGTACCAGGAAATAATCATTTGCTTTCTCACAGAAGTCTACATGTACTCTCTGAAAAGGTCTACTTGGCCATGACCAGGGTTGTAGTGGAGTTTTGGGTGGTTTATTTCTGCAATTTTGGCAAACGCTGCATTTGCTGACAAGTGATTCAAGATCACTGTCCAATCCAGGCCAGTGAACTAAGCTTTGGGAGTAATATACTAGCATGGATTGAGAATTGGTTAACAAAAGAAAACAAAGAGTAGGGATAAACGGGTCTTTTTTAGGATGGCAGGCTGTGACTAGCGGGGTATCACAAGGATCGGGCCCCAACTATTCACAATCTATATCAATGATTTGGATGAGGGGACTAAATGTAACATTTCCAAATTTGCTGATGATACAAAGCTAGGTGGCAGTGTCAGTTGTGAAGAGGATGTGAAGAGGCTTCAAGGGGATCTCGACAGGCTCAGTGAGTGGGCGAGAACATGGCAGATGGAATATAATGTGGATAAATGTGGTAGAAAAAACAGAAAGCAGAGTATTTCTTAAAATGGTGAAAGATTGGGGAATGCAGATGCTCAAAGGTATCCTTGTACATGAGTCACTGAAAGTGAATGTGCAGGTGCAGCAAGCCATTAGGAAGGCAAATGGTATACTTGCCTTCATTACAAGAGGATTTGAGTACAGGAGTAAAGAAGTCTTACTCCAATTATATAGGGCCTTGGTGAGACCACACCTGGAGTACTGTGTACAATTTTGGTCTCCTTACCTAAGGAAGGATATACTTGCCAGAGAGGGAGTGCAACGAAGGTTCAAACGATTGATTCCTGGGATGGCGGGACTGTCGTATGAGAAAAGATTGAGTAAACTAGGCCTGTATTCTCTTGAATTCAGAAGAATGAGAGGGGATCTCATTGAAGCATTCAAAATTATTACAGGGCTTGATAGGGTGGATGCTGGGAGAATGTTTCCCTTGGCTGGGGAGTCTAGAACCAAGGGCCACAGCCTCAGGATAAAGGGTAGGCCATTCAGGACTGAGATGAGAAGAAATTTCTTCACACAGAGGGTGGTGAATCTTTGGAATTCTCTACCCCAGAGGGCTGTGGAGGCTCAGTCACTGGGTATATTCAAAACAGAAGTCGATAGATTTCTAACTAGTAAGGGCATCAAGGGATATGGCGATAGGGCTGGTGAATGGAGTTGAGGCAGAAGATCAGCCATGATCTCATTGAATGGCGGAGCAGGCTCGAAGGGCCGAATGGCCTACTCCATGTTCTTATGTTCTTGCAATTGATTTCATACTGATGATCCCTGGATGTTCAGTATGAAGTTCGGCCAGAATTCTATCTCTCAAAGAAGTAGGTGCCACCACTCTGTTTCCCCACTTGATACAACCTCACTCACAAGACAATTATAGAATGGTTTCAACTCTGTGGCCATACACTGATCAGTCCATCCATTCAAGGTGTTTTCATACACTCTTTTTACTACTGAGTCCTTTTGATTCTCATTTGCAATCTCAGTTGCATTCACGGTAAGTCTTTGTCAACTGCACCTAGCGTGAAAATCTCACCTTCACTCCCAACACAAGTCTTCATGTGGCAACCTGGACAAGGCGTTTTGCTTTGAAGTGCAATATTCAATCGTGTAGTCATATTGTGACAACAGCACTGCCCAACGTTGCATTCTTGATGCGGCCATTGCAGGGATGGCAGATTTGGGCCCCAATATTGCTCCTTTTCAATTTTACATTGCAGTATTACAATCTTTGAAGCACTATATCTAACACTTCTAGATTTTCTTCCTCACTGCTTGTTGCGATCAGCACATCGTCTTGATTGCATAAGCAATTTGGAACTCCTTGCAAAATCTTATCCATCGTAGCCTGGAAGATTTTGGGGGAGGACTTTACACCATACAGCAGCTTGGTGTATGAGTACAGTCCCTTGTGTGTGTTGATGGTGAGATACTGTTGACTCTCTTTGTCAACATTCAGCTGAGCTTAAGCGTGCGACAGATCAAGCTTGGAGAAAACCTTTGACCCAGAGAGTGCTGCATACAAATCTTGCGATGTAGGTAACGGGTACTACTCATGGTTGATAGTAACTTTGTAGTCACCGGACAAGCGTACAGTTTTGTCTGCTTTGGGCACTACCGCGATCGGGGTAGCCCATTCACTTTTGTCAGTTTTTACTAGCATTCCATTCTCTCAGTTTCTCTAGCTCTTCCTCCACCTGACTTTTCAATGCATAGGGGACCAGCCTTCCCTTACAATAGACAGGCTTCGCATTGGACTTGATGTAGATATACACGTCATACCCAGTAATGTCCTCATAACTGTCTGAGAACATGCTTTTATACTTGTTCAGCATTGGGTCGAGTCGCTTCTTTGAAGCATCTACACTGAAGATGTTTCTCCAGTCTAGTTTTAACTTTCTCAACCAATCTTTGCCCATGAGGGTTAGCCTGTTGTAGCTCGTTACAGTAATAGGCAGCTTTACTGACTGGCCATTGTGCTGAACTATACATTCCATTTGTCTACATGTCTCGAGGATTTCTCCGGAGTAGATTTTTAACTCTACGGTACTCTTTGTAAGTGGTATTTGATTAAACTTACTCTCATATGTGTCCTTACTCATGATAGAGCAGTCCGCCGCCGTGTCGATACACATATCAATATATTGCTCGTTGATCAAGAGCTTTGTACAGAAGTCTTTCTCACGACTGCTGGTGTTGTCGCTAGTGGCATAGATACTGTAAATGCCTAGTTCTTCAACATCAGGCATGTTCACTTCAATATTGTGAATTCCTCCCTTTTGTTGTCACTGCTTTGCATTGCCACTAGAATTGTTCTTACTTCCTGCTTTCGATCTAGCTCTGCAAGCTGTTGAAATATGGCCTTGCTTCTGGCAGTGAAAACACTTTGCATTTCTGTATTGGCAGGACTGTGGTGAGTGATTTCCATTGCAGCGATAACAATTCACTGAACTGCTCTCACTGACATGCCCTTGACTCGGTCTCACAGCTTTACGTTCGGCGGTGGCTTTGTGACTGTAGACCTCAGCTGCACTAGTCACTTGAATTGGATAGAGCTCCCTCACATTCTTAGATGCCAGATAGGGCAATTTTGCATGCTATGTCAAACTTTAGGTTTGGAGTGTTCAGTAACTTGGACTGTGATGTAAGAAAACTAATAGGCACTTGGTCTAAGCATTAAACAAAGCTTTAATCAACTGTTTTTCAACATGGAGATCTAGTTGTGTCCTTTCCTAGTTCCTGTTGAGGAATGTCCTAAGCAAGCTGGGCCCATGCCCGAGTATTTATACCCTCCCTGGACAGCGCCACCAGCAGGCCACCCAGTATTACTTCATACATGAATGACAAGATTCATCTCAGACTGGGTGCACTCATCCATCAGTTCACACACAAACTTCTCTCGCAACGCACGATCCAAAAATGTGCCGAAGTTACAATGTAAAGACAGGTTTTTAAGAGCTACAATGTACTCACTGACGGTCTCACTTTGTTTTTGGTTTCTGGTACCAAACTTATAGCTCTCTGCTATTTCTAATGGCTTTGGGTCGAAATGGTCCTCGAGTTTCTCGACAATGTCTTCAAATGAAACATCCTTTTGGCGCGAGTAGGTTTGTCAATGTTCCGTAGACATCTGGCCCGATCTCCGTTAGAAAAATTGCTTTTTTACGTTTAAGAATTACTTTATTTTGAGCTTGAACATTCTCATCTGCACCTTCGGTCTCAATAATGTTATTGGCCTTAAAAAACATCTCCATCCGCTCAATGGAAGAACTGAATGGTTCGTGAGCTCGGTCATACAGGCCGAGGCTTCCGATGAATCCCGTAGGCGCGGCCATGATTGCCCCGATCCCATTGAACAGTGACTCAACACACTACCTGTGTACCTGTGAGAATCAACGCTGCTGTTTCTGTGTATACATACACACGAAGGCAAAGCACAGAAGATTCTGCATCAGCATGAACAGTGAAACATTGCAAAAATTCGGTTTAGATGTCACAAATTCACCGTAAACTTTTCCACTCCAAGGTTGAACGCTGTGTCCTTCCATGATCCCTAAAAATAGCTTTGGGATCCCATCCTCGTCACCAAAAACATAATATATGTGGGTAGAACAAATGAAGGAGAGAGACACGAGTTGCTAGTTCATGGGCTTGCTTTACTAGGCCAGAGCGAACTGAGCATGCTCATACTAAACCATGCAATAACACATTACAGTAAACTGGAGACATTTGAGAGGCAGTTAGAGGCTGTGGGGAGTGGGGCGGATTGCAGGTTTCTGTGGAATGATGAGCCCGATGGGCAAATGGCTTCTCACACATGTACTTAACGTTGTAAGAAAGCTCATCGTGTGGAGAATTTCAGGCACTGAACCCGTGTACTACCACTCCGTGATGCAATATGCTGAGGGAGGCTTTCAGAGAACATGGCGATTAGGACTGGGGCCCTTGGCTTAGAAAAAAAAATGAAATACTGCCAACTGCCTATAGTGATGTCTGAATTCTCAGAATGCGCTGCATGGCGGAAATGGGGAAAAAATGTTCAAAACTGGATTTGTCTGCAACATGTCACTTGAAGTATTTATCAGAAATGTTTCTGTCATTTTTGTAATTGGCAAAAGAACCAGAGGTGACATGAAGAGACTTTTTTTTAAACGCAGCAAGTTATTGTGATCTGGAATGCACAGGGTGGTGGAAGCAGATTCAGTAATAACTTTCAAAAGGGAATTGGATAAATACGTGGAGAGAGCAAATTTGCAGGGCTATGGGGAAAGAGCAGGGGAGGGTGGGACTAATTGGAGAGCTCTTTCAAAGAGCCGGCACAGGCACGATGGGCCGAATGGCCTCCTTCTGTGCGGTCTCATTCTATGATTCTATATAAGAAATGGGAATTAATGATCTACAGTTTACTTCTTGTTCTGGGTCAATTGACAGGTAATCAGGGAAGTGAGCCCATCAGAAGCTCCTTTGCATCCTCGTGTTCCATGGCCTCGCCCTACCATCCTCCGAGATGTCTGCGCTCCTCCAAATCCCTGATCTTTAATCGCTCCACCATTGGCGGCCGTGCCTTCAGCCGCCTGGGCCCCAAGCTCTGGGATTCCCTCCCTCAACCTCTCCACCTCTCTCTCCTCCTTTAAGACGCTCCTTAAATCATACCTCTCTGACCAAGCCTGTCCCGATATCTTCCTCTTTGGCTAGCTGTCAAGTTGTGATTGATAACGCTCTTGTGAAGCACCTCGGGAGGTTTTGCTATGTAAAGGACGCTATATAAATGCAGGTTGCTGTCATTTTTCATCTTATAGCAATATGGAGACATCCACAGATGTTCTGAGAAGTCTGATTAAGTGCAAAAAAGCAACTCAGTTAAACCAGATTATAGCAAACGATATAGTGAGGGAAAGAACTGTAGGAACCTCATGAACACCAATGAATTAGAGGCAAGCAATAGATTTGACAAAAATAATCAGCCACACTTTGCCATTTTGGAGACCGAGCGCGGGACTGCAAGCTTAAATAACGTACTCAGCTGTACTAAGCTGGACTGATCTGATGGAAGAGTTAGGCTACAGCAGAATTTAATTCCCTCGCTGCCTTAAAGAGGCAGATAGTCATGGTTGCAGTAAATCTTCTAATGCTGCTTTGGAACCGCTAAGGCTTGGGTCCCAAGTGATAACAGTTCGGGAAGTTTCAGTGCAGCTCTCAGGGGGGATCAGTCTGCAGTGCAAAAACTGCCATTTAGCTGAGCATTGGAGGGCAGGTTCGAACCGTGGACCTCCATCCTCTGGGAACGAGACTGAGACCTCACAATCTGATAGAATTAAAGGCACTCGCCCTTGCTGTTCCAGCATGGTGTTCAACGTTCTGTCTCATGGGGTGGGGGTTGGCCAAAATTGGCATTTGACTCTTTCCTTGCCATTTGAGCGGCCCCTCATGCCAACGATCAGTCATCACAGAATGGAGCTGTAACCTAGACCATCCAGTGCGACGCAAAGGAGAGAGGGAGTGGATGGGGGGGGTGGTGGGGAAGGCAGATTACAAACTGTAAGACACAAATGTGGATTTTATAGGATTTATTTTTCTAACCTTTCAAGCAGGCCAACCTGTAAAAGGTAATCTTGTGCTCCAAAGTCCAGCTGTGCACCCCTGGGCAGGTTTATGGTCTGGGTTCTAAGAGCGTACAAAAATCAAGTCAACACTCGCACTTATCAAGATGAAATATGCAACCAAAGTCGGTGAATATGTAGTGGTTAATTAGGAACATAGGAACAGGAGAAGGCCATTCAGCCCCTCGAGCCTGTTCTGCCATTCAGTTAGATCATGGTTGCTTTGTGTCTTAACTCCAGCCACCTGCCTTAAACGGCCAGACAATAACAAGAGATTCCAGCCAGTGATTTTGTACAGAATGTTTAGTAGACAGACTTGGTTGTGACCGATCTGGACGTTCGGTAACTACACTGCATAAAAAATGTGCAATAATATGAACAGTGTTCACTACATGACTACAAAAGCTAGGGCGTGCGTGTATGTTTGCACTTGTGTACATACCAGGTGAGGAGAAGAAAGAAAGACTTGCATTTATATAGCGCCTTTCACGACCACCAGCACTTTACAGCCATTGGAGTGCTTTTTTGAATTGTAGTCACTGTTGTAATGCAGGAAACGCAGCAGCCAATTTGTGCACAGCAAGCTCCCACAAACAGCAATGTGATAATGACCAGATAATCTGTTTTAGTGATGTTGATTGAGGGATAAATATTGGCCAGGACACCGGGGCTAACTCCCCCTGCTCTTCTTCAAAATAGTGCCATGGGATCTATTTACATCCACCTGAGAGGATAGACGGGGCCTCGGTTTAACATCTCAGCCGAAAGACGGCACCTCCGACAGTGCAGCACTCCCTCAGTACTGCACTGGGAGCGTCGGCCTAGATTTTTGTGCTCACGTCCCTGGTGTGGGACTTGAACCCACAACCTTCTGACTCAGAGGCAAGAGAGTGCTGCTCACTGAGCCACGGCTGACACTGCTGTGATCAGGCTTGATTAGGAGACTCCTTCACATTAAATAATCTGCCACTACGCTCTCTCTCTCTCTCTCTAGACGCACACATAAAGGATGGCCAATTAGGGCGAGTGTACCAGAGGGCAGCTGGCACATGTGGAACTGTACCCCAGCATGAGTCAGCCTCTTCAGTGGGGGGTGGGGGGGGGGTTGTGGCAGGGGGCACTAAAGGGAACAGAGATACATGCACTCACACGTGCAGGATCTGAAGAAGAAACAGAGCGGAGATGTAGAGTGCTAACCAGAGTACTGCTGCCTTTATCAGCTGTTCTGAATTAAAGAGGAGCCCTGCTTAATGTTACCGTAGGGAATCCTCTTCCATTTATTCAAATGGACACACCAGGATTCGAGAAGTTCATAGCTTCACTTTTTGTTTTCAAACCAAAAATCTTCCACCCTACTGCTGTACTGACAGATATTTATAATAGAAAATGTTATCAATTATTAACAAGATAATTAAATAAAATATTCAGAGCTGGAGCTTATTCAGCAGGACTCCAGCACATTAAGCATCCAAGATGCTGAGCACACAGCTGCGCCAATTATTAAAAGGAAGTCCCTGGCTCATTTACATTGCATTAGACCAGTCAACACATGCATCAATTGGTCAGCTCATCAACAAAGATTTAATTTATGTCTCAGTGTTTCTTAATTGTAATGTCAGCACTGTTCAGGATCAATGATCAGATCAAATATTCGCCAGGACCTATCCTCCTGGGGTCCTCAAAAGACCTCTGTTGGCTTTTTTTTTGGTTTTGGCTCAGTTGGCACCACATTCGTCTCTCAGTCAGAAGGTCATGGTCGTAGAGGGCAATCTTGCCAGCCCTGGGGAGGCGGGTATGGAGGCGGGACTGCCGGGAAAATGGCAGAATTTGGGGGCGGGTGCCCAACCCGCCTCCGTGCCATCGTGCCAGGAGGCGGGTAGCCGACCCGCGCCGGGTCCTGTCTCCTTGGAGGCAGGAAGGGGATTAAAGCCTATTAACTGCCTGTTAACAGGTAGTTAACAGGCAGAAAATAGGATTATCCCCTTTTTGCCCTCACAAGTGCGGGCTTCCCGAAGGCTCCAAAACACGCCAGCTCAGCGAGGCGAGTACTGGGTCTGCGGGGGATGCAAAAGTGTGGTGTGATGGTAAGTGATGGGTGCAAGAGTGTAGAGGTGAGTATCTGAGGTAAGTGCAAAGTGTTTTTAAAAGTGTACTTACCTTTGTTTCTCCCTGCAGGCTTCAGTCGGTTTGTATGCGGAGAGTCTCGGGCCTCCGCGTTGAAGATGAGAGATGGCCGCTGCATTCTCAGATGCAACAACCATCTCATTTCTGTAAAAGATAGAAGTTTGATGAGGTCTTGACTGCAAGACCTCATCAAACTACAGAGGATGTCACTGTTTGACAGCTTCACAGAGCTGTCAAACGATGACAATTCATCTGTCAAAAATTTTTGACAGATGGAACGCCATCCGTTGACGTTCTCTGCAACCGGCTTTCCCTTAATTGGCCTGCTCAGCCCACTGGGCGGGCTTAACAAGGTCAATCAAGGGAAAATAGCGTGGGTTGGCCACAAATCGATGCAGGCGGGACTAAAACCAGACAAGTGGGAGTCCCGCCTCCAAAAGCTCCCCATTGAGAAAATCACCCCCATAGAGCCATAACAGCACAGAAGGAGGCCATTCGGCTCTTCGAGTCCGTGCCGGCTCTCTGTAGAGCAATCCAGTTAGTCCCATTCCCCTGCTCTATCCCCGTAGCCCTGCAAGTTTATTTCCCTCAAGTGCCTATCCAGTCTCCCCTTGAAAACATTGAGTGTCTCCGCTTCCACCACTTCCGTCGGCAGCGAATTCCAGATCATCCTCACTCGCTGTGTAAAAAAGTTTTCCTCACATCCCCCCTGTATCTCTTGCCTAAAACCTTAAATCTGTGTCCCCTTGTCCTTGTACCATCAACTAGTGGGAACAGCCTTTCCCCGTCTAGCCTATCCAAACCCATCATAATCTTGTACACCTCTATCAAATCACTACTCAACTTCCTTTGCTCTAATGGAAACAAATCCAGCTTCTCCAACCTGTCCTTGTAGATAAGATCCCCCATCCCCAGAACCATTCTGGTAAATCTCCTCTGCACCCTCTCAAGTGTCTTCACATCCTTCCTGAAGTGTGGTGACCAGAACTGGATGCAATACTCCAGTTGTGGCCTAACCAGCGCTTTATAAAGGTGCAGCATAACGTCTCTATTTTTATACTCAATACCTCTATGTATGAAGCCCAAAATCCCATATGCTTTGTTAATCACTCTCTCAATATGTCCTGCCACCTTCAAGGACCTATGCACATTAACTCCCAGGTCCCTCTGTCCCTGCACACTCTTTAAAACTGTGTAATTAACTGTATCTTGCCTCTCCCTGTTCCTTCTGCCAAAATGCATCACCTCACACTTCTCTGTATTAAATTCCATCTGCCACTTGTCTGCCCATTCTGCTAGCCTTTCTATGTCCTGTTGCAGTCGATTGCTATCATCATCATTGTTTGCCACACCCCCAAGTTTGGTGTCATCGGCAAATTTAGAAATTCTACTTTGTATTCCAATATCCAGGTTATTTATATGTATCAAAAAAAGCAGTGGCCCCAGCACTGACCCTTGGGGAACACCACTGTCTACCACCCTCCAGTCTGAAAAACAGCCATTTACCACAACTCGCTGTTTTCTGTCCTTAAGCCAATTCCTTATCCAAGCTGCCACTGACCCACCTATTCCATGAGCCTCAATTTTGTTAACCAGCCTTCTATGTGGTACTTTGTCAAACGCCTTCCGAAAATCCATGTAGACAACATCCATTGCATTCCCTTCATCAAACCTCTCTGTTACTTCATCAAAAAATTCAATTAGATTAGTCAAACACGATCTTCCTTTTACAAACCCGCGTTGGCTCTCCTTAATTAGCTTAAACCTCTCCAAATGCCCGTTAATTTTTTCCTTGATTATTGTTTCTAAAACTTTACCCACCACTGATGTTAAACTGACTGGCCTGTAGTTACTAGGATTGTCCTTACGCCCTTTCTTGAACAATGGTGTCACATTTGCCACTTTCCAATCCTCAGGCACCTCCCCCGCATCTAGGGAAGATTGGAAAATTATGGCAAGCCCTTCCGCTATCTCCTCCCCCAATTCCCTTAGCAACCTGGGATGCAAGCCATCTGGACCAGGCGACTTGTCCACTCTAAGCATACCCAGCCTTTCTAGTACATCCTGTCTATCAATTTTCACCCCTTCCATTGCTTCTACCTTTTCCATTTCTACCGATATTTTGTCAGCATCCACCTCCTTAGTAAACACCGATACAAAGTACTCCTTGAGTATTTTAGCCTTGCCCTGCGTCTCTAAGCATATATCACCTTCTTTGTCTCTAATAGGCCCCACCCCACCTCTTACTACCCGCTTACTGTTTACATGCCAGTAGAAGATTTTGGGGTTCCCTTTTATGTTAACCGCCATTCTACTCTCATATTCTCTTTTTGCCAATCTTAGTTAGATCTTCACTTCCCCTCTCAACTTATTGTATTTGGCCTGGTTCTCCCTTGAAGAATTCACCTGACATTCATCATACACCCTCTTTTTTGTTTCATCATCTTCTCTATCTCCCTCGTCATCCAAGGAGCCCTTGCTTTGATTCCCTTACCCTTCCCTCTTGTTGGAATGTACCTAGCCTGTACTTGGAACATCTCCTCCTTAAAGATCACCCATTGTTCCATTACAGTTTTTCCTGTCAGTCTTTGGTTCCATTTTACTCTGGCTAGATCCTTTCGCATCCCATTGAAGTTAGCCCTATTCCAGTTTAGAAGTTCCACTCTAGATTGTTCCTTGCTGCTCTCCATTGCTAATCTAAATCTTATGATACGCTGATCACTCGTACCCAAGTGTTCTTCCACAGACACTTGGTCGACCTGACCCACCTCATTCCCCAGCAACCAGATCCAGCAATGCCTCCTTCCTAGTTGGGCCAAGAACGTACTGGTCAAGGAAGTTCTCCTGAGGTCCTGGAGTGGGTTCAAGGCCCACTCCAGGACTTCAGCACACAATCTTAGTCAGTCACTTCAGTGCAGTGCTGAGGGAGTGCTGCATTGTTCAAGGGGCCCAAGACCTCTTTGCCTGTTCAGGTGGACGTAAAAGATCACCTGACACTGTTCAAAGATGATCAGGGAGTACGCCCAATATCCTGGTTAATAGTTATCCCACAACCAACACCATTAAAATAATTTGACTCGGCAATTATCTCACTGCTGATGTCAGTCAATTTGTGCACAATGTACCCCCACAAAACAACAGTGACTCCACTTCATAAGTAATTCATTGGTTGTGAAGTGCGGAGGTCAGGAAAAGCGCTATATAAATGTTGAGTCTTTCTTTCTTCAAGCAGATACAGAAACAGTGACTCAATTCAATGGTTGCCACCTATCGCCCATCTAAAATTGAACAAGGCAACGATGTGGACCCGGGAGAAATGGCGGGATCACAAATTTGAGCTCTGTTGTAAGCTTACAGCAATTCATCCACAGCTGATGATGTTTCCACCATCCGGCTGCCACTTGGGCTTCTTTTGCAAGAAGTGCTGGGGAGGGGATGTCCCAGAGTTAGCAACAACAGCTCTGGCCCAGATATACAGATAGCGTTAACCATCTTTGGTTGGAGTTAGAAAGAAAGACTTGCATTTCTATAGCGCCTTTCACGACCACCAGACGTCCCAAAGCGCTTTACAGCCAATGAAGTACTTTTTTGAAGTGTAGTCACTGTTGTAATGTAGGAAATGCGGCAGCTAATTTACACACAGCAAGCTCCCACAAACATATATGACTAGATAATCTGTTTTAGTGATATATATTGGCCCAGGACATAGGGGATAACTCCCCTGCTCTTCTTCGAAATTGTGCCTTGGGATCTTTTGCATCCACCTGAGAGAGCAGACGGGGCCTCGGTTTAAAGTCTCATCCAACAGACGGCACCTCCGACAGTGCGGCACTCCCTCAGCACTCCACTGGAGTGTCAGCCTGGATTTTTATGTTCCAGTCTCTGGAGTGGGGACTTGAACCCACAACCTTCTGACTCAGAGGCGAGGGTGCTGCCCACTGAGCCACAGCTGACACATTGAACGACAGGAAGTCTGTGACAGTTGGAATTCAACGCCATTTATCCATATCGCTGTACTTCTGGTCGTCTCAATTTTCAAATTCTCATCCTGGTTTTCATATCTCTCCATGGCCTCTCCTCTCCCTATCTCTGTAACCTCCTCCAGCCCTACAACCCTCCGAGATCTCTGCGCTCCTCCAATTCTGGCCTCTTGAGCATCCCTGATTTTAAATCGCTCCACCATTGGCGGCCGTGCCTTCTGTTGCCTGGGCCCTAAGCTCTGGAATTCCCTGCCTAAACCTCTCCGCCTCTCTCCCCTCCTTTAAGACGTTCCTTAAAACCTCCCTCTTTGACCAAGCTTTTGGTCACCTGTCCCAATATCTCCTTGTGTGGCTCGGGTGTCAAATTTTGTTTGATAAAACACTCCTGTGAAGCATCTTGGGATGTTTTACTACATTAAAAAGCACGATTTAAGTGCAAGTTGTTGTTGTAGTAAACACCACAATCAAATTTCTGCAACACCTGTCCTGGTTATACCTTCCTCCAGATATTGTGCTACCAAATATTTTGAAGTGCTCAAGAGAAAGGCAGGGAAGATGCCATATCTGAGCTCCGGCCAACCATTTATAAACAGAAAACACACAAACAGTGACTTGCATTTATATAGCGCCTTTAACGTAGTAAAAACATCCCAAGGCGCTGCACAGGAGCGTAATCAGGCAAAATATGACACTGAGCCACGTAGAGAGATAGTTGGACAGGTGACCAAAAGCTTGGTCAAAGAGGTAGGTTTTAAGAAGCGACTTAAAACACACACACAGCTCTATTCATGCAGCACTCTGATTCCCCTACCCAAATATCAAGGAAAGTCTTTCCAATAGAATATTCATCCCCTTCTTTACAGATATTGCAATGTCGTCAACACTTACACATTACTTGCAAGTTTTAGGGCCCGATTCGAGACTCCCAAAACAAGCGCTCTACTCGGAGTTCCGACACGGCAAGAGAGCCCCAGGTGGGCAGAGGAAACACTTCAAGGACACCCTCAAAGCCTCTTTGAAAAAAGTGCAACATCCCCACCGACACCTGGGAATCCCTGGGCCCAAGACCGCACAAAGTGGAGGAGAAGCATCCGGGAAGGCGCCGAATGCCTCGAGTGTCTCCGCCGGGAGCAAGCGGAAGCCAAGCGCAGACAGCGGAAGGAGCGCACGTCAACCCAAGCACCCCACCCACCCGCCCCTTCAACCACCATCTGCCCCCACCTGTGACAGAGACTGTAGGTCCCACATTGGACTCATCAGTCACCTGAGAACCCATTTTTAATGTGGAAGCAAGTCATCCTCGGTTCCGAGGGACTACCTAAGAAGAAGAAGAAGATTACTTGCAAGTCCTATAAATTGTAAAATTCTTCTAAAACGCTTTCGCACAAGAAATTTAAACGGTTACATTTCTCCTGACAAGTAGAAATGATTCAATTTCCGTGAATAGTGGGAGCGGTGCTGAACCCCAAATATTGTGGGACAAGCATACCTCTATTGTGTTGTACACACAACAGCTCTTTGAACAGGGCACATTTTGATCAAACTTTGACTGAAGAAAGAAAGGCTGAAGGAAAAATAGAAAAGCTCAGCATCTATTGATGTGCTCTGAAGTATCCCATTGGGTTTCTGTCGTAGAACCTGTCACAGTCAATAAAGGTCCAATGTAATATTTAGAAGCAGAAGAATCAAGCACTCTCAGGTCACGGTTAGATGCAGAGTACAGGTCTCCTGCCACCCAACATGAAGGGGCAGGTGGGGAGGTGAAGTACTGACCTCGCAGAATCACACTCCAAACTGGGACACCTTCCACTTCACAGCCAAGCCACCCCGTGTTGATCTTGTAGCAGGTTTTTGTGCAGGTTTACTAGGAACCGGCTTGAAACCATCAGCGTACCGTGTCTGCAATGTGTACCATCTACCTCCCAAACTTCCACTGCCTAGAAGGACAAGATGTGGAGATGCCGGTGTTGGACTGGGGTGGACAAATGTGAGAAGTCGCACAACACCAGGTTATAGTCCAACAGTTTTATTTGAAATCACAAGCTTTCGGAGCTGCTGCCCCTTCGTCAGCTGAAGTGACCTGACGAAGGAGCAGCGCTCCGAAAGCTTGTGATTTCAAATAAAACTGTTGGACTATAACCTGGTGTAGAAGGACAAGGGCATCAGGCGCGTGGGAACGGCATCACCTCCAAGTTCCCCTCCCAGGTCACATGCCATCCTGATGTGGACACGTATCGCCGATCCTTCATCGTCGCTGGGTCAAAATCCTGGAACTCCCTCCCTAACAGCACTGCGGGAGCACCTTCACCACACGGGACTGCAGCGGTCCAAGAAGGCGGCTCACCACCACCGTCTCAAGGGCAACTCGGGATGGACCATAAATGTCAGTCTTGCCAGTGAGGCCCATATCACAAGAGCGAATTAAACAAAAACACACTTAATCCGCACAATCTTCAGAGGAGACATTCATACCACTAGGCCAGGGTGGATTTGACCTCATCCCAGTATCTAACCCACCCAGTCTCACACAAGTAGCACAAATCTAATCGGCTTCAAATTCTTTATTATGCTGCAGGAACACTGTTGCAACCCTCGAAGGGTTAATCCTATCAGCAGATCAGTGGCTAGGTAGAATAATAAGGAGGTAGTTGCAAGCCGCTAATTCTATTCAGAAGATCAGAAGTTGTCTGAGGCTTCTCTCCCTCCCTCAAGAGGAGTTTTTTCCTAAATTGCTTTTTTTCCCCCTTCTGGCTTTTTCCCTCTCCTCGCAGATTGCGGAGGGGAGGGCAAGTATCGATTGCACGTCATGTCGGGATGGGAGAGGCTTGATGAACCTGTGGCCTTCGCCTGTCCTTTCCAGTGTGTTCTTATATTGTTCAAGCTGACCTCACTCAGGAGCAGTGCAGAAGCACTGAGCTATTTTGTAAAAATTTGTTCACAGGATGTGGGCGTCGCTGGCAAGGCCAGCATTTATTGCCCTTGAACCGCTGCAGTCTTTGTCGGCCTATTCAGAGGGCAGTTAAAGAGTCAACCACATTGCTGCGGGTCTGGAGTCACATATAGGCCAGACCGGGTAAGGACGGTAGATTTCCTTCCCTAAAGGACATTAGTGAACCAGATCGGAAAAATATTTCCTGGTTACCATTACTGCGACTAACTTTTTAGTTCCAGATTTATTTAATGAACTCAAATTTAAATTCCCCAGCTACCATGGTGGGATTTGAACACACATCTACCAAGATTATTAGTCCAGGCCTCTAGATCACTAGTCCAATAACATAACCACTATGCTATCGTACCTCTGAGGCTAACTGCTCCCCTGCCCTCCCCTCCTCCTTCCCCCACAAGGAAGGGTGGGGGAGAATAAGCTGAAGGAGGGTCACTCGGACACTGTACTGTCGGTGAGCAGTTCCAAAAAGAGCGATTGGCGCAGGGCCACGTAGGGAGGTTTGCTTCCTGCGGTCCTGGTGGGAGACAGGTCGCCATGCGAAGAGACACATTTGGGTAAATAAAAAAAGTTCAAATAACCTTAAAAAGAGAAAGCAGCAAAAGTGTCGCCCAGAGCTGAACTCTTCATGTAATTATGGCATTCGTGACCTGGGAGCAGTGTTGCCAACTCTGGTTGGATGTGTTCCTGGAGGTTGCGTCACATGACCCTCCCACGCCGCCCCCCCCAAACTATCCAGCTCCCGCCATTGGTCGCCCGACACGTCCATCAACGCAGCGCCCCGCCTTCCCACAGCCAATTAGAAAGCGACCTTGAATCTTCGCTACCCGATTGGCTGATTCTTGACTGTCAGTCAGTCAGTCAGTCAATCAACCTTTCCTCCCACCCCACCCCCCATCTCCAATATTTTTATAACTAATAAATGAAAGTGTTCAAAAGAAAATGAATTTTTTTTTAATTTATTACTGGCCCTATGATTTTTCTCCCGGGTGTTGCTCACAGCAGTTCGCAGGAGATTAATGTTGAATTCCTGGACACTCCAGGACAATAATAGAGGGTTGGCAGCTGTAACCTGTGAGCACTTGATGCAGACACCGGACCACGTCTGAATTGGAACGTGCCTTCCCCTGCCCCCCTCCCCCCGCCCCTCAGCGCTAACCTCTCTGTCACCTTGACGAGCAAGATTTAACCTTTAACCCGCAACGTGACCCTCCCCCCCACCCGAGTTGTCTGTGTAACCTTGTGAAAGTGATGGACGACCCTTCAATATATTGACCTTTTTTCAAAAAAAAACAAAAGGAAAAAATCACAAAAAGAGACACAAATTACTGGGAAACAACAGGGGGGTGGGGAGGGGCAGCAGGTGGTGGCCATGATTACATTCTGGTGGGGTCCAGAAAGGATCTACAAGACAGCCTGTCGGAGATGTGTGATTGCTCCTCATTGTAACTGTGTTAAATACTGTGGCAACAAGAGCAGGTCAGAGGCTAGGTATTCCGTGGCGAGTGTCTCACCTCCTGACTCCCCAAAGCCTTTCCACCATCTACAAGGCACAAGTAATGAGTGTGATGGAATACTCTCCGCTTGCCTGGATGAGTGCAGCTCCAACAACACTCAAGAAGCTCGACACCATCCAGGGCAAAGCAGCCCGTTTGATTGGCACCCCATCCACCACCTTAAACATTCACTCCCTCCATCACCGGCGCACCGTGGCTGCAGTGTGTACCATCTACAAGATGCACAGCAGCAACTCAGCAAGGCTTCTTTGGCAGCACCTCCCAAACCCGCGACCTCTTCCACCTAGAAGGACAAGGGCAGCAGGCGCATGAGAACACCATCACCTCCAAGTTCTCCTCCAAGTCACACACCATCCTGACTTAGAAGTATATCGGCCGATCCTTCATCGTCGCTGGGTCAAAATCCTGGAACTCCCTCCCTACCAGCACTGCGGGAGTACCTTCACCACACGGACTGCAGCGTTTCAAGAAGGCGGCTCACCACCACCTTCTCAAGGACAATTAGGGATGGGCAATAAATGCTGGCTTTGCCAGTGACGCCCACATCCCATAAACAAATTTTTTTAAACCCTGTTGTAGTGGCGTGGCCTTACTTGAAATGAATACAGAGCTCAGCCTGGGCTGGGAAAGCAGTGTTGGATGCTGATCGACCATGGAGTTTCCCATGGTAACGTGGAGGATAACCTGTTTTATGACAAAGGTTGGGGTGGGTTGGGTTCTGCTGTGTAGCGGATAACAAAGAAAAAAAACAGACCTTGCATTTATACAGTGCCTTTCACAACCTCAGGATGTCCCAAAGCGCTTTGCAGTCAATAAAGTACTTTTGAAGTGTAGTCACTGTTGTAAACGCGGCCGCCAATTTGCGCACGGCAAGCTCCCACAAACAGCAACGTGATAATAACGAAATAATCTGTTTTTATTTAAATAAATATTGATCAGGGCACCAGAACTCCCCTGCTCTTCTTCGAAATAGTGGCCGTGGGATCTTTTACATCCACCCGAGAGAGCAGACGGGGCCTCGGTTTAACATCTCATCCGAAAGACGGCATCTCTGACAGTGCAGCACTCCCTCAGTACTGCACTGGGAGTGTCAGCCTAGATTATTGTGCTCAAACCTCTGGAGTGGGACTATGAACCCACGACCTTCTGACTCAGAGGCGAGAGGGTGCTGCCCACTGAGCCACGGCTGGATATTCGAACTAGTGTTTTTTCAGTGACTGTGAATCAAATTTTGGTTTTATTAAATGGTATTCTGGTTTTTTTTTAACCAGTGCTTTCAATCAAATCCTGTGACTGTCCATTATTCTATACGAAATGTAATAGAGTGGCCTTCATTTTATATAGGCCCCTCCTTTACTTATATTAAATTTTTATCCCTTACCCGATTAAAGCTGAGAATATAAAGCAAAAATGTACAATATTTGGTACTTAGCACTGGGGACGGGACATGGGCTTTAGCTGCACTGGGTGTGGTCTTAGGCTTTGGAATTAACAGGGAACGTAGGAGAAACAGGAGGAGGCCATTCAACCCCTCGAGCCTGTTCCGCCATTCAGTCAGATTGTGGCTGATCTAATTGGGGATGGCTCTGGGGTGGGGTGCCCTGGTGTTTGGTCACACTGCAGTGGGGTTTCTGGTATTTTTTTAATTCATTGGATGTGGGCATCACCAGTGTTTATTGCCCATCCCTAATTGCCCCCGAGAAGGTGGCGGTAGAGCCACCTTCTTGAATACAACTGAGTGGTTTACTGGGCCATTTCAGAGGGCAGTTAAGAGTCAACCACATTGCTGTGGGTCTGGAGTCACATACAGGCCAGACCGGGTAAGGGCGGCAGATTTCCTTCCCAAAGGTCATTAGTGAACCAGATGGGTTTTTACGACAATCCGGTAGTTTCATGGTCACCATTATTGATACTAGCTTTTTATTCCAGATTTTTAATTAATTAATTGAATTTAAATTTCCCAGCTGCCGTGGTGGGATTTAGAATCATTAATCATTAATCCAGGCCTCTGGATTACTAGTCCAGTGACATAACCACTATGCTACTGTACCCCCTATGTGGCAGCATGGAGGGCATCTCTTAGTTTGATATTACTGTGGAGAGCAAATGTGAGATATGGCAGAACTGGTGGTGGGACTTGAGCACAAAAATCTAGGCTGACACTCCAGTGTAGTACGGAGGGAGTGCCGCACTGTCGGAGGTGCCTTTTTTCGGATGAGACGTTAAACCGAGGTCCCGTCTGCTCTCTCAGGTGGACGTCCAAGATCCCATGGCACTATTTCGAAGAAGAGCAGGGGGAGTTATCCCCGGTGTCCTGACCAATATTTATCCCTCAATCAACATCATTAAAACAGATTATCTGATCATTATCACATTACTGTTTGTGGGAGCTTCCTATGCACAATTAGCAACCACGTTTCCTACATTTCAACAGTGACTACACTCCAAAAGTACGTCATTGGTTGTAAAGTGCTTTGAGATGTTCCGTGGTCGTGAAAGGCGCTATAGAAATGCAAATCTTTCTCACATCTATTACTAAATTAGAATGTTTAAAATTTCTAACTATCAACAAAATAAGTAATAATCAGAACCTATCTGCTTTCAAGATTCAATTCTGTTGTTTATATTTCAGAAAATAAAAATTCAAATTACGATGAGGAAAGACTGTCTCTCAGCTTAATATGTCTTCTAAAGTTTATAGAATGTTAATAGTTCAAATGCAAACAAAAAAACTACAACAGATGTATAATCAGTTCAGTACATTCCATCATTTTTCTCTGTCTCTTTATATCAATACAATGTCCTTTCTTTGCTTTATCATAGCAATGTGCACACACACACACTGCAGTTGAGACTTTGAGAACATTCCACAATATAAACAGGGCTGGAACTACAGAACCAGGAATCAAGATAAACAGAATCTATTATATTACTGTAGTTCTGTATAACAAATGTTCTCTAAGTCTAAAGTTTTGTATTATAGCCAAATTATTCTTGCCTTGCTGAACCCGTGAAGGTAATCCCTCAACTAGAACTTCTGATTTGGAACCAGATTCACCATTGACTCATAGGAACAAGAGTAGGCCATTCAGCACCTCGAGCCTATTGCAGCATTCTATTAGATCATAGCTGGTCTAGATTTTAACTCCATTTACCCGCTTTGGTTCTGTAACACTTAATACCCTTACCTAACAAAAACCTAACAATCTCAGTTTTGAAATTTTCAATTGACGCCCCCCCCCCCCCCCCCACCCGCAGCCTCGACAGCTTTTTGAGGAGAGAGTTCCAGATTTCCACGACACTTTGTGTGAAGAAATGCTTCCTGACATCACCCCTGAACGGCCTGGCTCTAATTTTTAAGGTTTTGGTCTTCCCCACCAGAGGAAATAGTTTCTCTCCGTCTACCCTATCAATTCCTTTAATCATCTTAAACACCTCAATTAGATCAACCCTTAATCTTCTATACTCAATGGAATATAAGCCTCGTTTTTGCAACCTGTCCTCATAATTTAACCCTCTTGGCCCCGGTGTCATTCTGGTTATATACTCAACCAGTGGTATAAAACATACACATCCTATTTAATAATTAGTAAAACCTTCATAATGGTGAAAAAAATATTCAACTTTTAGCTTGTGAAATGAAATGCAGTCATTTCAGAAGTGACTGGCTGAGTGCAGTCAGCCGCCCTCTTGCTGTTCCTCTCATAGCCCTTTCCAAGTGCCAAACAAACTCGACTTGAGCTGCGTCATTAGCATTTGATACGAGACCCGTTGTCCACCTCCTGGGCTTGAATGTTGCAGCTGGAGCAGGTGTTCCAAGCTGAGTGAGAGAAAGAAGGGGAGCTGAAATTGCGAAGTTTGCAAATCCCATCTCAAACCTGAATGTCCCTCTATGCCTGCCATCGCTGACATTACTGAGGCTCAATTTAACAATAGCTGACCAGTAAAATACTTTCACTTTCCCCTCGACCCCCACCACCCCCCTCCTTTCATTCAGTTCTGATTGTCTACTTTCCAAATGGTTTGAGATTTGTGCTGGAGGTGGTCAAAAACTATCTTTTGGTACTTTCATGGTCAACCGTGTGGACTTTGAATAGACAAGTGTACGTCAACACATACAGCATTTGTCTCTTGCTCTCTTACACCAAGGGCTGGATTTTGCCAATGGGGAGCTTTTGGAGGCGGGACTTCCACTTGTAGGGCTTTAGTCCCGCCTCCATCGACTTCTGGCCAACCCACGCTATTTTCCCTTGATTGACCTTGTTAAGCCCGCCCAGTGGGCTTAGCAGGCCAATTAAGGGGAAGCCGGTTACAGAGAATGTCAGCGTCAAACACTGACATTCTCTGTTGTTTGATGAGTTCTTGTATTCATAATGGGAAGGGCTCGAGTCGTAAAGAAAAAAAGACTTGCGTTTATATAGCGCCTTTCAAAATCTCAGGACGTCCCAAAGCGCTTTACAGCCAACGAAGCACTTTTGAAGTGCTGTCACTGTTGTAATGTAGGAAACGCGACAGCCAATTTATGCACAGCAAGCAACCACAAACAGCAATGAAATAAATAGCCCAAACCATCTGGCTGCTTTTAGGTGTTGCTTGAGAGGATAAATGTTGGCCAGGAGACCTGGGAGAACTCCCCGTGCTCTTTTTCAAATAGTGCCATGGGATATTTTACATCCTCCTGATAGGGCCTCAGTTTAACATCTCATCCGAAAGACAGCACCTCTGACAGTGCAGCACTCCCTCAATACTGCACTGGAGTGTCAACCTAGATTTTGTGCTCAAGTCTCTGGATGCGGGACTTGAACCCACAACCTTCAGAGGCAAGAGTGCAGCCCACTGAGCCACGGCTGACACCATGGCTGTGATTCCCCACACAGAGACTTCCTGAATGTCTTCATAAATTAAGTAACTTTATAACTTTATGTCAGAAATAACTGCAAATATTTCAGGCCTCCTTTAAGGCAAGGGCAGACCTTGGATCCAGCTCTAGTCTCACGGATGGAAATCCTTCACCACATTACTGCTTTCTAATATATAACAAAGCTGGAAATTCATGGTAATCCAATGCAGATTGTTCCTTGATAAACATGCAGTAATGGTATTACAATCATCAATCCTTGTACGTGAATGTCTTCAAGCATTAACATGGAGCTCAGCGACAACTGTTGTCCAAACTACTATCCACTCCCAACACGAAACATGAGCTAAAACCTCCACTCCATCTGCAACCAGAGGGCACAGATTTAAGGTGATTGGCAAAAGAACCAGAGGCGACATGAGGAAAAACTATTTTACACAACGAGTGGTTAGGATTTGGAATGCGCTGCCTGATAGGGCAGTGGATACAGATTCAATAGTAGTCTTCAAAAGGGAATTGGATAAATACTTGAAGGAGAAAAAATTGCAGGGATTTGGGGAAAGAGCAGGGGAGTGGGACTAACTGGATTGCTCTTCGAAAGAGCCGGCACAGACTCGATGGACCGAATGGCCTCCTTCTGTGCTGTACTATTCTATGATTCTATGAAGTAAAATTGTGTCCGGCATGTCCAAGTGCCTTGGGAAAGAAAGAATTTATGTAGTCTCTTTCACATCATCAGGAGGTCCCAAAGCATCTCATGAATAATTAAATTACTGTACATTTGAAGTACTGTTTCTGTTGGTATATAAGCAAATACAGCAGTAAATTTAGACGTAAGCAAGGTCCCAGGAGGATCCTACAAGGTCAAACGAGGTAAGTGACCAGTTAATCTGTTTGGTGGTGTTGGTTGAGGGATAAATGTTGGCCAGGACACTGGGAAAATTCCCCTGCACTTCTTTGATTAGTGCCATGGGATTTTCAACATCCACCGGAACAGAAAGGATCTCGGTTTAACGTCTCATCGCTGGCAAAGCCAGCGTTTATTGCCCATCCCTAGTTGCCCTCGAGAAGGTGGTGGTGAGCTGACTTCTTCTTGAACCGCTGCAGTCCGTGTGGTGAAGGTGCTCCCACAGTGCTGTTAGGGAGGGAGTTCCAGGATTTTGACCCAGCGACGATGAAGGAACCACAGTATATTTCCAAGTCAGGATGGTGTGTGACTTGGAGGGGAACTTGGAGGTGGTGGTGTTCCCATGCGTCTGCTGCCCTTGTCCTTCTAGGTGGAAGAGGCCGCGGGTTTGGGAGGTGCTGCCGAAGAAGCCTTGGCGAGTTGCTGCAGTGCATCTTGTAGATGGTACACACTGCAGCCACGGTGAGCCGGTGGTGGAGGGAGTGATTGTTTAAGGTGGTGGATGGGGTGTCAATCAAGCGGGCTGCTTTGTCCTGGATGGTGTCGAGCTTCTTGAGTGTTGTTGCAGCTGCACCCACCCAGGCAAAGGAGACTATTCCATCACACTCCTGGCTTGTGCCTTGTAGGTCGTGGAGATGCTTTGGGGAGTCAGGAGGTGAGACACTCGTCGCAGAATACCCAGCCTCTCATCTGCTCTAGTATGGTGACTCAATGGTGACCCCCAGAATGTTGATGGTGATAGAAGTTGATGATGGTAATGCCATTGAATGTCAAAGGGAGGTGGATAGACTCTCTCTTGTTGGAGATAGTCATTGCCTGGCACTTGTGTGACGTGAATGTTCCTTTCTACTTATCCTGGATGTTGTCCAGGTGTTGCTGCATGCGGGCATGGACTGCTTCATTATCTGGGGAATTGTGAATGGAGCTGAACATTGTGCAGCCATCAGCGAACATCCCCACTTCTGACCTTATGATGAAGGGAAGGTCATTGACGAAGCAGCTGAAGATGGTTGGGCCTGGGACACTGCCCTGAGGAACTCCTGCAGCGATGTCCAGGGGCTGAGATGATTGGCCTCCAACGGCCATAACCATCTTGCTTTACGCCAGGTCTAACTCCAGGCACTGGAGAGCGTCCACCCTGTTCCCACTCTTGACGTTGGTGTGACTAGGGCTGCTTGGTGCCTCATTCGGTCAAATGCTGCCTTGACGTCAAGGGCAGTTACTCTCACCTCGCCTCTCGAATTCAGCTCTTGTGTCCGTGCTTGGACCAAGGCTGTAATGAGGTCCTGTTGTCCCTATTCTTATGCATTTATACACAGGATGATGCATCAGCAGTGATTAATTACAGCCACAGAGGACTGAACCTGTGTGAAATTGTAAACTGGGTGGACAGACTCTGCATGCGGAGTAAGCGCAGGGTGCGACTAGCCCATCATAGGAAACAAAAAATATTAATAAATCAAAGCCGAGGACAAAAAAAAATGTTATTCATTCTTTCTAAAGCCTAACAGGGGAGGCCAAGGTGTGGGCTGGCCTCCCCTCGTGAATTCCCATGGTTACACAAGCTTCCAGTAATGTGAAAGACCCATAATTCACAGGCGTGTGCGAGCTGTAAAGGTCCTGCTCATGAGAGAGAGATCGTTTATAATGTACTGTCACTGCTGTGAGATTCTATTCATTTTAAAAGGCACTGCTAATCATTTTTCAAAGTCACTCTGCAGCGCAGGACGCGGAGCACGGCCTTCAGTTATAACTCACCACTCTGAGTTATCGCTTTCAATACCGCCGCAGTGAATTACCGAGTCAGTGGTCAGTGAAATCACCAGCCATGCCCACTGAATAAACATAATGACGCATCTGCATTCCACGCCACTTAATCCCTTTTTAATGTATTCAACACTCGAATCAATATACAGGAACTGAAAACGTTGTAGGTGGGAGGCTTTGAGTCGCCAAGCTGAGCGGTCTCGCTGCGGCAAGATGGTAAATGTGGCGAAAACCGTCAAGTTGCGTCTGTCAGATGGGCCGGAGGTGATGGCCCAGAGATACTAGCGTGCTCTTCTCTTTCTCTCTCTCTTTCTCCCTTTTTTCTGTCATTTTCTTCCTTCACGCCCTGCCTGGTTGTGGCATTAACGAAAACGCTATATGCTTCAGTTGCACAGAACCTCGGTCAGACACCCCCCCCCCCCCCCCCGCCCACCATCTGGAGTGACTGCGTTCGGTATTGGGCACCGCGCCTCAGGAAGGATATATTGGCCTTGGAGGGGGTGCAGCGCAGATTCACCAGAATGATACCTGGGCTTAGAGGGTTAAATTATGAGGACAGGTCATAGAGTCATAGTCAGAGGGGGAGAAATTCGGTATCGCCCCGTTTGGGGCGCAATTATCGGCCGGGCGCAAAGTTTAGCGCCTGGTGCTAATTATCACCTCTGACTGCAAACTTAACTTCTATCGCCCCGGACGTGATTGGAGCGCTAAATCAGGCACTACACACCTCTCTTAAGGCGCTGACGCCGAGGAGCGAGGCGCTACCTCAGAGCGCTGGTGAAGCTCATGTGATGTCAGTCAGCAATGGAACACAGACACGCTGGCGCCGGCCAGTTCTTAAAGGGGAGGGTCGATCTTGCTCTCCGTCCACACCCTGCTCATTGCAGCCTTGAATCTCGGCCTGGAGAGACCTGTACATCAAATCTGCTGGAAAGAACAATGGAGAGGCCCAGGGAAAGAGCTCAGAGTGCCCCAAGTCTCTTCTAAATCGATGCAAGGAAGGTCAAATCAAAATGAACCTGCAAAGTGCTGCTCAGTACCCAAAACTCCTTCACACAGCATTGAATCTCTCCAGAAGTCTCTCTCTCTCTCAGAAGGCGTGGTGCAAAAATGTCGCCGACAAAAAAAAGTCAGGAAGCGGTCGCCTTTAAATAGCGCTAGCCCAGTCCCTTCCCAACTGCAAAACGTTCCCCTCAACCTGTCATTGCTAGCGGCAGGCGGTAAGGCAGGGGGCGCCACTCAATATCTGGTCTGGGGCGGTACCAGGGCATTGCACGCTCGACTTACATCACGATCTGTGGGCGCAGGAGATCGTGGCGGTAGTGTTTAGCACGCCGCAAAATGTCTGGTCAATTTCGCGAGCGGCGCAAACATCGCTGCGCCCGGGCACTAGTTGCTTTGCGCCCCATTAGCGCCCTCTTATAACGGGAGGCGCAAAGCAACCGAATTTTTCCCCCATAGAGTCATAATGGCACAGAAGGAGGCCATTCGGCCCATCGAGTCCATGCCGGCTCTCTGTAGAGCAATCCAGTCAGTCCCATTCCCCCTGCTCTATCCCCATAGCCCTGCAAGTTTATTTCCCTCAAGTGCCTATCCAGTCTCCCTTGAAAACATTGAGTGTCTCCGCTTCCACCACTTCCGTCGGCAGCGAATTCCAGGTCCTCACTACTCGCGTAAAAAAGTTTTTCCTCACATCCCCCCTAAATCTCTTGCCCAAAACCTTAAATCTGTGTCCCCTAGTCCTTGTACCATCAACTAGTGGGAACAGCCTTTCCCCGTCGAGCCTATCCAAACCCATCATAATCTTATACACCTCTATCAAATCACCCCTCAACCTCCTTTGCTCTAATGAAAACAAATCCAGCTTCTCCAACCTGTCCTTGTAGCTAAGATCCCCCATCCCCGGAACCATTCTGGTAAATCTCCTCTGCATCCTCTCAAGGGCCTTCACATCCTTCCTAAAGTGTGGTGACCAGGTTGCATAAACTTGACTTGAATTCCCTTGAGTTTAGAAGGAGTGAACTGATGGAGGGGTTTAAAAAGGATTCGATAGGGTAGATACAGAGAAACTATTTCCTCTGGTGGGGAAATCCAGAACAAGAGGGGCATAATCTTCAAATTAGAGCCAGGCCGTTCAGGAGCAAAATCAGGAAGCACCTTTTCACACAAAGGGTAGTGGAAATCTGGAACTCTGCCCGCCCCCCACCCCAAAAGGCTGTGGTTCAATGGAGCTTTCAAGACTGAGATAGATAGATTTTTGTTAGGTAAGGGTATCAAGGGGTACAGAACAAAGGCGTAAAATTGAGTTGAGGGGCTGAATGGCCTACTCCTGTTCCTATGGCCTATAGTTTTAATAGTGGACTTTCAATATTGCAATGAATGCTGGAATAATACTTCCTCCTCAGTCTTACAAAGTATTTATAACTCAGCAACAGGCCATTCGGCCCAACAGGTCTTTGCTGGTATTTATGCTCCACACCAGCCTCCTCCCACCCCTCTTCATCTCACCCTCACAACATATCCTTCTATTCCTTTCTCCCTCATGTGTTTATCTAGCTTCCCCTTAAATGTATCTATGCTATTCGCCTCAACCACTCCCTGTGGTAGCGAGTTCCACATTCTCACCACTCTCTGGGCAAAGAAATTTCTCCTGAATTCCCTATTGGATTTATTAGTGACCATCTTACATTTATGGTCCCCTAGTTCTGGTCTCGCCCACAAGTGCAAACATCTTCTCTATGTCTACCCTGTCGAAACCCCTTTCATAATCTTGAAGACCCTCTATCAGCTCACCCCTCAGCCTTCTCTTTTCCAGAGAACAGAGCCCCAGTATGTTCAGTCTTTTCTTCTCATCTTACTTCATTTTTCTGTGCAAGAACGCAGCAGAAACCCAGGAATTACCAACACATTACAAACATGCATGAGATCACAGTCATGAAGTAGGAAATTGCAATCTTCCGCATGAGATTTCCACTGATAGCAGGAAGGGTTGGCGCATCTGTCAATATATTGCTTCTGAAGTGCGCACAAGGCACAAAGCATTGTTTGATCACTGTGCAATCAAAATTGATTGGTTGTCCATTCCGCTTCTCCCCCACACCCCTCTCCTCGACAGCCTCTGTCAGCAGATTCACCATTCAACTGAACCCTGAGCCTTTATTCAGCGCTACGACAAGTTTAATGTCGGTCAGGACTGAGCGTTGACCTTGAGTGTGGCAAATTGCATACAGAACAATGCGTAGGGTGGCCACCACACAGCCAATCAATCTGGACAATTTGGCATTAAAGTTCACAGGAGCTAAAAAAAAAGATCAACGCCAAGAACAAGTCACCGGCACTGGCACGATGGGCCGAATGGCCTCTTTCTGTGCTGTATCGTTCTATGAAGATATTACGCAGGACGCTCATCAAGTTACACCACAAACTGTTCATAATCTCTCAACAAACTCTTGGAAAGGCTCAATCTCTGATAAAGTGTAGGTAAGCATCTCTAATGGAACTCAGACACTGGGCCTTTGCAAGAGTTTGCTGAAAGAAGCTGGAAAGGTTATGAATAGTTTGTGGTGTAAGTTGATGATCCACTGCATCAGTAACAGCCCAGTATAGTAGAAACTGATGAATGGCTGCCAGGCCCAATACATAAACAGAAAACACCCAGCAGGTCAGTCAGCATGTTGTGTGTTCATATCCTGCTTCCGAACTGAAAGAGAATAGTTCTGATGAATGTTCTTACACCACAAACTATTCATAACCTTTCCAGCTTCTTGCAAAGGCCCAGTGTCTGAGTTCCATTAGAGATGCTTACCTACACTTTATCAGAGATTGAGCCTTTCCAAGAGTTTGTTGAGAGATTATGAACAGTTTGTGGTGTAACTTGATGAGCATCCTGTGTAATATCTTCATAGAACGATACAGCACAGAAAGAGGCCATTCAATAAGATCATGGCTGATCTTCTACCTCAACTCCACTTTCCTGCTCGAGGGGCCGAATGGCCGACTCCTTTTCCCAATTCTTACGTTCTTATGAATGGTACGGACCTAGAATGTAGACCATTTGTTCTCTCCACAGATGTTGTGGGGGCAATTTTAACCTAACCTAACCCGCCCATTGGGGCACTGACGGGATCGGGTGCAATGCTGGTTTTAGACCCCCACCCGATTTTATTCTCCATTGAAGTCAATATCGGGCGGGGTGCAAAACCTGGTGTTCCACCCTGATCCCGTGGGTTTTCCCGGCCAGCGGGTGAGGTTGAAAGGATCCCAATGGACGTTCCCAGTTTACTCTTTTAGTTGCAGGTTTCCAGCAGCTGCAGTATTTTGCAAATCCCCCCCTGGCATCCCTGTGATGTGGAGATAGCCTCTTTGAAGATCATTTTAAACAAAGAGAAACTGAGCACACTAACATCGCTCTGGACACTAGGAAATCAATCAATGATTTCAACTAGACCATTTTTTTTAGCAGTTAACCAATGGTTGCGAATTAAGAGGCTGGATTTTGGGCAGCCAGGAATACAAAACAACAAATAGGAAGACATTTAGGTCGGAGATGCACACTGAATAAGTTAACGGGGGCTATTTACTGCTGCCAGTCACAACCTAACTTGGCCACAATGTGAGTACCGTAACTTAAAAAAAATGTCCTTTTATTGGTGAGAACTTTTTTCCAAACTTTTCCCTCCCTTTCCTGAAGCTTCTGCCTCCTATTGGGATATGATATTGAGTTCATCCAAAACTCTGTTGCCCGTGTCCTAACTCGCACCAAGTCCCGTTCACCCATCGCCCCTGTTGCTCGCTGACCTCTCGCTGACCTCCATTGGCTCCCGGTCCAGCAACGCCTCAATTTGAAAATTCCATCCTTGTTTTAAAATCCCTCCGTGGCCTCACCCCCTCCCTATCTCTGTAACCTCCTCCAGCCCTCCAAGATCTCTACGCTCCTCCAATTCTGGCCTCTTGCACATCCCCTATTTTAATCGCTCCACCATTGGCGGCCGTGCTTTCAACCGTTTAGGCCCTAAGCTCTGGAATTCCCTCCCTAAACCTCTCCGCCTCTCTCTCCTCCTCCTTTAAGATGCTCCTCAAAACCTACCTCCTTGACCAAGCTTTTGGTCATCTGTCCTAATATCTCCTTATATGGCTCGGTGTCAAATTCTGTTTGATAACGCTCCTGTGAAGTGACTTGGGATGTTTTACTACATTAAAGGTGCTGTATGAACGCAAGTTGATGTTGTTATGGCTCTGGCAACACTCCACTAACTCACCTGGGCAATGGGTATTGCAGGTTGTCCGCAGTAGCACCTGATCCTGTTGTCGCCTGCGGTTCATCCAGGGGCGTTTTCCAGCAAGGCTCACCGAAGCCCTCAAGACTGGAAGCCCTGAACCAATTTTTCCGCTTCCCAGCTTGGTGATAATGGCCTGGCGTTTCCGCTCGTTTGCGCTGGGGGGTTTTTTCGGCGCAATTCACCCAAAATCGGCGAAACCAGCACAAAAGATGGCGGGAATTTCAAGCGGCAATTAGGTCCAGCGCTACTCAAGTTTCCCCGCTAGCTTTTTTTTTATTCGTTTATGGGATGTGGGCGTCGCTGGCAAGGCCAGCATTTATTGCCCATCCCTAGTTGCCCTTGAGAAGGTGGTGCTGAGCCGCCTTCTTGAACCGCTGCAGTCCGTGTGGTGAAGGTGCCCCTACAGTGCTGTTAGGGAGGGAGTTCCAGGATTTTGACCCAGCGACGATGAAGGAATGGCGATATACTTCTAAGTCAGGATGGTGGGTGACTTGGAGGGGAACTTGGAGGTGGTGGTGTTCTCAGGCGCCTGCTGCCCTTGTCCTTCTAGGTGGTAGAGGTCACGGGTTTGGGAGGTGCTGCCGAAGAAGCCTTGGCGAGTTGCTGCAGTGCATCTTGTAGATGGTACACACTGCAGCCACGGTACGCCGGTGGTGGAGGGAGTGAATGTTTAAGGTGGTGGATGGGGTGCCAATCAAGCGGGCTGCTTTGTCCTGGATGGTGTCGAGCTTCTTGAGTGTTGTTGGAGCTGCAACTCATCCAGGCAAGTGGAGAGTATTCCATCACACTCCTGACTTGTGCCTTGTAGATGGCGGAAAGGCTTTGGGGAGTCAGGAGGTGAGACACTCGCCGCAGAATACCCAGCCTCTGACCTGCTCTTGTTGCCACATTATTTATGTGGCTGGTCCAGTTAAGCTTCTGGTCAATGGTGACCCCCAGGATGTGGATAGCTTAAAAAAAATCACGCTGGAAGCCGGCCTACAAAACTGGCCACGCCCCCGGGTCGATTTCATCACCATAGCGAGTTACGCTAATTGCGCTCGTTTGCGGGTCTTCGAGGCGGTGCTGAAAATGAAGACCCACTGGAACATCCAGCCCCCTCCCCGTTCCCCACCCAACTCAATTGGCCTGGCTGGGGTCACCTAACTAGGCCAAGAGCAGGCATCCTAACCAAGACTTCCCCGACCTGTATACTGAATGATTCAAGAGACAGTGCACCTCCTACTCTACTGAAATGGAAAAGCCTAGCAGTGTCTGGGAGAAGGAGGAAAGTTCCCATCTTGGTCACAGCATTGTCCCTTGTATTTCCTGCAAGAAGTGCCTCTCTATCAGAAAAAAAGCTAGACTTGCATTGATATCACCCAGATCATTGTCCAATTAATGGCAGTTTTTCACTTCCTTTTTTCTGTGCAGTTTGGCAGCAAAATCTTTTTCGTTAAATGAGAAAGTCTTGCATTTCTACAGCGCCTTTCACGACCTCAGGATGTCCCAAAGCGCTTTACAGCCAATGAAGTACTTTTTGAAGTGTAGTCATTGTTGTAATGTGGGAAACGCGGCAGCCAATTTGCGCACAGCAAGCTCCCACAAACGGCAATGCGATAATGACCAGATAATCTGTTTTAGTGATGTTGATTGAGGGATAAATATTAGCCCAGGACACCGGGGATAACTCCCCCTGCTCTTCTTTGAAATAGTGGCCGTGGGATCTTCTAGGTCCACCTGAGAGAGCAGACGGGGCCCTCGGTTTAACGTCTCATCCGAAAGACGGCGCCTCCGACAGTGCAGCACTCCCTCAGCATTGCACTGAAGCGTCAGCCTGGATTTTTGTGCTCAAGTCTCCGGAGTGGGGACTTGAACCCACAACCTTCTGACTCAGAGGCCAGAGAGTGCGACCCAATGTGATAATGGCTAGATTATCTGTTTTAGTGATGTTGGCTGAGGGATAAATATTGGCCCAGGACACCGGAGAGAACTCCCCTACTCTTCTTCGTGGGATCTTTTACGTCCACCTGAGAGGGCAGACGGGGCCTGGGTTTAACGTTTCATCCGAAACGGCACCTCCGACAATGCAGCACTCCTTCAGCACTGCACTGGGAGCGTCAGCCTCGATTTTGAAGCAAAATTCAAAGAGCCTTGTCTTGGATGCCACAATTACCGGCATTTGCTGGTTTAAATGTACCATTCTGGAGAAGACCAGCAAATCCTATTACTTGTCTGTCCATAATATCAACCCACCAGCTCCCAGCTGTGCGTGTTGCTGCGCCCAGGGGGAATTTAGCCGACCAAAAAAAAAATATATAGTGCTTCAACAAAGGTCAATATGTTATTGGTTTGCGATACAGGCGAGTATCTCGTGCGACATCGCAAAGAAAAGGTGCCATCTGTCCTTAAAACCCTCTCGATAGGTTGACGGTGCTGGCGATACTAGTCACTTAAGCTATTCATACCAGCAGCTGAAACATATAGCCTCACAATCGAACACTCGGGGACATTGGCTTTGTGCATTGCAGTGTGTGTGCATGAAAAAAAAAAGGTGGGAAGAGAATCAGTCTCGCTGACCTTAACTTAAGGAAATCTCCCTGCTTTGTGTTATTTGTGCAGTCAGCAGCCCCACTTGGTTAAGGGGGTACCAGTCTGTTCAGAATACGTGAGAAAAAGGTCACGCTGCTAAACTGCAAATCTGACTACAACATTTGAAAATATTGATAACCCCCCCCCTCATTCTGCACACTCTCAACGGTTAAGCCATTTGTCGAAAGAAACCTGCAGCGATTCCTTTCTCCTCCGACCAACCACCCCATCCCCTTTTCCCTGCATCTCTTTGTCTTTCTCGTTCTGTCTCTTGCCTATTTTCTTCCTCTCTCTCTCTCTCTCTCTCTCTCTCGCTCGCTCTCTCTGTCTCTCAAACTCCCATCCCTGGGGGATAACTGCAATTCTCTCCCCCCCCCCCCCTAGTAGAATGGCGTATGCCACGAAAATGAGCAGATGCTCACACGCAAGGGAAGAATTTCCTCTCAGTACATACAAGGTACAATTTGATTTTTGTTATGTTTCTGAAGTTCGATGTATGAATATTTTATGCTTCCTCACCCCCTCCCTAAAAAAAATATAGAAATGGGATATGACTTTTCTTTTGGACTATATTTATAAAAAAAAAATATATATATATATATAGGGAGAGGAGGGGGAGGGAGGGGGAGGATCGGGTATAGTTGAGGTTCTGCATGACTGCACATCAAACCTGCTGACAGTTGCGAGTGCTGATAAATTGGCAACCTGGGATTTGAAGGCTGAAGCAAGGTGCCCTGTGAGTACTGAGCTCATTGCTTTCCAAGGTATGACGTTGGTGCAGTTTGATCGGAGGGAGAAAGCTCTGGTAGGTGAACAGCGACGAGCTTTTTTATTATAGGGAGGGGGTTGGGGGGTGTTCAATTTTTGCTTGCTTTTCTTCAGTCGGAAAATTGTGGCTTTTTCTCTCGGGCTAGCTCTTTCTTTCTGCTTCTAATACATGTGCGGGTGCAGAATTCTTAAGGATGGAGGCTGTAGTGACAATGGCTTCGAGCTGGCGTCTAGTTCGATGCCCGGAGCAAGGTTCCGATGCCTTGGCTCCTCAGAAGGGGTGCGGCATTGTCACACACACAAAAAAAATCACCTTGCTTTCAGTCAAACGAGGTGCTTTTTATCTCTCTCGCTCGCTCGCTAATATATATATATATATGTTTGAGCTTTGGCAATGTTTAATAAACTGGGGGCTTTGTCAAAAATGGTACGAGGAGATGTGATTGGTGGTGATCTGGTGGGGGAGGGGAGAGATGTTCACAGTGAGGAGTGATTTGATGCTTCTCAACAGAGGCTGGTGAAATCACCGCAGCATTTTTATCTTGTGCTAATAAATTGTCAGAAATCAGCAATCTTGTATTGTACCCCATTTCCTTTATGAGTACCTTCGCTTAACCCTTCCCCCAGCTCCCTTTCCCCGACACCCATCCTTCCGAATCACAACAGGACGACGCTTTCATTTCACCCGGTTGCTTTATTAAGGATGATGTTGTCGTCAGGAATTTCTGGCTTGCCAGCAGAAAATTCTCGCTGCAGAAGCGCCTGCCTGACTTGGCAGTGCCTGTGCAATCTGCCGCAGTCTTTTTAATAAGCCCCTTTTTCTCGGTATGAATTATTCAAACCGTGAAGGTCTTCTTCAAATTCATCCTCAAAGAATGACAAAAAAATCAAGCAGCGTTGTGGAGAAGCTCCCGGTGGTGGAGAGTCAGTTGCCACATTAGATACCGTTACTCCCGGCAACGCTTAACCCCTCTCTCCCCCTCCCCTCCCCCGCTCCCCCCACCCCACCAAATAAAATTATTATTCATCAGGATACTGCAAGATAATATTTCTGTGGCCTTCCCGTTCAAAACACACTGTCGTCCTGTTATGGTGATGTCGTGGCCCAGTGAGTGAAACACTAGGCTTTCACCTCTGTGACTTGGGCTTCAATCCAACCCAGAATGAAAGTCTCCTTCGGCTGTGAGGGTCCCATATGAAATGAGTTTGAACCGCCTCGATCGCATAACTTGTGGGCACGGTAACATGGAAGTGTACAGCCCAGGAGGAGGCCATTCGCCCCATAGTTTCCATACCGGCCCTTTCCTAGAGCCATCCCCCAAAAACGAGCGTCGCTCTCTCCCCGTCGTCTCACGTCTTCCTCCGCTCCCAAGTTCCACACAACTTCGTCTTAGGAAATGCGAGACTCGCTGCCTCAGCCGCTCCCTGTGACAGAGCAGGAGCCGACAGCACGTACTGGCAATGTCAATCAGATAGGCCCAAGGATGGTTGATGTGGAAAATGGGAAAAAGCCACTAGTAAGGAGGGTGGGGGGGGGCGGGTGGTGGGGTGGGCGCTCCTCTGCGGTTGGCACTGAGGCACGTTGTTGGGACTGAGTAGAGGGGGCTGTGCCCGACACCTGGCTGTGCTGTACCTGACCTGGGAGCGCTCGATGTTGACACTGCGGGCCTGAAATGGAAAGTGATGACAACAATCCCTTTAAAAAAAAAATGTTTGCACCAAGTTGTGAAGAGAGGGACGTGCAATTATAGAGCGCCTTTTCAGCCCCCGGCAGTTCACAGTCAGTGAAGTGCTTTTGTAGTGTGGCGCACTGTGAAAGACAGCAGCCGGCCTACGCACAGCAAGATCCCACACACAGCATATTGTGATAATGGCCAGATAATCATTTTATTTACGTTGGTTGAGGGATAAAAATTGGCCTAGGACACCAGGGAGAGCTCCCCCTGCTCTTCTTCCAATAGTGCCACGGGATCTTTTACGTCCACCTGAGACGACGGCACCTCCGACAGCGCGGCGCTCCCTCAGCACTGCACTGGGAGCGTCAGCCTAGATTTTGGTGCTCAAGTCTCTGGAGTGGGGGCTTGAACCCACAACCTTCTGACGTCAGAGGCGAGAGAGTGCTGCCCACTGAGCCACGGCCGACAGCTCAACAGGACAATGTTATGATGTTTTCATGTCACCAGCCATGCCAGCACAAAAAAGTGATTTACTTAAAAAAAAGCTTGCTAATTTTCCCCCAAAGCTACTCTCTGATATTGGGGTTCACCTCCACTGCCATCAGCAGCTCCAAGGTAACCAGTCCAAGTATCCACTCTTGATGCGTAAGCCTAGCCAATTGGTGTTTGCAGGATATTCAACTACAGAAAGCATCACGGCCTAGCAATCAGGAGGTGGAGGCCGATTGGATATTCCCTTCCTTACCTCAGGAGCAATGGGCCCAATGACAGTGCTTTAACCACACAGCGAGAAACATCCAACTCAGCACAGGCCAGGGATTGGAGCTCGCCTGGTCCAAGACGCTCTTACGTGGCGCAGTTACTCATTGAGCTATCGCAGGAGCAGTTCAAATTTTACTTAACCCAACAAAAATCACTTTGCAATACCTCAGGGTACTTCCCACGCACTGCGGCCCAGTGAGGCCGAGGTGCGAAATGGAGGGTTTATTTTTAAAGTTGGTGAGTGAAGGTGCGCTGATCTCCAGCAACCACCATAGCAAAAAAATAGGAGCAGGTGTAGGCCATTTGGCCCTTCGAGCCTGCTCCGCCATTCAATATGATCATGGCTGATCCTCTATTTCAATACCATATTCCCGCTCTCTCCCCATACCCCTTGATGCCATTTGTGTCTGGGGCAGCACGGTGGCATAGTGATTAGCACTGTTGCCTCACAGTGCCAGGGACCCGGGTTCGAATCCGGCCCCGGGTGACTGTCTGTGTGGAGTTTGCACATTCTCCCCGTGTCTACGTGGGTTTCCTCCGGGTGCTCCGGTTTCCTCCCACAGTCCAAAGATGTGCGGGTTAGGTTGATTTAGCTATGATAAATTGACCCTTAGTGTTAGGGGGATTAAATACGTGGGGTTACGGGGATAGGGTGGGATATGTGTCGGTGCAGGCTCGATGGGCCGAAATGGCCTCTATCTGCACTGTGGGGATTCTGTGATTCTGTGAAATCTATCTATCTCCTTCTTAAATATATTCAGTGACTTGGCCTCCACAGCCTTCTGTGGTAAAGAATTCCACAGGTTCACCACCCTCCGAGTGAAGAAATTTCTCCTCATCTCAGTCCTAAATGTCCTACCCTGAGACTGTGACCCCTCGTTCTTGACCCCCCCAAGCCAGGGGAAACATCCTCCCTGCATCCAGTCTGTCTAGCCCTGTCAGAATTTTATATGTTTAAATGAGATCCCCCCTCATTCTTCTAAACTCTAGTGAATACAAACCCAATCTCTCCTCATACGACAGTCCTGCCATCCCAGGAATCAGTCTGGTGAACCTTCGTTGCACTCTCTCTATGGCAAGTATATCCTTTCTTAGGTAAGGAGACCAGAACTGCGCACAGTACTCCAGGTGTGGTCTCACCAAGGCCCTGTATAACCAGGCCTATCAGCAGCAGGAAAGGTGGATAAGATGCAGCCAAAACCAATTATCCCTCTCCTCTTACAAATAAACATAAGGCTGTAGACACCCACCCAATGCATCGTATTTGATTTCATCTGCAAATATGTACACACAGACTCACACACACACACACACACACACACACACTCATATACTCACACATTCACACATACACGTATATACGCAAACTCACTCACACATACACACACTTGCACTCACACAGGTACTTACACGCACACATATTCACGTACTCACACTTCACATCTGCACATCATCCCCGGTGTCCTGGGCCAATATTTATCCCTCAATCAACATCATTAAAGCAGATGATCTGGTCATTATCACATTGCTGTTTGTGGGAGCTTGCTGTGCACAGATTGGCTGCCACGTTTCCCACATTCCAACAGTGACCACACTTCAAAAAGTACTTCATTGGCTGTAAAGCGCTTTAGGACGTCCGGTGGCCGTGAAAGGCGCTGTAGAAATGCAAGTATTTCTTTATTTCTTTCCTTCCCTCTTACTCTTTTCAAAACTGCCCTGGCCCTTCAGCTCAGTCTAGCTACATTTTGTTAAATAATCTTGTGTAGAGCACATACTTCCTGTTCACAAGCATTACTTCCTGTTGTCACAATTTTTGGTCACACATTTCCCATTGTAAATTGTTATGTCAAGGTTTTCCATTCAATTCTGCTACGTCAACTGTCACAATGCAGTTGCAGCCTCTGGCCATTAGGTGGCTCTGTGGGGTGCGTTTCTGAAGTCCTATCTCCCAATTCTGCCACCATTTTGCACATATCCGTTAAACCGAGGCCCCGTCTTCTCTCTCAGGTGGATGTAAAAGATCCCATGGCACTATTTCGAAGATGAGCAGGAGAGTTCTCCCCGGTGTTCTGCGGCCAATATTTATCCCTCAATCAACATCACTAAAACAGATTATCTGGCCATTATCACATTGCTGTTTGTGGGAGCTTGCTGTGTGCAAATTGGCTGCCAACAGTGACTACACTTCAAAAAGTACTTCATTGGCTGTAAAGCGCTTTGGGAGTGCATGAAAGGCGCTATATAAATGCAAGACTGTTTATAATAAAACATATCCATCTTCTGACCATGGGCAATGCTACGGGTAATTTACTATTACCAAGGGTAACTTCAAGGCTCTAAAACTATTGAAATGTTCAGATTTTATAAGCCGTTGAAGCTTTCGTCTTATAGCTCATATCAACCCCTCAGTAACATTACTGCCTTGGTTTTATTTTATTCGTTCCGGGTTGTGGGCATTGCTGTCAAGGCCAGCATTTATTGCCCATCCCTAATCACCCTTGAGAAGGTGGTGGTGAGCCACCTTCTTGAACCGCTGCAGTCCGTGTGGTGAAGGTGCTCCCACAGTGCTGTTAGGGAGGGAGTTTTAGGATTTTGACCCAGCGACGATGAAGGAACGGCCGATATATTTCCAAGTCAGGATGGTATGTGACTTGGAGGGGAACTTGGAGGTGGTGGTGTTCCCATACGCCTGCTGCTCTTGTCCTTCTAGGTGGAAGAGGTCGCGGGTTTGGGAGGTGCTGTCGAAGAAGCCTTGGCGAGTTGCTGCAGTGCATCTTGTAGATGGTACACACTGCAGCCACGGTGCGACGGTGGTGGAGGGAGTGAATGTTTAAGGTGGTGGATGGGGTGCCAATCAAGCGGGCTGCTTTGTGATCATTCCCAGTCATCTGTTATACTCCATCTCATGTATAATGAATGTAATTCTTTAATAATATGGCAGGAGAGATTTTTCTTTACCGTTGGCCCATTATAGCACATCCTCTGGCATGCTAAAAAACTTTCAAACCTCAGAACCACTCTCATTCCTTCCTCATCCTCTTTTATGAGCTAACAGCTATTATGTTCAGAGAGCAATCACAATAAACATTTATAGACTCCACAGTATTTTTGCTGGTCATTGGGAGGAAAACAATGAAGGCAGCATGTGGTACCACAGAGTAGCAGCACACTGGCACATCCTCTTTCCCTCCGAAGGTGATGGTGAACAGCCCTGTTTCAGTCTGCGATAATGGTCAGAACAGGGCTGCCTCCACAGGACAGGAGAACGCCTCAACGAGCACCTCATAGTAATGGTCCAAGAGTGGCCTTGGACTACCCCAGCATGTGTCATAGAATGGAAGCGCAGAAATTTACAGCACAGAAGGAGGCCATTCGGCCCATCGTGTCCGTGCCGGACGAAAGAGAGCTATACCAGCCTAATCCCACTTTCCAGCTCTTGGTCCATAGCCCTGTAGGTTACGGCACTTCGAGTGCATATCCGAGTACTTTTTAAATGCGGTGAGGGTTTCTGCCTCTACCACCCTTTCAGGCAGTGAGTTCCAGACCCCCACCATCCTCTGGGTGAAAAACGTTCTCCTCAACTCTCCTCTAATCCTTCTACCAATTACTTTCAATCTATGCCCCCTGGTTATTGACCTCTCTGCTAAGGGAAATAGATCCTTCCTATCCACTCTATCTAGGCCCCTCATAAGTTTATACACCTCAATTAAATCTCCCCTCGGCCTCCTCTGTTCCAAAGAAAACAACTTTTTATGTCTGTTACCTCATCCTGAAAAGATGAAGGATGAAGATAACATTTTTTCTAAATTAACGCCTTCCAAGACATTGCTCATGACGGGTCGAAGGATATGTTGTTTTATAGCATTAGAGGTATTACGAGCATGTAACACTGGCAGGGTCACCAAGTAAATCAAGCTCTGTTTTTGTTACATGGCATTCTCGGATTTTTAACAATGCTTTGGGGACCGAATTCCATGACTCTACCCATTAGCTGGAGTATTGTGTCCAATTCACGGCACCACACTTTAGAAAGGATGTCAAGGCCTGGGAGAGGGTGCAGAGGAGATTTACTACAATGGTACCAGGGATGTGGAAATTCAGTTATGAGAGACTATGTGCAGGGCCTCACCCCTCCTTATCTCTGTAGCCCTACAACCCCCTGAGATCTCTGTGCTCCTCCAATTCTGGCCTCTTGCGCATCCCCGATTTTCATCGGTCCACCATTGGTGGCCGCGCCTTCTGTTGTCTAGGCCCTAAGCTCTGGAATTCCCACCCTAAACCTTTCCGCCTCTCCACCTCTCTCTCCTCCTTGAAGACCCTCCTTAAAACCTACCTCTTTGACCAGTCATCTGCCCTAATATCTCCTTATCTGGCTCGGTGTCAAATCTTGTTTTATAACACTCCTGTGAAGCGCCTTGGGACGTTTTACTATGTTAAAGGTGCTATATAAATGCAAGTTGTTGTTGCTTCTGTTGCAGAGAAACTGGGATTGTTCTCCTTAGAGCAAAGAAAGTTATGATGTGGAGATGCCGGTGTTGGACTGGGGTGGACAAAAATGAGAAGTTAAGAAAGTTAAGGGGAGACTCAATAGGGGGGCCCAAAATTATGAAGGGTTTTGCTGGAGTAGATAGGAAGAAACAGTTTCTACCGGCAGGAGGGTCGGTAACCAAAGGACTACAGATTGAAGATAATTGGCAAAAAAGCCAATGGGGGAGATGAGGAGAAATCTTTTTACTCAGCGAGTTGTTGTGATCTGGAATGCGCTGTCTGAAAGGGCGGGGGAAGCAGATTCATAGAAACATAGAACATAGAAAATAGGTACAGGAGTAGACCATTCGGTCCTTCGAGCCTGCACCGCCATTCAATGCGTTCATGGCTGAACATGCTACCTCAGTACCCCATTCCTGCTTTCTCGCCATACCCCTTGATCCCCTTAGTTGTGAGTGTTATATCTAACTCCCTTTTGAATATATTTAGCGAACTGGCCTCAACAACCTTCTGTGGAAGAGAATTCCATAGATTCACCACTCTCTGGGTGAAGAAGTTCCTCCTCAGCTCAGTCCTAAATGGCTTCCCTTTAATCCTTAGACTGTGACCCCTGGTTCTAGTTTTCCCTACCATTGGGAACATTCTGCCCGCATCTAATTTGTCTAAACCAGTCAGGATTTTAAATGTCTCTATAAGATCCCCCCTCATTCTTCTGAACTCCAGAGGATACAAGTTCAGTTGACCCAATCTTTCTTGATATGTCAGTCCGGCCATCCCAGGAATCAATCTAGTGAACCTTCGCTGCACTCCCTCAATAGCAAGAATGTCCTTCCTTAAGTTAGGAGACCAAAACTGCGCACAATACTCCAGGTGTGGCCTCACCAAGGCCCTGTACAACTGTAGCATCACCTCCCTACTCCTGTACTCAAATCCCCTTGCTATGAAGGCCATCATTCCGTTTGCTTTCTTGACTGCCTGCTGCACTTGCATTCCCACCTTCAGTGACTGATGTACCATGACGCCCAGGTCTCGTTGCACGTCCCCTTTCCCTAATCTGCCACCATTCAGGTAATAGTCCGCCTCTCTATTTTTACCACCAAAGTGGATAACCTCACATTTATCCACATTGTACTTCATCTGCCATACATTTGCCCATTCACCCAACCTGTCCAAGTCACTCTGTAGCCTCCTAGCATCCTCCTCATTGTTCACACTGCCTCCCAATTTAGTGTAATCCGCAAATTTGGAGATATTACATTTAATCCCTTCGTCCAAATCATTAATATATAATGTAAACAGCTGGGGTCCCAGCACCGAACCCTGCGGAACCCCGCTGGTCACTGCCTGCCATTCTGAAAAGTACCCATTTACTCCTACTCTTTGTTTCCTGTGTGCCAACCAGTTCTCAATCCACGTCAACACATTACCCCCAATCCCATGTGCTTTAACTTTGCTCACCAATCTCTTGTGTGGGACCTTGTCGAAGGCCTTCTGAAAGTCCAAATACACCACATCTACTGGTTCCCCCCTGTCCACCCTATTGGAAACATCCTCAAAAAATTCCAGAAGATTTGTCAAGCATGATTTCCCTTTCACAAATCCATGCTGACTTGGACCTATCATGTCGCCACTTTCCAAATGGTCTGTTATGACTTTCAAAAAGGAATTGGATAAATACTTAAAAAAGAAACATTTGCATGGCTATGGGGAAAGAGCAGGGGCGGGGAAATAAGTGGTAGTTCTTTCAGAGAGCTGGTACAACCAAATGGTCTCGTTCTGTGCTGTATGATTCTGTGATTATGCTGTGAAAACCATAAATGACTGTCCTTAATTTTATATAAATTCTTTTACATACATATTTAACTTTTAGCCCTTATTATTTTCAAAGCTGAGGATATGCAGCAAGACAGTGTGTACCAGTTGGAGGTAGGTAACTTGGTATTTAACAGTAGTAGGGAAGAGGGTTAGCAGCACTGGGGTGCAGGCTGATGGGCTGAATGGCCTACTCCTGCTCCTTTGCTAGCACTTGGAAAGGTGGTCTTTGGAGGGGGCGGGGGGGGGAGGTTTGGGTTAAGTATAAAATTAAATAACAATAATGGTTAGCTTTATCGGGTTAATGCAAAAAAATTACCTCACATGGCTTCTGGAACTTTCCACTCAGCACATAATTAGTGTTTTATTCACCCACAGCCGCTTGATAAATACATCTATGTAAACAATTGCTTGTTCTTAATTTGTAAATGTAAGTGATTAGGTAGTGTTTCTCTTACTCTGTCTGCCTCTCTCAGCTTGACACACTTTCTGAAGTAAAAAAAAAGAACAGCTTTTATTCAAATATTTAGTTGAAAACTTAACTCAAATTGATCGTCTAGTTTATATTCAAATTTCATGTACTTTTTCTTTGAGAATGTATGGAATTCAAAGCATAACCAAGAGCTGCTTTAGGTGTATAAGCAGTACTCTATGTGTCATACATACACAGCTCATTGTTTAAAAGGAAACACTCAATATATACTTTATTTATATATAGATTTAGGAAATTGCCTTTTAGCTTTCCTTGAAATTTTTTGGGAAAAAACAATATTTGAGACTGTATCCGCTGGGCTGGCAAAATGCTGCGATGCCTCCTGGAAATCTGTGCCCACTGTATCTGCTCAGATTGCACGATCTGCCTTTAGCTTATTGAGCCAAAAAAAAATCAAGTCCCAGGCTTTTGTGAGAGGCTGGGGCCTTCAAGTAAAAACATTCACGAAGGTGCTCAAAGGTCCAAAATACAAACTTTAAGGCTACATTTAGCGAAGTTATTACGATATGTATAATTTTTGATGTCTTTTTTATGTTACAAACTTTATTTTGGACGTTAGTAATTTCTACCACTGAGAAAAAATGGTGGACGAGCATAGGTGCAAGGAGTGATTTGATTGATTCACTGTCCCCTTTCTTTTATTGGTAGGCTCTTCCAACTGTTCTTTCAGGATTGGTAGTTTTGCATTGGTAGTTTTCTAGCTGTTTTTCTTCACACTTGATCGGTCCGTTCCCTCACACTTCAGCTCTGACTTGGCATTGTCTTATTCTGAGCCAATCAACAAAGTGTGGCGGTGAAAGCGTGACACTGATCGAAGTTTTCAAGATATTAAGGGGAACAGATAGGGTCGATTAGAGAAAAACTATTTCCACTGGCTGGGGAGTCTAGGACTAGGGGGCAGAGTCTAAAAATTAGAGCCAGACCTTTCAGGAGTGAAATTAGGAAACACTTCGACACACAAAGGGTGGTAGAAGTTTGAAACTCTCTTCCGCAAACGGCAATTGATGCTGGATCAATTGTTAATTTTAAATCGGAGATTGATAGATTTTTGTTAACCAAAGGTATTAAGGGATATGGGCCAAAGGCGGGTATATGGAGCTAGGTCGCAGATCAGCCATGATCTCATTGAATGGCAGAACAGGCTCGAGGGGCTGTATGGCCTCCTCCTGTTCCTATGACACAAAAAGTGTGAAGTTACAGGAAGTGAGTGTTCACACAACAGGAAATGCTTTCCGAGGCGAGATTTTTAATTTATAATAGATGTATGTAGCAATTGTATTGGGAGAGAATGGGTGACTATAAAGTAATTCTAGGGTTCAGACGGTGTGAACCCTTCAATTGTGCTACTTTTAATACACTACTGCGCAACTGTTATTCTATATAACAACAGAAAGTGCTGGAAACACTCAGCAGGTCAGGCAGCATCGAGGAGAGAGAAACAGAGTCAACGCTTGAGGTCGAACCCAAATTGGTTTGCCTCACCTCACACTTCTCTGTGTTAAATTCCATCTGCCACTTGTCTGCCCATTCTGCTAGCCTTTCTATGTCCTGTTGCAGTCGATTGGTATCATCCTCACTGTTTGCCACACCCCCAAGTTTGGTGCCATCGGCAAATTTAGAAATTCTACTCTGTATTCCAGTATCCGGGTAATTTATATATATATCAAAAAAAAGGCAGCGGCCCCAGGTTCGACCCGAAACGTTGACTCTGTTTCTCTCTCCTCGGTGCTGCCTGACCTGCTGAGTGTTTCCAGCACTTTCTGTTGTTATTTCTGATTTCCAGCATCCGCAGCATTTTGCTACAATATGTTATTCTATATATTTTTATTGATTCCACCTCAGAATCACAGACTTGAAGTATGCACTCGGTTTTGGGATTGGATCCGCTTGGGATTCGACTGTTTGAGCTCCTGTTATTCTACGTTTCCGATGGATAAACTGGAATAAAGGCTTTTAAAAAGTCTTAAATCAATTATTCAATCAGGGCAGATTAAACCCTTTGTGGCTGGAGGTCCCTGATTTACGTTGATGAGTGGGGCAAGCTCCCTGTCAACCAGCAGAGGAAGAATGGTCAGAGTTTTTCTCTGAAGGAAGGGTAGTTTTCACCGTAACTGGGCCGCTATTCCATTCATTTCATTCAGCTGATGTTTCATTGCAATCATAGCACAGGGAATTGTGTGTTTTTTTTATTAACCATCAGAGATTCTTCCATCACTGTCTAGCAGGGAGGAAGGAGTATGAGGTCTACGCAGTTGCGCACATGTTTATGTCAGCATTGTGGTAGGGAACTCAATTAGAGGCATTTGGAGAACCTCTCGTTCTCAGGCTGCAGATTTGTTTTTTTTTGTTCAGCGATCCAGATATTCAGAAGCAGCACCTAGGGCGGTGTCAACAAAGTTGGCGTCTGTGTTTGAGTCCCGGGAAGGCTGGGTGGGATGAGAGGGAAGAGAAGAGGGGGGAAGCAGATTGACTGCTGTGTACAGAAGCGTCTAACCCCTAATTACATTACATAGAATTTACAGCACAGAAACAGGCCATTCGGCCCAAGCCCGTGCTCATGCTCCACACAAGCCTCCTCCCACTCTATTTACTTCATCTCACCCTACCAACATATCCCTCTATTCCTTTCTCCCTCATGTGTTTATCTAACTTCCCCTTAAATGCATCGATGCTATTCGCCTCAACCACTCCCTGTGGTAGTGAGTTCCACATTCTCACCACTCTTTGGGTAAAGAAGTTTCTCCTGAATTCCTTATTAGATTTATTAGTGACTATCTTGTATTTATGGACCCTAGTTTTGGACTCGCCCTGCAAGTGGAAATATCTTCTCTATGTCTACCCGATCAAACCTCTCCATCATTTTAAAGACCTCCATCAGCTCACCCCTCAGCCCTCTATAAGAACATAAGAAATAGGAGCAGGAGTAGGCCATTTGGCCCTTCGAGCCTTCTCCTCCATTCAATAAGATCACGGTTGATCTTCGACCTCATCTCCACTTTCCCACACTATTCCCGTATCCCTTGATTCCCTTAATATTCAAAAATCTATCGATCTCTGTCTTGAATATACTCAACGACTGAGCCTCCACAGCCCTCTGGGGTAGAGAATTCCAAAGACTCACCACCCTCTTTTCAGGCTTTCCTGCTAGTTGTTCCCTCTCCGTTCTGGTATTATCCTTGTGAATCTTTTTTTTGCATTTTCTCCAGTGCCTCGACAATATTTTTGTAATGTGGAGATCCATACAAACAAGAACTTATCCATACAAGCAAGCATTTATGTAGCGCCTTTAATGTAGTAAAACGTCCCAAGGCGCTTCACAGGAGCGTTATCAAACAAAACTTGACACAGCAGGAGAAATTTGGGCAGGTGACCAAAAGCTTGGTCAAAGAGGTAGGTTTTAAGGAGCATCTTAAAGGAGAAAAGGGGGGGGGGGTGGGTAGAGAGATAGAATGGTTCAGGGAGGGAATTCCAGAGCTTAGGGTCTAGACAGCTGAAGGCACGGCCACCAATGGTGGAGCGATGAAAATCGAGATAAAATATACCAAGTAAAAGCTGACGATTTCACTTATGTTTAGCACTGTACATCTCATATATATCTTGCGAAGTCAAGTCCTGGGAGATGTTATGTTGCAAACAAGATAAGTCGAATAGGACATGGCCCAGGAGCTAAGAGCAACACATGCCACTTTTGAGGCCAAGTTGCTGCTAATAATGTTAGACTGGTGCCACAGCCATATAAGCCTGGCCTACCGCTCCCATAGTAATGGCTGGCTGGTCCCATCCGTGAAGAATGATGCATGTATCAGTGTCATTTTTACATGACTTGTAATGTTATTGGTGCAACATGATAGATTGACAAGCAGGACAAATCAGGTTCATTAGCGAGCTGGGAGAAATTGTAATACCCACTGCTTCCCCTCCAAAGACAACTAACAAGTCATTAATCTTTCTTCAGCCCTACACCAGGGCTTATCTGTCGGAATGTACGCTTACTATAAAGTGGAGGAAGCTTCAAATATCCTGGAGTAATGCTGTTCAATTTTACTCTCCACTTACCTTCCTGCTGTCCCTCCCATAATCACAATCATTTCAAGGAATACGCGAACCCTACAACGGCCTTAACCTCAAGCATTTGTTAAAAACAAAACCGCATTCACTTCACGAGGCAAGTCCATCTCTGCCCACCTATCTAGGAAAAGCCGACAGCTTCCCCCTCACACCACCACAGGATCCAATTCTCTCTTCAATAAGAACATAAGAAATAGGAGCAGGAGTCGGCCATTTGGCCCCTCGAGCCTGCTCCGCCATTCATTATGATCATGGCTGATCTTCTACCTCATCGCCACCTTCCCCCACTATCCCCATATCCCTTGATTCCCTTAATATTCAAAAATCTATCGCTCTCTGCCTTGAATATACTCAACGACTGAGCCTCCACAGCCCTGTGGGATAGAGAATTCCAAAGACTCACAGCCCTCTGAGTGATGAAATTTCTCCTCATCTCAGTCTTAAATGATTCCAAGGATTTTTTTTTATTCCACTATCCAACCTGGATTCTATTTGTTGATAAATCTTTGTGTGAGGAACTTTGCGATCTCGGGCCTAAATTTGCCCTTCACCCGTTCGAGCCTTGTCCTCCTGTCAAGGTTCTCACCTTGAAGAGAAAAATGTTTTTTTTTTTTAAATACTGAAAATATTGAATGGGTCAAGGTCCTAAGTGCAAGACACCATCAGGATTGGAAAAAAAAAACACAGGATACAAGATGAGGTAAATCAAGCAGAAATGTTCAGCTGATGTCAAGTTTAGTTTTGAAGGGCATAGAGGAGGAGAGAACCAAGGAACAGGAGTCGGCCATTCAGCCCCTCGAGCTTGCTCCGACATTTAATGGGATCATGGCTGATCTGTACCTCAACTCCATTTACCCGTCTTTGCTCCATATCCCTTGATACCCTGACCTAATAAAAATCTATCAATCTCAGTCTTGAACATTTCAATTGAACCCCAGCATCCACAGCCTTTTGGAGGAGAGAGTTTCAAATTTCCACTCTGCTTTGTGTGAAAAAGTGCTTCCTGATTTCACTCCCGAAAGGCCTAGCTCTTATTTTAAGCTTGTGCCCCATTGTTCTGGAATCCCTCGCCAGAGGAAATGGCTTCCCTGTATCCACTCTATCGAATCCTTTTATTATTTTAAACACCTCCATTAGATCAACCTTCTAAACGCAAGGGAATGCAACCCAAGTCAGTGCAACCTGTAATTTAACCCTTTTAGCCCCGGTATCATTCTGGTGAATCTGCGGTGTGCCCTCTCCAAAGCCCCTATGTCCTTCCTGAGATGCGGTGCCCAGAACTGAACGCAGTACTCCAGATGGAGGAGAGTGGGGAAGATAAACAATTGCATGGTTTGGGGACCCTGTGAATAGAATGAGATAAAGTAGGAGACTATCAAAATTTTAATACTGACCTCACAAATGAAGCCATTTTGTCGGCACTTTTTTAGACTTCTCAGCACTCAGGCACGGTGGGCCGAATGGCCTCCTTCTGTGCTGTGAGATTCTATGATGCATTCCCTGTCCCCAGACTCCACTATTCCACAACTAAGTACTTGGACACCAAATCTGAGCAATGAGGTGTCACATTTTAGCACCCAACCTTAGAAACTGAGCCAAGATAAATGGATCTAATCAGGAGACCAGCCATTGAGATAAGAGTTTTAAATTAGTTCAATGAAAGAACAAATGAGAGAGAAGACTGGGTGGCTCAATGAATTAATACACCATCCTTTCACCTCAGGTATTTTCACGTAAATTCAGCCCAGCCTGACAGGCTGAATGTCCCCTCTCTTTGTTGACTATACGGCCTAGAAATTTGTCTCGGGCGTCCGCCCGCTATACACAGCGTCCGATATTCAGTATCAGGCGCTGCGTAGAACAGGCGGGCAATCCGATACCGTTCGTTTGGTGCCACCATCCGAAACAAATTTCTAGCCTGCAGTGTCTTGTGTTAAAATGAGGTTGGGTAGACTCAACTCAAATCCCAGTGAGCATGGGCCCACTGTGCAATGGAGGCCACTTACTGAACTGTCTCATTGGCTCTCCTTACATATTGATAGGGTAAATAAGGAAATTACTGTTTCCACTGGTCACTGGGAGCATGACTAGAGGGTAGTAATGGAATATAATCACCAGAAGAATGAAAGGAGAGGTTAGAATGTGTTTCATGCAGAGTTGAGAGGATAGGGAATGCCCTATCAGAATCAGTAGCAGCAGCAGAATCCGTAATAGCTTATCAGAAGTGGGTAAATATTTGAAAAAGCAAAGTTTTAAAGGCACAATGGGCCGAATGGCCCCCTTGTGTGCTATAAGATTCCAGGATTGAACAAATTATTTTCCAACGGCCCAGATATCAGGTAACAATTTTCTAGGTTTACTTTGGTGCACATTAGAATTTTCTGAAATTTTAACTTTAAGTTTTTCAGGCGATTTTTTTTTTTCACAAAGAAGACGAACGTTAAACGGCAGTGTGACATTTTCCATTTCCTGCCCCCAGTAATCCTTGTGGTCCCATATCAGTACTGAACTATGATTTGTCAACTCCAGACCCACACCCACCAGACATCAGATGAAGACCAGCCAAGCTTACTTTGCTTAAAACCCTTTCACTCATCAAAGGAAAGAGACTTAAGCTGCGTCTAGCTGATACCAGCTTCCAACGTGTGGGTCTGGTGCTGATGGTTGGAGCCTAGGAGCAAGATTTGGTCTGATTTGGTAAGGCCACTGCGAAGGCCTGTTCTGACTGGGTCACCCGCATCCATGCCTTTGTTACCTCAGAGGGGCGATTTTGTCAATGGGGGCGCGTTGGAGACGGGACTGCTGCTTGTCAGGTTTTAGTCCCGCCTCCATCGACTTCTGGCCAACCCACGCTATTTTCCCTTGATTGACCTTGTTAAGCCCACCCAGCAGGCTTAGCAGACCAATTAAGGGGAAGCCGGTTACAGAGAACATTAGCGTATGACATTTCATCTGTCAAAAATTTTTGACAGATGAATTGTCATCGTTTGACAGCTCTGTGAAGCTGTCAAACACTGACATTCTATGTTGTTTGATGAGTCCTTGTATTCAAGTCTCATCAAACCTCTTTTGTGAGCAGAAATTAGATGGGTGTTGCATTGGAGAATGCAGCAGCCATTCTGTCATCTCTGCCGGTCAAATGCGAGACTCTCCGCATCCCCAACTGTTGAAGCCTGCAGGAAGAAACAAAGGTAAGTAAACATTTTCTACCACTTTCCACTTACCTCACGTACTTACCTCTCCACACTTGCGCCCATCACTTACCTTCACAGCGCACTTTTGTACCCCTCTGACCCCCGCAGACCCACTGCTCACCTCGGTGACCCTGGCGGGGTTCGCAGCCTTCGGGAAGCCCGCACTTGTGTGGGTAAAATGGGGATAATCCTCTTATCTGCCTGTTGATTACCTGTTAACAGGCAGTTAAATGGCTGTAATCCCCTTCCCGCCTCCAGGAGATGGGACCCGGCGTGGATCGGCTACCCGCCTCCCTGGGAAGATGGTACAGAGGTGGGTTGGGGGCGGGATGGGCACCCGCCCCCAGATTCTGCCATTTTCCCGGCAGTCCCGCCTCCAAACCCGCCTCCCCAGGGCTGGCAAGATCGCGCCCCTAGGCTTGACCGTTCCAATGCTCACCTGGCCAGCTCCCATTCTTCATAAACTTGAGCTCATCCAAAACTCTGCTGCCCTTATCCTAACTCGTACCAAGTACCGTTCACACATCACCTGACCTGCATCGGCTCCTGGTCTAGCAATGCCTCGATTTTAAATTTCTCATCCTTATTTTAAATCTCTCCGTGGCCTCGCCCCCTCCCTATCTCTGTAACCTCCTCCAGCTCTACAACCCTCCGAGATCTCTGCGCTCCTCAAATTCTGGCCTCTTGCACATCCCCGATTTTAAATGCTCCACCGTTGGTGGCCGTGCCTTCAGCTGCCTGGGACCCTTAGCTCTGGAATTCCCTCCCTAAACCTTTCCGTCTCTCCACCTTTCTCTCCACCTTTAAGATGCTCCTTAAAACTTACCTCTTTAACCAAGCTTTTGGTGAGCTGTCCCAATATCTCCTTATAAGAACATAATAAGAACATAAGAAATAGGAGCAGGAGTCGGCCACTCGGCCCTTCGAGCCTGCTCCGCCATTCAGTGAGATCATGGCTGATCTTCAACCTCAACTCCATTCACCGGCCCTATCACCATATCCCTTGATGTCCTTACTAGTCAGAAATCTATCGACTTCTGTTTTGAATATACCCAATGACTGAGCCTCCACAGCCCTCTGGGGTAAAGAATTCCAAAGATTCACCGCCCTCTGTGTGAAGAAATTTCTTCTCATCTCAGTCCTGAATGGCCTACCCTTTATCCTGAGGCTGTGGCCCCTGGTTCTAGACTCCCCGGCCAAGGGAAACATTCTCCCAGCATCCACCCTATCAAGCCCTGTAATAGTTTTGTATGCTTCAATGAGATCCCCTCTCATTCTTCTGAATTCACTCGTTTACTCAATCTCTTCTCATACGACAGTCCCGCCATCCCAGGAATCAATCTCGTGAGCCTTTGTTGCACTCCCTCTATGGCAAGTATATCCTTCCTTAGGTAAGGAGACCAAAATCCTTATGTGGCTCGGTGTCAAATTTTGTTTGATAATGCTCCTGTGAAGCGCCTTGGGACAGTTTACTATGTTAAAGGCGCTATATAAATGCAAGTTGTTGTTGTTGTTGTTACCAAGGGCATGATTGAAACAAATCCCAACAAGTTTCTAGTCAGCTCGCAAGTTCAGCACACCAGGAGCTGGCTCATTATCGCGGGTCTGGTGCAATATAAAAGCATCTTTATTTAATCAGCAGGGCCAGATTTTAACCTTGAATCAAAAAGACACTGTTCTATTGCACTGTGGCTAAAGTTAAGTTTTTATAGTATTGTCTATGCTGGATAGCCAGCCAGGATTGAACAATGGAGGTAAGGGGCGAGCCAGATATTCTGGCGTTTTGGTTGATCCTATTTGGAGATCACATTGTAGAGCTTTCCCTCGGTAAGTTAAATAGGGGAGGTGAGAAAGAGTGCGACTAATGGCCCAAAAAGCTTGTTCATGTATTTACACCTTAGGTTATGGTAGTTTGGTATGGGCACTTCCAAAGTCAAATGGTTTTTGCTAATTATTAATATTTTGACATTTTGATCAAGCGCTTTGTATATTAGGAGCATAGATCCCAATGTCCCTTCTGATTGTTCAGGAGTAACTGATGGTGGGAACAATCCCAGCCCTTTTGGATGACATCTAGTTGTGGTTTATATTCTCATTCTTGTGTTTAAATCCCCTCATGCATTCACCCCTCCCCATCCCTGTAACCTCCTCCAACCCTCCCCAAACTTTCCACTCCTCCGCCTCTTGTCTACCTTCCCTTCCCTTCATCCCACCAATGATGGCCAATCCTTCAGCTGCCCAAATGCTGTGTTCTGGTATTCCCTTCCAAAACGACTTTGCCTCTCCACCTCCCTCTCCTCTTTTAAAGCCCACCTTTAAACCTAGATCTTTCACCCAGCTGTTGGTCACCTCACCTAATCTCTCCTCACACCTCTGCAAAGCGCCTTGGGAGGTTTTTTGTAAGTTGAAAGAGCTGTATAAATGCAAATTGCCATTGTTGTAGGGAGGGGTGGCTTTGTGACAATCTCACAGTCAACCCATTTCACTATCACAATCTGATGCACCACAAACTCCTTTCTTATCAGATAAATCATATCAAATACCGTCCGTAACATATTCTGCATTATAATCTTCTCCGATATACCCGCATTTTGTATTGTGTGTTAGTGAGGGAGCACAGAGCCAACCAATACAACTCATATTATTTGCAACACTGTAATTAATCTAAAAAAGACCTTCTCTGTAATACAGTCCTTGCTAAAGCTCTCTCAATTTAGCACACGTTGCTTTCAACTTCCTCATTAACAGAAAAACATAAAACGTCTCACCCCCCACTGCAACATGACCTTCGCTGTAACACTGCTAGATACATCCGAAGCCTCAGGTACACCCCTTGATTGTTTAAAACTCCCTCATTAATAGAGGATGGGTTTCTTTGCGTTCCTGGCTCCCATCTGATGCAAGGCAACTTCTTTATTGCGCTCACCATGTACAGCACCCTGTCTCTGTAGCACACCCATCAACAACATCAAAAACTTACATTTATATAGCGCCTTTAATGTCGTAAAATGTCCCAAGGCGCATCACAGGAGCGCATGAAGGGGCGCTGTAGAGGTGCGGGTCTTTCTTTGGTGGGGGGCGCGAGGCTTGGGGTGGGCATGGCTCCCATTCCCTACTCCATGAAATCAACCTCATCTAAGGAAGGATATACTTGCCTTGGAGGCGGTGTAACGAAGGTTCACTAGATTGATTCCTGGGATGAGAGGGCTGTCCTATGATGAGAGATTGTGTAGAATGGGCCTATACTCTCTGGAGTTTAGAAGAATGAGAGGTGATCTCATTGAAACATACAAGATTCTGAAGGGGATTGACAGGGTAGATGCTGAGAGGTTGTTTCCCCTAGCTGGAGTGCCTAGAACTAGGGGTCATAGTCTCAGGATAAGGGGTCGGCCATTTAGGACTGTGATGAGGAGGAATTTCTTCACTCAGAGGGTTGTGAATCTTTGGAATTCTCTGCTCCAAAGGGCTGTGGATGCTGAGTCTTTGAGTATATTCAAGGCTGAGATCGATAGATTTTTGGACTCATGGGGAATCAAGGGATATGGAGATCGGGCGGGAAAGTGGAGTTGAGGTCCATGATCAGCCATGATCTTATTGAATGGCAGAGCAGGCTCGAGGGGCCGTATGGCCGAATCCTGCTCCTAATTCTTATGTTCTTATGTTATCAAGCAAAATTTGACGCTGAGCCACATAAGGAGAAATTAGGGCAGGTGACCAAATGCTTGGACAAAGAGGTCGGTTTTAAGGAGCATCTTAAAGGAGGAGAGAGAGGTGAAGAGGTTTAGAGAGGGAATCCTAGAGCTTAGGGCCTAGACAGCTGAAGGCATGGCCGCCAATGATGGAGCGTTTAAAATCGGGGATACGCAACAGGCCAGAATTGGAGGACTGTGGAGATCTCGGAGGGTTGTAGGGGTGGAGGACTCGAATGCATTTGTATGACTTACAAATGCAGCATTATGGACTATTTGAAGGGAAATTGAAGCTAAATTCCAGCTATGTGCGGGCTGATTGTTTATGCCCTATTGTGACACCATTTGAGGAGTGTAAGAGAGGTTAGAACACTTAAGTAGATGGAATAAACATAGATATTTTTTTACAGGAAATAATGCAAAGGACTGCTCATCGGAAGGGGGAGATATGAAATGTGTGCACAGTGAAGGGATGTCCATTTGTAACAGTAAAAAAAGTGCACCAATTTGGTTGTGAATATTGACCCCTCACTAAAAGTGCTCAGTCAATGTGAAGCATTACAACAACAAGTTGCATTTATATAGCACCTGTAATGTAGAAAATCGTCCCAATGTGCTACAGGAAGGAGTAATACAAGAATGGATGCTGAGCCAGAGAAGGGGCATCACGTCGGGGCGTGATTTTGGCTCGTTCAATAAGCAGCCCTCGTTGACGTACTTTAGAAACATAGAAAAATAGGAGCAGGAGTCGGCCATTCGAGCCTGCTCCGCCATTCAATATGATCATGGCTGATCCTCTATCTCAATACCATATTCCCGCTCTCTCCCCATACCCCTGGATGCCTTTTGTGTCTAGAAATCTATCTATCTCCTTCTTAAATATATTCAGTGACTTGGCCTCCACAGCCTTCTGTGGTAGAGAATTCCACAGGTTCACCACCCTCTGAGTGAAGAAATTTCTCCTCATCTCAGTCCTAAATGTCCTACCCCGTATCCTGAGACTGTGACCCCTCGTTCTCGAGCCCCCCAGCCAGGGGAAACATCCTCCCTGCATCCAGTCTGTCTAGCCCTGTCAGAATTTTATACGTTTCAATGAGATCCCCTCTCATTCTTCTAAACTCTAGTGAATACAGGCCTAGTCGACCCAATCTCTCCTCATATGACAGTCCTGCCATTCCAGGAATCAGTCTGGTGAACCTTCGCTGCACTCCCTCTATGGCCTGTGACGTAAGAAAACTACTAGGCACCTGGTCTAAGCGTTAAACAAAGCTTTAATCAACTGTTTTACAACATGGAGGTCCAGTTGTGTCCTTCAGTAGTTCCTGTTAAAGAATGTCCTGAGCAGGCTGGGCCCATGCCCGAGTATTTATACTCTCCCTGGACAGCGCCACCAGCAGGCCGCCCAGTATTATGTCATAAGTCATTTCCCAATAATGACAAGATTCATGTCAGCAAGTATATCCTTTAACGTCCTCTCTTCTATCCGGTTCTCTCTACTCCTCCCCTGAAGGTGGCGACTCCCCCATGCTCAGATACAGTTCAATGGGCACCAGCTCGCCCTCCGCTACCTTGTCCCACTGGCTTTTTTGACATGTTGGAGCCGACATGGGGAAAGTCTCGGCTGCGCTATCACGAGGGGCCATCACTGCTGAGCTCGGTCCTGTCCTGAGCCGATCGCGCACACGTACAATTTTCCGTCAGGTGTCACTAGAAACCCTGGCTGGTACCTCTCGTTCACCCTAATCTAGGGATGCCGAGACCTCCTTAAGTGCTCCCCTACTTAGAAGAGCGAAATCAGAACAGCCTAGGAACCAAACCTGGGCCTTGGAGGTCTGTACAGTTTGCTATACATGGGTTTTAAGGTCTGTATAGTTTGCTATATTATGGGTTGCCAACTCTGGTGGGCCATATTCCTGGCGGTGTCACCTCATGACCTTCTATTTCCAACCACCCCTCCTGCACACTCCTACCATTGGTCCCCCAACACGCCAATCCTCACGGCACTCCGCCTTCCCACACCAATCGGATAGGAAATAGACTCATTACCCGCTTGCATAATTCTTGATTGATACAAAAGGCACAAGTCAGGAGTGTGATGGAACACTCTCCATTGCCTGGATGAGTGCAACTCCAACAACACTCAAGAAGCTCGACACCATCCAGGACAACATCGAGCTTCTTGAGTGTTGTTGGATGCCGTTCCTTCATCATCGCTGGGTCAAAATCCTGGAACTCCCTCCCTAACAGCACTGTGGGAGTATCTTCACCACACGGATTGCAGCGGTTCAAGAAGGCGGCTCACCACCACCTTCTCAAGGGCAACTAGGGATGGGCAATAAATGCTGGCCTTGCCAGCGATGCCCACATTCCATGAACAAATTTTTTTTAAATCCCAATTTTTTTTAATGCCCCTATGATTTTTCTCCCGGGCGTTGCTCCCAGCAGTGTCCTGGAGATTAATCTTCAATTCCTGGAGACTCCAGGGCAATCCTGGAGGGTTGGCAACCCTATATCATACCACACAGTGCCGTCAGACATTGAGTCATCAGAGGAGCCCCACCCTATAGCTTTCTGAAGAGCGATCGGCCAATTCTAGGGGAGAACAGCAGTCCGACCTACGGAACTTGGCTGTGTGAGCACTTACAGTTCAAAGTGTGTTCAGTGACCAAAGCAAAAGACCTATCGGTGACCTCTACATCTCGCTCTAGCTTTGCTTACAGATTATGCTTGTCAGCTGTGCAGTCAGTCCATATGGGCTTCCCAGATTGGATACATCTACCAGCTTTCCTCAGCTCCCTAAAGTCAGAATTAACGGCTTTGAAGCTTCAATCCACAGAACAAACAGAGCTTTGAAGCTGAAAAAAAATAAAGCATCTCAGCACTTTGCTATCGACAGCTTCTCGCCAGCTCCCCATTTCTGGCGTGCAGGTCATGGGCTCGGGCACCCTCTTAATCAGATGACAGTTTCAAAAGGGAATGCTCATCCAGACAAAAAATAGTTACCCCGGTCCGACCCAGTCTGGATAAAGGGCATGTTTCGTTCGCGGTGGGTCTCCCCATTAAGACGCTCCAACAAATGCACAGACAGTGTGAAGTTAGGCACCAGTCGCTGCTCTACGCACCCGGGGCTTTGAAGAAAGAAATTTGATGGGAGACGATACCATCAGCTCTGCAAAGCAACAAAAAGCGAAAGGCTTTTGCATGTGGGCCCAGATTGCAAATGATATCTCTCTGTTGAGTGACTGACTTCGCTTCATTGTAAATTCCCCCCCCCCCCCGAGCCCCGCCCCTGACAGTCACCATATCAGGGACACAGCTCTCCTGAGCACGGTGCACAATACATTTGGCCCATTTATTAGTCCGGGAAGAGGGAAAGGAGCGGGGGGTGGGGGGGGAAAGCTGGGCAGGAATAAATTTTGAGATGAAGGAGGAGAGCGGGCAGAAGAAAAAATGCCAAATGAGGGCTGCAACAGCATAGATAACATTGTCAAAGTAAGACAGGAATACGGCTGATCTCGATTTTTATTGTGTTATTTGATAAGAAATTTGGGGAGTTTTTCCAGAGATGGGTTTTTTTTTTCTTCTCCTTTCAATTTTTTTTTGTGTGTGTGTTTTGTTTCATCGTGTAAAGGCTCGGAACATCAGAAACAGGCCATTTGTCACAGCGAGAGTCCCTCAGGCATGCTATCAATTATGCATGAGGCTGTGAAGCGAATGTCGAGAAAGATAAACAGGAGGAGAGCAGAGCTGTGCTACATAGCTGTGTTACCAATGTGACTAGTATTTGTAGTCGGGGGAAGGAAAAAAAATTGTATATATAATTTACCACCGCGCTGATTTCTTCCAAGATTTCAAAAAGTCGGACTGTTTTTCTTTCAAGTCAACTCCTGTGTTATTAATATCGATTGCTTATTCCCGTGCTTTTTTTTAACAAAAGCAGAAACAAGAAAAAAAAGCATTTGCAGGGCTATGGGGAAAGAGCAAGGGGAGTGGGACTAATCGGACAGCTCGACCAAAGACAGGCGCGATGGGCCGAGTGGCCCCCTTCTGTTGCCCAAATCAAGGATGTTCCTTTCTGAACGTGGGTCACTCGATTTAAATAAGGCATGGCATGCAACAAATTCTGTCACTTGTGCTGCGTTTACCCGAGCTGATTTTAGGCCCGTGAAGACGCTCCAACGGACTCCACCTGCCGAATGGGGTGGGGGGGGGGGGGCGGAATTTTAAAGGATGTCCACGGATGGGTTTTATCGTCCACCAGTTTCAGAGTTCAACAAAATCTAGCCTTGAATCAGAGCCGAATCGCAACTGGATCTGTTAAAAGTTTAAAACAATTGCATATACAGCAGCCCCTTGCTAGTTTACAAACTCCATCTTACAGACTGCCTGACTGTATGTTGTCTCTAAGCGGGCGCCTAACTGCAATGTTGATGCAGCACTTCATGAACGAAGGCAACATCCCTAATTTACATATTCAAATTGATACGAAACACGGACATCCGTAACAACAACAACTTGTGTTTATATAGCGCCTTTAAAGTAGCAAACCGTCCCAAGGCGCTTCACGGGAGTGTAATCAGACAAAATTTGACACCGAGCCACATTAGGAGATATTAGGCTTGGTCAGAGGTAAGTTGGAAGGAGCATCTTGAAGGAGGAACGGGAGGTAGAGAGGCGGAGAGGTTTAGGGAGGGAATTCCAGCGCTCAGGGACTAGACGGCTGAGGGCACGGCCGCCAATGGTGGGGCGATGAAAACCGGGGATGCGCAAGAGGCCAGAATTGGAGGAGCGCAGCGATCTCGGAGGGTTGTAGGGCTGGAGGAGGGTACAGAGATAGGGAGGGGCGAGGCCATGGAGGGATCTGAACACAAGGATGAGAATTTTAAATTGAGGTGTTGCCGTTCCAGGAGCCAATGTAGGTCAACGAGCACAAGGACCTCAATGACTGACCCCCACAACAAAAAGTGCTCTGTCTGATTCAGTGTAGTGCCTGACTGTATGACTATCCACCCAGTCACCTCCTTGCCTTGTTGCAACACAATTGCAGGGGACAAATTGTCGTGTAAGGAGGGCAAGGCTGGGAGACAGAATCGTTATGGTAACAGCTTAGAGCTTTTACCTTAGCAACTGAGTCTTGTTCTGAGAGGACCCGATGTCTCCCTTTAACTACAAAGAAGATCTTTTTCCCTTCTCCTACTCTTCTGCTTCTTCTTCTGAGGCCGTCCAATGCGGGACCTACAGTCTCTGTTACAGGTGGGGCAGACGGTGGTTGAAGGGGCCGGGTGGGTGGGGTGCTTGGGTTGACGTGCGCTCCTTCCACTGTTTGGGCTTGGCTTCCGCTGGCTCCCGGCGAAGAGACTCGAGGTGTTCGGCGCCTCCCCGGATGCTTCTCCTCCACTTTGAGCAGTCTTGGGCCAGGGATTCCCAGGTGACAGAGGGGATGTTGCACTTTTTCAAGGAGGCTCTCCTACCGAAGGTGCTAAGTCATACTAAGGTATGGTTCCATCGCACCTACAGCCCATGGAACCTCACCCAAGTGGTCAGTCTTCATGCAGGAGCCCAGAACTGCATAATCAAAGCCATCAACAGGACGTGGGCTCAAGGCCTACTTCAGGATTTGAGCATATAATCTAGCCTGGCGCTCCAGTGCAGCACTGAGGGAGTGCTGCACTGTCAGAGGTGTTGTCCTTCGGATGAGGTGTTTAAAGATAAAGGGCTGGATTTTCATTGACCCGTGGAGGCGGGTTTGGAGGCGTGTGGGGGGTTAAAATTGCAAAAACTGGCGGGCGGGCACAAGTCCGCCTCCATCCCACCTCTACGCAATTTTCATTAAATCGTGTCTGCTGGTCCCGACTCCGTCCCACCTCTAAGAGACGGGATAGGCTGTTAAGGCTCTTAACAAGCACTAAATTGGCTCTATAATGCCATTTTGAAAGGCCTTTGTGATTTTAACACTTGTTCTCCGTGAAGCACGCCTGTTCTGAAACACGTTTGTGAAACCTGGTGGGAGCACATTTGGATAGCTGACTATCAGTGGCTGGGCTGACTATCAGTGACTGGGGCTGGCAGGCATCTGGGATGGAGGAGCCGTATCTGGGAGTGGTGGTGCAAAAAAAATTCTCTCTCTCTCTCTCTCTCTTTCTCCTTCTCATATTTTGCATCCAGGTCCTCTCACAGCAAAGGCCAGGCAGTCTCTGACCTTCAATGCAGCAGCAATGATGATATCATCAGACGCGACTTTCAGACTGAAACCACTAATTAGTTCATGGGTTCCCACATGCTGGAACTTAATTGCCCAATTAGGTGAAAATTGAGCGGATGACACAAACCCAACCCGCCCCAGTATCAAATTCCGGCCCAAAGTATCTGCCTATTCTGGTGGACCTAAAAATAAAAACCCTCACACATTGCTGACTTCATCGATCAGGGACAGACGGCTTGTCCAACCCTCTGACACAGGAGTCTGATAGCACAGAGATGCTGCAATGAAGGGTATCTCCTCAATAGAGCTCAGATGATATTACAAATAGGGTGAGAGCGAATTGTGTAATCCCACGAGTGAGGCAGGGAGATTGCTTTCATTGTAATCATTCCAAACCACCTATTAAATTGAGGCAGAAACCGGGATAAATATTTGAAGCAGAGGAAGATGTTGAGCTATGGGGAGAGCACAGAACGGTGGGATGAGTTTTGAGATTGCTCCCTCTCAGAGCTGGCACAGACACGACTTACTAAATGGTCTAATGTTTACCTGAACAGCACTCCAAGTTCACAGTCCACAATGGATTAATCATCTTGGTACACCATTATAACCTACTGTTGCCAGGACTGGAGAATTTTAGCTATGAGGAAAGATTGGATAGGCTGGGGTTGTTTTCTTTGGAACAGAGGAGGCTGAGGGGAGGCTTAATTGAGGTATATAAAATTATGAGGGGCCTAGATAGAGTGGATAGGAAGGACCTATTTCCCTTAGCAGAGAGGTCAATAACCAGGGGGCATAAATTTAAAGTAATGGGTAGAAGGATTAGAGGGGAGTTGAGGAGAACTATTTTCACCCAGAGGGTGGTGGGGATCTGGAACTCACTGCCTGAAAGGGTGGTAGAGGCAGAAACCCTCATCGCATTTAAAAAGTACTTGGATATGCGCTTGAAGTGCCGTAAACTACAGGGCTAACGGACCAAGAGTTGGAGAGTGGGATTAGGCTGGATAACCCACGATGGGCTGAATGGCCTCCTTCTGTGCCATAAATTTCTATGATTCTATGAAACTGTACATGGTATCAAGAAAAGATCCCTCTGTGCTGTAAAATTCTATTGTTCCTCCACATGCACATGTACATTAGAGGAAGGAAAGAGTGGGGAAAAAGGGAGTTAGTAAAAATAGTGGGGGGGAGTAAGAGTGGGAATAAACGGGGATTAAGAGCAAGAGAGAGGACAGAACGTGAGAGACTGCAGCCAGAAGGGACAGAGAAAGAGTGTGGAAGCACAGAGGGGAAGTGATGGGGAGAGTGGAAGAGGGGGAGAGAGGAGCAAGGGAAAAACAAGGAGAGTATCAGAGAGAGGGTTACATCGAAACATAGAAAAATTAGGAGCAGGAGTCGGCCATTCCGCCCTTCGAGACTGCTCCGCCATTCAATATGATCATGGCTGATCCTCTATCTCAATACCATATTCCCGCTCTCTCCCCATGCCCCTTGATGCCTGGTTGGAGCATATGGAAAGGACAGAGGGGAGAGAGGGGAGAAACAGAGAAGGCAGAGGACCAGGGAAATAGAGAGAGAGGCTGGAGTGAGAGAGGGAGGTTAGAGAAGAGAGAGAGAGGGTGGAGAGGAAAAGGGAGGGTACTGAATGGAACACAAAAGGGTTGAGGGGGGGAGAGGGGATAGAGAAAGGTGAGAGAGGGTAAAGGAGAGGGAATGGGAGATGAGAGCAAGAGGGTGGAGAGGCAGAGTGAAGGAGGGGGAGAGAGAAGGTAGAGTGAGAGAGACAGGGGGAGCAAGAGGGTAGGGGAGGGGGAAAGAGGGAAGAGGAGGAGAAAGGGAGGATGGAGGAGGGGAGAGAGAGAGGGCAGAGTGGGAGAGAGAGTGTAGAGGAGGAGAAGAGAGAGAGAGGGTAGAGGAGGGGGAAAGAGAGGGCAGAGGGGGAAAGAGAGAGAAAGAGAGGGTGGAGGAGAGCGTGTGAGAGGGTAGAGGAGGGGGGAAAGAGAGGGCAGAGGGGGAAAGAGAGAGAGAGAAAGAGGGGGGAGGAGAGAGCGTGAGAGGGTAGAGGAGGGGAAAAGAGAGGGCAGAGGAGCGGGAAAGAGGTGGTAGAGGAGGGGGAAAAGGGTGGTAGAGGAGGGGAGAGAGAGAGAGAAAGAGAGGGCAGAGGAGAGGGAAAGAGGTGGTAGAGGAGGGGAAGAGAAAGAAAGAAAGAGAGGGTGGAGGAGAGAGCGTGAGAGGGTAGAGGAGGGGGAAAGAGAGGGTCGAGGAGGAGGAGAGAGGGCAGAGAAGGGGCAGAGAGACTGTGTAAAGGAAAGAAAGGGAAGGAAGAGAGGGGGGAGAAGAAACTTAGAGAAGAAAAAAAAATACAGAAAGAGATAGGGGAAACCAGAATAACGAGAGAGAGAGAGAGAGAGAGGCAGGCGTGCTCTTTACTGTATAAAAACGAGCCTGATGGGTAGTTGCTGTACAGGAGGTGTTCTTTGGCGAGAGGTGTGACAGCCAACTGAGATACCCAGGGCACCCATTCGGGGCTGATGTGTGATGACATCCTCCCTGACACAGCCACTGAGCGCCTGCCAGAGCTGAACCTGCAGCGGTGTGTTATGGAAAAACAATGCAGTCTTGTGTGTGTGTGTGTGTGTGTGTGTGCGGCACTGTTTAAACCTCACAGAATCGATCAAAACACCTGTTGTATAAGCCAGCTCCGTCACTACCTTGTGTATATTATTTATGCAGCAATTATAACAATAATTATATACAATAAAAAAAAACCTAGCAAATCTTTTTGGATATGATCCATATTCCAAAATAATAATTATCTCGATCAAAACAGGGATTATAAAGAATTTGTGAAGACTGCTTATAGAGTGCGATCTTGTTAAGCGCAGAACAAAATTTGTGCCGTTGTTTGCAGCGCCCCATATTTGGGGTGGAACAGTTAATAGGAGTCCTCACACTCCGTAGCACAAAGCCTAATTAATTTGGGAGAAAAAAATGCTGATTTATGTTTACGACAGGACGGTTTAGGATTGCTTAAAGAGCTTAGAGTGATGTATTTACTCGCTGCCTTGACAAAGCAGCTGAAAGAATAATTAAGAGATTAGCATTTCCAATTGCCAAAAAAACAAGGGTGCAAAATGTGCTTAATATATTAAAAGGGACGTCACCTTTATTAGTCTCCTTAAAGGGGGAGATACCACTTTTTTTTTGAACTCCGCCGTTTTATACTGAAAGCAATTCGGCCAGGAATGTTTGCGCGACTAAATTAACCCATTTCTACCTCCATCCGGCCGGCTGCCCGTGCCCATGAGATGAAAGATTTGCATTTATATAGCACCTTTAACGACCTCCAGATGTCCCAAAGTGCTTTACAACCAATGTAGATCGATACAGAAATACAGGTGGATTCATATGGAAATGTATTATGCTGTAAAATGATGCCCCAATAAAGGGAACCCTCAGTATGTTGAAGAAAGAAATAATTTGCATTCATCTAGGGCCTTATGTTTTCAGGTCATCCCAAAATGCTTTATCATCAATCAATCACTTCAGAAATCTTATTACATGTGGCTGCCAGTTTGTACAGATCCCACAAAGAACTTGCATTCATATAGCACCTTTCATGTCCTCAGGACGTCCCAAAGCGCTTTACAGCCAATGAATCACTTTTTTTGAAGTGTAGTCACTGTTGTAATGTAGGAAACGCGGCAGCCAATTTGCGCACAGCAAGCTCCCGCAAACAGCGATGTGTTAATGACCCAGATCATCTGCTTCAGGTGTTGGTTGAGGGATAAATATTGGCCCAGGACACCGGAGAGAATTCCCCCTGCTCTTCTTCAAAATAGTGGCCGTGGGATCTTTTACGTCCACCTGAAGGGGCAGACGGGGCCTTGGTTTAAAGTCTCATCCAAAAGGAGGCACCTCCAACAGTGCAGCACTCCCTCAGTATTAAACTGGGAGAGTCAGCCTAGATTTTGTGCTCTGGAGTGGGACTTGAACCCACAACCGTCTATCTCAGAAGCGAGAGTGTTACCAACTGCACCACGGCTTGTTCGACACAGCTCTAATGATGGCACTGCCTTCAGTTGCTGCCTTGGGAAGGAGCAGGCCCAGCGAGCAGTGAGCCTTCCTCGGTTCAGTTGGCTCTGGATCAACTCTCTTGGTCTGAAGTCGCAGCCCCTTGGCTTCCAATAGATCCACTCTGAGGGACATCACTGACGGTAGCTGATGCCATCATATGTCAGCTGTGGCTGGGTGGGTAGCACACTCGCCTCTGAGTCAGAAGGTTGTGGGTTCATAGTCCCACTCCAGAGACTTGAGCACATAAAGCTAGGCTGGCACTCCCAGTGCAGTGCTGAGGGAGCGTTGCACTGTTGGAGATGCCGTCTTTCAGATTAGACGTTAAACCGAGGCCCTGTCTGCCCTCTCAGGTGGATGTAAAAGATCACATGGCACTATTTCGAAGAAGAGCAGGGGAGAGTTATCCCTGGTGTCCTGGCCAATATTTATCCCTCAATCAACATCACTGAAACAGATTATCTTGTCATCATCACATTGCTGTTTGTGGGACCTTGCTGTGCGTAAATTGGCTGCTGCATTTTCCCCATTACAACAGTGACTCTACTTCATTGGCTGTAAAGCGCTTTGAGATGTCCGGTGGTCGTAAAAGGTGCTATATAAATGCAAGTCTTTCTTTAGCGTCACAGAACAACCCAGCAGGAAACAATAGATCTAACCCGTAAGGGGCTCCCATTGGTGGTAAACATTCACTTTTTCCCCCCATTATAAAATGGGGAGTGCATTAAACAAAAAGGTATTCCCCATGGCTTTCCTTCCTCTTTAAGGAGTAGTGTAATCTGGTGAGTGGTCACATAATTCTAACTGTTCTGAAAGTTAATACATGCAGAGTTCCTGGTGTCTCTTAACTGCTCCCTTTTTGCTATGATCCATGCTTTGAAATTGCAAGGCTTCTTTTAATTCATTCTTGGGATGTGGGCGTCGCTGCAAGGCCGGCATTTATTGCCCATCCCTAATTGCCCTTGAGAAGGTGGTGGTGGGCCGCCTTCTTGAACCGCTGCAGCCCGTGCGGTGAAGGTGCTCCCACAGTGCTGTTCGGGAGGGAGTTCCAGGATTTTGACCCAGCGACGATGAAGGAACGGCCGATATATTTCCAAGTCAGGAAGGTGTGTGACTTGGAGGGGAACTTGGGAGGGGGTGGCGTTCCCGTGCGCCTGCTGTCCTTGTCCTTCTAGGTGGTAGAGGTCAAGTGTTTGGGAGGTGCTGCCGAAGAAGCCTTGGTGAGTTGCTGCAGTGCATCCTGTGGATAGCACACACTGCAGACACGGTGCGCCAGTGCTGGAGGGAGTGGCTACTACAAGGCTGTGTTAGCCTGGGAGCAGGCATTTATTTTGGCGAACTGCCTCGATGTGATATCTTCAAGTTCCACTCATCAGAAATGAAGTGTGGGCAGCTCTACCCGTTCACGACTTCATATTCGAAGTCCCAGATAAAATGTCGGCACCCACACTCCCTGTAACCAGGAGGATTAAAACGAATAAAGTCCAAACTATAAGTGCGGCAGATTCACAGCAGGTCTGTCAGCGTACAGAACAAGACAGGTTGATGTTTTGAGTAGAGACCCATTATCAGTTCCGCCTCCAACCAGCAGTGTGTGTGTCTTCAGTTAGATTTTCTTAAGCAGCAGCAGATTTAAGGGAAAAATGATCTTGAATATTCAAAAAGTTGAGGTTCAACGTTTTTCCAACTGGATGAGGATGAATTTATCTGGGAGTTGAGGGGTGAAACTAGGCAAACAGATGTTGCAGGTGGGGTGCAGGGCGAGGGGAATTGTTACTCTGGCTGCTGTATATTAGTAGCATTGTAAATCTAACATATTTCTTATGATTTCCCAAATAACTGCCGACTTTAAATCAGAATCTAGAGATCGCACTGTTAGCCTTTAAATCAAAAGTGAATCAGCCACTTCCAGGTCCATTCGTGGGAACTCCATCGCCTCCTCATGGGAACACCATCACCTCCTCATGGGAACACCATCTCCTCCTCATGGGAACTCCATCTCCTCCTCATGGGATCTCCATCGCCTCCTCATGGGAACACCATCGCCTCCTCATGGGAACTCCATCGCCTCCTCATGGGAACTCCATCGCCTCCTCATGGGATCTCCATCGCCTCCTCATGGGAACACCATCGCCTCCTCATGGGAACACCATCACCTCCTCATGGGAACACCATCACCTCCTCATGGGAACTTCATCGCCTCCTCATGGGAACATCATCACCTCCTCATGGGAACACCATCACCTCCTCATGGGAACTCCATCGCCTCCTCATGGGAACACCATCTCCTCCTCATGGGAACACCATCGCCTCCTCATGGGAACTCCATCGCCTCCTCATGGGAACTCCATCGCCTCCTCATGGGAACTCCATCGCCTCCTCATGGGAACTCCATCGCCTCCTCATGGGAACTCCATCGCCTCCTCATGGGAACTCCATCACCTCCTCATGGGAACTCCATCGCCTCCTCATGGGAACTCCATCGCCTCCTCATGGGAACACCATCACCTCCTCATGTGAACTCCATCACCTCCAAGTCACACACCATCCTGACGTGGATATATATCACCGTTACGTCACCGTCACTGGAAGGAACCCTGGAATTCCCTACCTAACTCCATTGTGGGAACGCCGTTAACACAAGGACTGCAGCGGTTCAAGATGGGATGGGCAATAAATGCCGGCCTCGACTAGCGTCGCCTCCCCCCCCCCACCATCCCAAGAACAAATAAAAATGATAGCGCAGTGGAGTCCTTGCACATTTAGTCCCTGCACTCCAAAAGTAATTCATTGTGTGAAGTGCTTTGAGACACTGTTGACATGCTAAGGCACAATATAAATGGAAGTATTTTTCTTCCTTTCTCTACTCTGTCCCAACAACCTGCTTCAGCCGCTACCCTCAGAAGAGCTACCCCTTACTGTATTAATGTGACACGTCTGATATTGCACACCAGCTGTGGCCTCGCTGAGTGAGATTGCAAAAAAAACTCCTTTTTTTCACCCCCCATTCAGTCCAGTAATAATGCGGCCAGTCTAGGTGGATATTTTTAGTTGCTCATGTGCTTCAGTCAGCAGTAGGTAGCCTCTCGAAATCATCATCTGGCGACCGGAGGCTGCTAATCATCTCTCCAAAGCAGAGAACAGCTGTTCACAGCAAGCGGGGCGCAAAAACTCGTCTTATGAAATGTGGCCCTGCTGTGTCGATGAACCAGCAAGATTGAACTAGACACTGGGTGAGTTCCAGTGTATCAGATACTGCTGAATTTTAGTAAACGCACGCTCGATTGCCAAAACAATGTTATATTCGGATCAGAATAATGCTGAGTAAAGGGCTTTCAGGAACTGCAGGCTAAAAGAAAAAAAAAAGTCCGATTTGCAAACCTTTGTATCACAGCCTATTTAATCAGAAACACTGAGCATCTGTGATCATTACTTGAGCTGTGTTACTTCCGTTGGTTATCGGTCAATGAATTACATCGAATACACAGTGATGTAAGAAAACTACGAGGCACTTGGTCTAAGCGTTAAACAAAGCTTTAATCAACTGTTTTACAACATGGCGGTCTAGTTGTGTCCTTCACTGGTTCCTGTTAAGAATGTCCTGCGCAAGCTGGGCCCATGCCCGAGTATTTGTACTCTCCCTGGACAGCGCCACCCGCAGGCCACTCAGTATTATTTCATAAGTCATGAATGACAGATTCATGTCACACAGCGCACAAACAGGCCATTCGGCCCAACTGGCCCATGCCGGTGTTTATGCTCCACAAGAGCCTCCTCCCACCCTCTCTTCACCTAACCCTGTCAAAATATCCTTCTATTCCTTTCTCCCTCATGTGTTGATCTAGCTCCCCTTAAATGCATCCATGCTATTCGCCTCAACCACTCCCCGAGGCAGCGAGTTCCACATTCTCACCACTCTCTGAAAAGAAGGAAAGACTTGCATTTATAGAGCGCCTTTCACAACCACCAGACATCTCAAAGCACTTTACAGCCAATGAAGTACTTTTTTGAAGTGTAGTCACTGTTGTAATGTGGGAAACGCAGCAGCTAATTTGTGCACAGCAAGCTCCCACAAACAGCAATGTAATAATGACCAGATAATCTGTTGATTGAGGGATAAATATTGGCCAGGATACCGGGGATAACTCCCCTGCTCTTCTTCGAAATAGTGCCGTGGGATCTTTTACGTCCACTTGAGAGGGCAGACGGGGCCTTGGTTTAACGTCTCACCCAAAAGACGGCACCTCTGACAGTGCGGCGCTCCCTCAGCACTGCACTGGAGTGTCAGACTAGATTTTTGTGCTCAAGTCCCTGGAGTGGGATTTGAACCCACAACCTTCTGACGCAGAGGCAAGTGTGCTACCAACTGAGCCACAGCTGACACTCTGGGTAACGAAGTTTTTCCTGAATTCCCCATTGGATTTATTCGTGCCTATCTTATATTTAAGGCCCCTCGTTTTGGTCTCCCCCACAAGTGGAAACATCTTCTCTACGTCTAGCCTTCATAATTTTAAAGAACTGGCAGTGATTTTGTCACGATAATATTGAAGATGAACTCCCCTCTTTTGGTTCCCCGATTCTCCTCCCTTCCTCTCGTGACGTATTGACTCGCGCTGGGGCCTGGGGTACAGTTCAACAATCACTGGCAGCCTCTTCATACCCAAGTGGCCATTGTCCATCTGTAAGCCCAGATAGATAGTAAATCAAACTATTCAAGCGTAGAAGATTTCCCAGCCCAGCTCAATCAAACCCTTTTGATTAGATTCCAATCTGTAACTCACACCCGGGTATCCGTTATTCAACATATAAACCATCCGAACCTCTCGATTAGATTCCAACCTGTAACTCACTCCTAGATACCCATTATTCTATATATAAACCATCTGAACCCCTCGATTAGATTCCAGTCTGGAACACACTCCCAGGTAATCATTGTTCTACAAATAAACTATCTGAAGCCCTCAATTAGATTCTCACCTGTAACTCATTCCTGCGTACTCATTATTCCCCATTTAAGGCTGGCCTCCCACATTCCACCCTACGTAAACTTGAGGTCATCCAAAACTCGGCTGCCCGTGTCCTAACTCGCACCAAGTCCCGTTCGCCCATCACCCCTGTGCTCGCTGACCTACATTGAATCCTGGTTAAGCAGCGCCTCGATTTCAAAATTCTCATCCTTGTTTTCAAATCCCTCCATGGCCTCGCCCCTCCCTATCTCAGTAATCTCCTTCAGCCCCACAACCCCCCGAGATATCTGCGCTCCTCTAATTCTGCCCTCTTGAGCATCCCTGATTATAATCGCTCAACCATTGGCGACCGTGCCTTCTGTTGCCTCGGCCCTAAGCTCTGGAATTCCCTGCCTAAACCTCTCTGTCTCGCTACCTCTCTTTCCTCCTTTAAGACGCTCCTTAAAACCTACCTCTTTGACCAAGCTTTTGGTCACCTGCCCTAATTTATCCTTATGTGGATCAGTGTCAAATTTTTTGTCTTAAAATACTCCTGTGCAGCACCTTGGGACGTTTTACTACATTAAAGGCGCTATATAAATGCAAGATGTTGTTGTTGTTGTCTTTACCCCTTACTTAGATTCCAGCCTGTGAACCATTTTGTGTGTGGGCGAGGAATGTACTCTATGAGAGTAAAGGAGAAGGTCAGGGCATCTGGAGTCTACATTGGCTCAGCCTGTAGTTGGTAGAGTCAGAGGGTTATGGGTTCAAGTCCCACTCCCAGGACTTGAGCACATAATCTAGGACCAACACTCCAGTCCATTGGTGAGGGGGACCACTGCAGTGTCAGAGGTGCCCTTCTTTAGACAAGATGTTAAGCTGTCTGCTCAGGTGTGGACATTAAAGATCCCGTGGCATTATTCAAAAGACGGAGAGAGGGAGCTCTCCGAGTGTTCCTGGCCAACATTCCGCCCCCTCAACCTGACACCACTAAAACAAATGAACTGGTCATTCGCCCCATTGCAGTTTGCGGGACAAAATGGCTGCTGCATTTGCCTACACAATGGCAGTCGGTCTACTGCAGGCCCAAGCCCCTGCGCCACCCATTTGGGGAAGCTCCTGAAAATACTGGGGCAGCGTAAACGGGACAGAGATCCAATGTAGGAGATCTCTGCCCCAATATTCCTCTCAGGAAATGAGTATAACCCAGAAGCCATAAATACAGAGAGGAAGTGCAGCGAATATGGATGCGGGGCTTTGTTCTTTGGAGCTTCTCTTTGAAGCTTTTCCTTTGTTTGCCGTCCGGTCTGTTATTTCTCAGTTCTCTCTCTCTCTTCCTCTTCTTGTTTATTGTCCTCTCAGTTTCTCATTGGAGTTCAGAAGAATGAGAGGCGATCTTATTGAAACATATAAGATTGTGAAGGGGTTGGATCGGGTGGATGCGGGGAGGATGTTCCCGATGATGGGTGAAACTAGAACTAGGGGGCATAGTCTTAGAATAAGGGGCTGCTCTTTCAAAACTGAGATGAGAAGGAACTACTTCACTCAGAGGGTGGTAGGTCCATGGAATATGCTGCCCCAAAAAGCTGTAGAAGCTACATCATTACATAAATTTAAAATAGAAATAGACAGTTTCCTAGAAGTAAAGGGAATTAAGGGTTACGGGGAGCGGGCAGGAATTTGGACATGAGTCTAGGTTCGGATCGGTCATGGCCCTGTGGGTAGCGGAGCGGGCCCAGGGGCCGTGTAGCCTGATCCTGCTCCTATTTCGTGTGTCCAATTCTGTTAGGTTCAGGAGATGGTTCTGTGATAGTAGATTGGCGGTTAGGATCAGATTAGCCATGATCTTATTGAATGGCGGAGCAGGCTCGAGGGGCCAATTGGCCTACTGCTGCTCCTATTTCTTATGTTCTTCCTCAGATGTCATATTTAAGGGGAAGCTAGATAAGAGAGAGAAAGGAATAGAAAGATATGGTGATAGGGTGAGGTCAAGTAGGGTGGGAGGAGGCTCACGTAGAAGATGGACCAGTTGGGCCGAATGGCCTGTTTCTGTGCTGTACATGCTATGTAATTTATTTGTTTTAGTCTCCCAGACCCAGAACAAATCATAGACTAGTACAGCACAGAGGGAGGCCATTCGGCTCATCGAGTCTGCGCCGGCTCTTTCGAACAGCAATCCAGTTAGTCCCACTCGCCTCCGCTCTTTCTCCATACCCCTGCAACTTTTTCTCCTTCAAGTATCGATCCAAATTCCCTTTTGAAGGCTACTATTTGAATCTGTACCCACCGCCCTGTCGAGCAGCGCATTCCAAATCCTAACCACTCGTTGCGTTAAAAAGGTTTTTTGCTCGTGTCAAATCGCCGCGCACTCTGCAACGGAATGGCTGCTGAAATCTTCCAAAACGGTGGAGCTGGTACACCACCCTGCCTATTTCCTCCAAAGATCTTGGAGGCCATGTTCAAGGCCGCTGGATCTCTCAGAGGTTCCATGCCGACATCCGGGAAAGTTGTGCAAACATAGGGACGCAGGAGAGGCTGTGCCACGATTACGACATTTGGTTATCAGCAGTCACGGTAACCTGAAACCGATTATAGCAGTGCCCGATCGAGAAACCTTGTACAGCGAATAATCTCACTCACTGCAGACAGATGCTACTGCATTACTCTCGGATCTCCATGAATCTTCTCCTCTGGACTAAACCATTTGTTCTGTTGACGCTCTTTGTTTATTTCCCTGAACGTTTTGCATGTGACAATGCATCTAAAGAAACAGATATTCAATTGTTCTCAAGTGTCAATCTGTTAAATCTGCCTCAAACAAACATGGCATGAGAGAGCCGTGTCGCCATTTCACATTTAGGAAAACCTGATGCAGCCATTTTACAATCAGTTCCCAAACTGCGAGAGTACTATGTTAACGACCATCATATTTTTTGTTATTCGTTCCTGGGATGTGCGCATCGCTGGCAAGGCCAGCATTTACTGCCCATCCCTAATTGCCCTTGAGAAGGTGGTGGTGAGCCACCTTCTTGAACCGCTGCAGTCCGTGCGGTGAAGGTGCTCCCACAGTGCTGTTAGGGAGGGAGTTCCAGGATTTTGACCCAGCGACGATGAAGGATCGGCCGATATACTTCCAAGTCAGGATGGTGTGTGACTTGGAGGGGCACTTGGAGGTGGTGGTGTTCCCATGCGCCTGCTGCCCTTGTCCTTCTAGGTGGTAGAGGTCGTGGGTTTGGGAGGTGCTGCCGAAGAAGCCTGGGCGAGTTGCTGCAGTGCATCTTGTAGATGGTACACACTGCAGCCACGGTGCGCCGGTGGTGGAGGGAGTGAATGTTTAAGGTGCTGGATGGGGTGCCAATCAAGCGGTCTTTGTCCTGGATGGTGTTGAGCTTCTTGTTGTTGGAGCTGCACTCATCCAGGCAAGTGGAGAATATTCCATCACACTCCTGACTTGTGCCTTGTAGATGGTGGAAAGGCTTTGGGGAGTCAGGAGATGAGACACTCGCCGCAGAATACCTAGCCTCTGACTTGCTCTTGTAGCCACAGTAATTATGTGGCTGGTCCAGTTAAGTTTCTGGTCAATGGTGACCCCCCCAGGATGTTGATGGTGGGGGATTCGGCGATGGTAATGCCATTGAATGTCAAGGGGCGGTGGTTAGACTGTCACTTGTTGGAGATAGTCATTGCCTGGCACTTGTGTGACGCGAATGTTACCTGCCACTTATCAGCCCAAGCCTGAATGTTGGCCAGGTTTTGCTGCATGCGGGCATGGACTCCTTCATTATCTGAGGAGATCTAAGTGGAACTGAACACTGTGCAATCATCAGCAAACATCCCCACTTCTAACCTTATGATGGAGGGAAGGTAATTGATGAAGCACCTGAAGTTGGTTGGGCCTAGGACACTGCTAAATTACTATATTAAATACTGCCTTATCTAGAGTACTATATACCTTGGTGAGACCACACCTGGAGTACTGTGCACAGTTTTGGACTCCTTACCTAAGGAAGGATATACTTGCCTTAGAGGGAGTGCAACGAAGGTTCATCAGATTGATTCCTGAGATGGGGGAATTGTCCTATGAGGAGACATTGAGGAGACTAGGCCTATATTACCTAGAGTTTAGAAGAATGAGAGATTATTTCATGGAAACATACAAAATTCTTACAGGGCTTGACAGAGTAGATGCTGGGAGGATGTTTCACCTGGCGGGGAGTCTAGAACCAGGGGTCACAGTCTCAGAATAAGGGGTCGGCCATTTAGGACTAAGAGGAGGAGAAATTTCTTCACTCAGAGGGTGGTGAATCTTTGGAATTCTCTACCCCAGAGGGCTGTGGAGGCTCAATCATTGAGTATATTCAAGACAGAGATCGATAGATTTTTAAATACTAAGGGAATCGAGGGATATGGGGATAGTGCAGGAAAGTGGAGATGAGGTAAAAGATCAGCCATGATCTTATTGAATGGCTCGAAGGGCCAAATGGCCTCCTCCTGCTCCTATTTCTTATGTATTCAATACTGCCTTATCTTCAGGGTATTATACTAAACATCACCTTATCTGCTCGAGTACTACATCAAAAAATACCTTATCTGTTAGAGCAGTATATTAAATGCTGCCTTATTTGCTAGAATATGTGTTGCAGTTGACTATTCAAAGTTCAGGGGCGTTCTCCCAGTGTCCTGGCCAACATTTATCCCACAACCAATATCACCAATGCAGATTTTCTGGTCATTTATCTCATTTTAATTGTGGGAGCTTGCTGTGCGCAAATTGGCTGCTGTGTTTTCCCACATTACAACGGTGACTACACTTCAAAAGTACTTCACTTCCGCGAAGCGCTTTGGGACGTCCCGCGGACACGAAAGGCGCTATATAAATGCAAGTTCTTTCTTTCTTCCATCGGTCCTGTAAAACTGCTCCCCCCCCCGCCCCCCTCATCAGCGTAGTACAGAGCTTCCCTCGCCGCCTTTCTCCAGCATGTTTGAGACAGTTTGAGCATGTCCATTCTACACTGGAGCCCAGCACTCATTTAATGGAACACTGAGGGACCACTTCATTATTCAACGAGAAATAAAAGGACTGTTAAATTATACAGCGACATCGGGGAGAAACAAGAGAGCGACTATTTCTATTTCGAACGCAGCCCCGTCACCTGCATCTCCTCTTGGAGATTTAATCATTTTTGTTGCTATTGGTCCAGAGGCTTTCAGAGTATTTATACAAAATGTGTCTATTATTCGAGGTACTAATTGGATACGGGCTTTTCTGGCATTGCTGGCATACCTGGAGCGATCTGTGGTTAAGTAAAATGTTAGTTGGAAGCCGGGGACTGAGTATCTGAATAGTCCAAAGGTTTCGCTTCATGCTTCAAGGAGCGGGGAGGGGAAAATGCAAGAATTGTTTTCATGTATTTGTTCTTGTGAGGCAGGTGACTCTGGCAAGGCCCGCACTTATTGCCCGCCCCGAGTTACCCTGAGGTGGTGTGGTGGTGTTGGGCCTTCTTTTTGGACCCCCCGGCATCCAGCTCTGGCCTCTTGTGCATCCCCACTCCCTTCACCCCCACCGTAGGCAGCAGTGCCTCACCCCCTCCCTATCTCTGTAACCTCCTCCAGCCTCCCCAGTCCTCCGCGATGGCTGCACTCCTCCCAGTTCGGGCCTTGTGAGCATCCCCGAGTTTAATCGCTCCACCATTGGTGGCCGTGCCTTCAGCTGCCAAGGCCCTAAGCTCTGGGATTCCTCAACCTCTCCGCCTCTCTCTCTCTCCCTCTTTAAGACGCTGCTTAAAACCTCCATCTTTGACCAAGCTTTTGGTCACATGTCCTAATGTCTCCTTCTTTTGGCTCAGTGTCAATTTTTGACTGTGCAGCGCCTTGGGACGTTGCAACACATTAAAGCCGCTATGTAAAGGCACGTTGCTGTTGTTGTAGCGATCGTGCTCCCACAGCCGGTGCTAGGGTAGGGAATTTCCGGATATTTGAGTCAGTGATGATGAAGGAACGATGACGTGCGTCCAAGTCAGGAATGGCGTGTGACTTGGAGGGGGATCTTGGAGGTGATGGTGCGCCCATGAAGTTGCGGCTCATGGCCTGTGGACAGGACGTACTGCCGTCATTGAGCTATTTTCAGAGTTTACGCTGCTGCTGAGCCTCTCGGCCACCGTCCAGTTTTGGAGGAAGGGTTTAGCCTGCGTGCCATCTGTGATTTTTAGACCTATTTACAGCCAGAAAATCAGGGACAGCGCAGTTGAGATTTCACGATGAACGACTGGCAGCCACCAACACAATCAGCCCTATATCAGTGTAACAGCACAGCTCACTGAACTAGATGGGCAGGCTATTAGTGGGAAAGCCTGGGTTTTGAAGTTCGCCTCTTTGAATATTAGTGCGTGATCATTAATCTGCCTGTATGAAATTCCTTCTCCCACTATTTCAACAGAGGCATTTGATATGGGCACATGAAGGGGCTCGTAAGTTCATAGTTAACGAGATAAATTTCAAGGTATGGTTGCTAATTTGTAAGGACAGTTTAAGACCTGGTCCCTCTTCTTGGTAGGAACCATTCACACCAAGCACTCAGTCGACACATTCCCAGAAATAAAAAGAAAAGAAAGAAGGAACATGTGTTTATATGGCACCTATCATGGACTTAGGATGTCCCAAAATGCTTTATAGCCAATGAAGTACTTCTTTGAAGTTGTAATGTAGGAAATGCGGCAGCCGATTTGCGCACAGCAAGGTCCCACAGACCGCAATGTTTCAGTGATGTTGGTTGAGGGATAAATATCAGCCAGGACACCGGGGAGATCTCCCCTGGTCTTCTTCAGAATAGCGCCATGGGATCTTTTACATCCACCCGAGAGAGCAGACGGGGCCTCAGTTTAACGTCTCACCCGAAAGACGGCACCGCCGACAGTGTCGGCCTAGATTTTGTGATCAATTATAAATGATTTAAACAAAAGCGATGGTCAGAGTTCCACTTTGTTGGACTGCGAGCTAGTAAGAATGTACGACAGGATGGACATTAAGTAAATACCCAAGACAGCTCCACAGGGACTTGCTGAGTGTTTTCAAAGAACAGGATACATTTCACATGCCGGATGAGAGGGCCATGAGGAACTGAAAATAACAATCTTGCACAATATTACTTTCAGTTGATAGTTCAGGATAAGGAAATGCATTAGGAGCGAGAAAAAAAATACCAAAACAAGGCAATGACCAGATGGAACATTCTGGCAAAGGCAATTGGAGCATGCCCATTGGCAACGTTTGGCTGCCATTGTCCATTTGCAAGTGATTAAAGCGATAATTTATTGCGCTACTGCAAGGTGCAACCCCGCCAGTCATAGCAGGTGCCCAAACTGAATGTGGAAAGGCGGGCAGCATGTTCAGACAAGTGAGGCAAAGCCAATCATCTCGGTTTCTGATTCCAGGGATAATGGCTTTCGCCTTGCCCGGATAAGCCTGGTCACCTTGTTGACGGACCTTGGGCTTCTTGTCCTCTCTTCTCTTCTCTTAGGCAGTCCCTCGGAACCGAGGATGACTTGCTTCCACATTAAAAATGAGTTCTCAGGTGACTGATGAGTCCAATGCGGGACCTACAGTCTCTGTCACAGGTGGGGCAGACAGTGGTTGAAGGGGAGGGTGGGTGGGGGTGCTTGGGTTGACGTGCGCGCCTTGCGCTGCCTGCGCTTGCCTTCCGCTTGCTCCCGGCGAAGAGACTCGAGGTGTTCGGCGCCTTCCCAGATGCTTCTCCTCCACATGAATATTCAATGCCTATGAGGCTTAATAATTGGCCCTGGGGCTAAGGAAGAGGGGGAAAAAAAATCAACTTTGGTTGATGTACGTTCACGTCAGATGAAGAGAGGAATGGAATGAACCTACCTCTTGAACAAGCTTTTGGTCACCTGCCCTAATTTATCCTGAAGTGGCTCGGTGTCAAATTTTTTGTCTTATAATACTCCTGTGAAGCGCCTTGGGACGTTTTACTACGTTAAAGGTGCTATATAAATACAAGTTGTTGTTGTTGAATGCTCCCATACAAAGTTCCCTGTAAGTTGCGCTTTGTCCTGCATGACCTGTTGCTTTTAATGCGCTGTTCCTATAAATAATCTGCGCGTGCGCAGTGCAGGAATCCCGCCCCAGCCGCAGTTTTGCCATACGCAGATTTCAAGTATACACGGTTTCCTCTCTGCGACAACTTTTGCCAACAGCGGCGGTGAATTTTGCGTATACGCAGTTTTTAATTTAGGATTAAGGTAAATAACATGATTTTATTGCTTTTATATTTTTTTATTGTGTATATTTGAACATTTATACGGTATTTGCCAACCGCGGTTTTACTAACCACGGGGGTTTTCAGGGACGTATCCCCCGCAGTGGGGGGAGGGATTACTGTATTTACAATGTAAAAGCAAGTGAGCGGCCTGCGTGGGACCGTGCAGATGACCGTGCGGCCAGGCGCGCGCGCAGCTTAGCGGAACATGGCTCCCATAGTCCGAAAGCCTGTTGATTTTCCACGAGGTTGTGGAAGATTGCCAGTGGCTGTGGAATCACGCCGCAGCAGAAGTCCTCGAGAAGAGGACACGAGGGGAGAAAAGTCGGGGACTGGGGGGATTCCATTGTGGTCGTGAGATGTCGGGGTGGGGGGTTGGGGGGGGGCGGGGTGGGGGGTTGGGGGGGGGCGGGGGGGCGGGGGGGGGCGGGTAAGGAGGTCCCTCAGTAACTTTGGCAGAAGGTCAGTCGGACCCCATGGGAAATGGCGGCAACAGACAGAATGGCCCATTTGGGCAGTTTCTCCAACTAAAGTTACAGTGAGAGATCAGGAGAATCCTAGAGGAGATTCCAAATGGTACCAACCCACCAAAAGGGACACTTTTGTTGAATAAATGCAATTTATACAACCAAAAAAAAAGACCTTAGCCATTCCTTTTATGAAGAAGAGAGATAGAAATAGGGAGAGATAAAAAAAAAAGGTGGGGTAGAGTTTCACTATGGATGCAATCATGCGATCCGGACGCAACTTGTGCCTAGAATTGCGCCAGTGTCAAAAAGTCTTTTTCTTTTCTCAAGTCTCCGCTCAAACTCTTCTGCGTACCACCGAACCTATAATCAGCGCGACCGGGCAGCGTTTTAGAACGTAGAGTTTTGTAAAAAAAAAAAATGTTTGCTCTAAAATATATTCCTTGATATATTTAAGAGTGGTAACCTGGTGCAGTTTGATTAATCCAGCTGCAAATGGGTTTGTGGCGAAAAATAAGCATTTTTTAATCAGAGTGGTCTGGTCCACCAGCTGTGAGTAACCCAGTTTTAAATAACTGACCATGACTTTACAAAGCGATGCAGAACCATTTGCTGGTTGCATTGGCGTACAGTAGTCTATTTTTTAGTAAGTTGAGAAAAAAATAATATTGAAAAGATTTTAAAACGTGCCCTAGTGCCCAAAACAATCCAGCTTAATTCTAAGAGCCTCCTCGAAGGCCCGCCAATGGGCACAATTAGCGGAAACTCGCCACGGTGATTAATACGAGCTGGGGGGGGGGGCGCGGCCAGTCTTGTGGGCGGGGCCGGCTTCCAGCGCGATGTGTTTTTAAACCAGCGCCAAAAAGATGGCGGAAACTCGATTGGCGCTGGACGCAATTTGCGCTGGAAATTTCGCGATCGTTCGAGCCGCCGGTTTGGCCGCTTTCGGGCGAATTGAGGTGAAAAAAAACCACCGCCGCAATCCGAAGCCGATAAATTATAAAGAGAAAGCAACAAGTACAGAACTGCTTCATCACATCTCTCAGCAATATCTCAAAGAGCTGCACATACAGTAAAATCATGGAAAAAAACCAACACGAGTATCCTGTACTTACCCATCGTGGATCCATAGGGAGAAAAATTCGGTGGCGCCCCCTTTGGGGCGCTACCTTCGCCGGGGCGCTACTTTTAGCGCCCAGAAAGAGTTAGCGCCCCAGTGCCATAAATTGAGTGGTAGCGCCCCACGCAGGAGGCGGGGCTCCACTTGAAGCGCTCCCCCTTCCTTCACGGCACTACGTGCAACAGCGCCACGCACGTTGGCCAGTAGCGCCGCGGTCCTGCAGGCCTCCCTCCCTGATTAAAGGGGAGGGGCCTAGCGCAGCGCGCACCGGACCCCTGCTGGACCACCGAGGAGTGGGGTGCCGGCAAAAGAGCCCGGCACTCAAGAGGAGCGGCAGGCTGAGCGATCGCGGCCGGCACCCCGCAGGGGGAGGCCAGAGGGGGCAGGTGCTGGCAGGCGGCCCCCAAAAAAATGGCCACCCGGCACCTGCCCTTTAATTATCGCCGCCCCGGCCGCAAACACGCCCCCTTGACCCTGTCGGACAGAGCGCAAGGTGGTAGGTCAGGGGCCGCGAGCCAAGTTTGCGGCCGGGGCGCGAGCGGGGCGCTGCGCACGGCGATGACGAGATCGCCGGAGGCGCAGGGCCGCGGGGCGCTGAATTTCGTGGGAGGCGTTAGCAGCGCCGCGCACAGGCGCTAGTTGCTTTGCGCCCCGTTAGCGCCCCCCTCAGGACGCTCACGGGAGGTGCAAAGCAACCGAATTTTTCCCTCATAGTCTTTAGCCAAATGTATTAGCTCACCTCTCCATATTTCACAAGATAGGGCCTTCTTGATCTGAACCTTTGACCCATTTGTTCAACTCAATCGAGATCACCAACTCTGCCATCTGCCCATTACACCATCCACTTGGTTGTTCAATGAGCCCAGTGCACTGGCAACCTGTGCCACCTGTTGGTCATCTGCTGGGTAAAGAAATACTTAAAAGGCATCTGTCCTAAACTTGCTGTTCACTAGCCCGAATCTGTGCCCTCTTGACCTTCAAGTCTTGGCTTATCAAATTTCTCCCCAGGTTTATTTTCTCTATTATATTGATATAGCGCCTTTCACATAATAAAACGGAGTATGATCAACAAAACAAAAGTTGGCACCGAACCATTTAAGGAGATGTTAGGGCAGGTGACCAAAAGCTTGGTCAAAGAGTTAGGTTTTAAGGAGTGTCTTAAAGGAGGAGAGAGAGGCGGAGAGATTTAGGGAGCGAATTCCAGAGCTTAGGACCTAGGCAGCTGAAGGCACGGCCGCCAATGGTGGAGCGTGATGTAAGAAAACTACTAGGCACTTGGTCTGAGTATTAAACAAGACTTTAATCAACTGTTTTTCAACATGGAGGTCTAGTTGTGTCCTTCACTAGGTCCTGTTAAAGAATGTCCTGAGCAAGCTGGGCCCAAGCCCGAGTATTTATACTCTTCCTGGACAGCGCCACCAGCAGGCCGCCCAGTATTATTTCATAAGTCATTTCCACATGAATGACAAGATTCATGTCAGAGCGATTATAATCAGGGATGTTCAAAAGGCCAGAATAGGCGGAGTGCAGAGGTCTAGGCGGATTATAGGGCTGGAGGAGGTTACAGAGGGGCGAGGCCACGGAGGCCATCTGATAACAAGGATGAGAATTTTTTTTTTAAGACTTGCATAGCGCTGTATGACATAAGTTGTTATGTGGCCAAAAAGGGCAGCCATTTTGCCCACAGCAAGATCCCACAAACAGTAAGGGGAATGAGTGGTCATTTAATCTGTTTTTTTGGTGGGGAAGGATGATGGGCAGCACATGGAAGTTCTGGCAGATAATCAGGAAGCTGCGTAATTGGAGTGCAGATAAAAGAGATCGACTGTTGCAGTTTAGGTCATGAACCTACTTTAAAGGCATATACTGGGGGCAGGGAGGGAGAGGTGGCTAAATGTAGCAGTTAGAATAAGAGATCTGGATTAACAGTTAATTTCTATGAATTACTGATCTAAGGTACAATTGGTGTTCGCTTGCTTATGGACGACGAGATCAGGTCTCAGCTGTCCTGAATGGAAATGTGCATCCCTTAGGAAGCCAGAGCCACATAAACGTCACTGAGAAGTTTTCCTCAGTAGTTACTCTACCTCATACGCTAATTGCAGTTGTTGCTGGGCAACCTTCTGATGTTGCAACCAAGGCTCAGTGTCGCACTATTTTCGACACCAACTCATTCTTTCCCAAGGCATTTTGGAACGTCTTGCCTCTCTCAGACTTCCCTTCCTTTTATAACCTACAGCCTCCTAAATGCCAATTTTTTGTCGACCTTGGTGTCGTCTTGTGTTGTAGGCCTCGGCCCTTTATCTAGCTATCTCGACAAAAAAAAACAAGCAAAGAGAAACTGGGAGTTCGATCACCCGAGGCTAGTGGCGTTCACCAACTCTGCACCGCAACCTCAGTGCAAAGTATAGACCACACTAGCTGTTACAAAGATAACTTTAACTTTCTATCAGATACTCAGTGCAGGTTGCAGAGCGGGTCGTAGGGAAGCAAGGAAACTTGGAGCAAATCAAGCTCTCCAAGTTTCCTTCTCTCCCTGTGGCATTGAAGTATTTACCTTCGGAGCCGTTGAATATATTCAAGGCGGAGATAGACATCTATTTGAGCTACAGGGAAGTCAAGGGTTATGGGGAGCGGGCGGGAAAGTGACGTTGAGGCCAAGATCAGATCAGCCATGATCTTATTGAATGGCGGAGCAGGCTCGAGGGGCCGAATGGCCTACTCCTGCTCCTATTTCTTATGTTCTTATGTTTTTCTGGTGTTTAATATGTTCAAAACATTTGATAGGGTGGATACAGAGAAACTATTTCCTCTAGTAGGGGAATCAAGTACAAGGGGGACATAATCTTAAAATTAAAGCTAGGCCGTTCAGGAGCGAAATAAGGAAGTGCTTTTTCCACACACAAAGGGTAGTAGAGATATGGAACTCTCTCCCCCAGAGAGCTGTGGATGCTGGAGCTTACAAGACTGGGATCGATACAGTTTGTCAGGGAAGGGTATCAAGGGATATGGAGCAATGGCGGGTAAATGGAGCGGGGGTACAGATCAGCCATGGTCTAATTGAATGGCGGAGCGGGCCCGAGGGGCTGAATGGCCTCCTCCTGTTCCTACTCCTGTCTTTCGGATGAGACGTCAAAACGATGGCCCATCTGCCCTCTCAGGTGGATGTAAAAGATCCCAAGGCACCATTTCGAAGAAAAGCAGGGGAGTTATCCCTGGCGTCCTGACCAAAATTGATCCCTCAACCGACATCACTAATACAGATTATCGGGTCATTGTCCCGTTGCTGTTTGTGGGAGCTTGCTGTGCGCAAATTGGCTGCTGCATTGCATACATTACAACAGTGACTGCACTTCCACAAGTATTTCATTGGGCTGTAAAGCACTTTGGGACGTCCTGATGTTGTGAAAGGCGGGATATGTATATATATATATATATATATAAATATTTCTTTCTTTACGAGGTGGATCCATCTGAAAAAGTGCATTGGAACCTAACTCTGAGGCAAACAGAACGTGAATTTTGAAAAAGGAACCACCTCACAAAGGGGTTCCTTAATGGGTTGACGAGTTACCGGGTTAATGTGTGTGTACAGCAACTCCCTTGTTCAAAATACATCAATGGAAACAACGTTCTTTGACTTTCTTCATGTAATTTGCAGCTGTGGAATGGCGTGTTAATTCTTTAATTGTTAAATTGCTTCCTTTTGGAGGCAAGATGCTCAAATTTGATTACAAATTCTGAAAAAAAAGCACACACACACACACTCATTCAGCAAAGGGAGGATCTCATTCTGGGTTTTTTTTTTTGTCCTGTATCGTATTGGGACCAGATGTGTGTAAATTAGACTAAAAAGACAGCAACCCCCTTTTCCTTGACCTACATAGCAGGCTTCGAATCGCGACAGCCGGCAACAGGGAAAGGCTGGCCAATTAGTCCAATCTGGCAGCCAAGTAGAATCTGGGGCACCATGGCAGCGCAGACTGGGATCAGAATGTTTGCCTTCCTGCAAACGAGAATAGTGCAAGGGGGGCTGGAGGAGGGACCAGAATCTTCCCTGCTTGCTTACAAGAAGACGGCCAAGCACTCCTCGAAGAATAAGAAGAAATCACGTACATTTCTTGCTAATCCTTTCCCCCCCCCCCCCACCCTTGACCAAACCCTTCCCTTCTCCCTTCCTTGCCTGGTGAATCTGGGGAACAATGCCTTGTCCAAAACGAGAAAGACTCGCATTTCTACAGCGCCTTTCATGCCCTCAAAACGTCTCAAAGCGCTTTACAGCCAATGAAGTACTTTTTCGAAAGTACATAAGATATAGGAGCAGGAGTCGGCCATTTGGCCCCTCGAGCCTGCTCCGCCATTCAATAAGATCATGGCTGATCTTCGACCTCAACTCCACTTCCCTGCACTGTCGCCATCTCCCTTGATTCCCTTAATATTCAAAAATCTATCAATCTCTGTCTTGAATATACTCTGTCTTGAATATACTCAGTGCACAGCAAGGTCCCACAAACAGCATTGAGGTCATGACCAGATCATCTGTTTTTTTAGTGAGGGATAAATATTGGCCAGGGCACCGGGGAAGAACTCCCCCAGCTCTTCTTCGAAATAGTGCCCGCGGGATCTTTAAGCCCAACCAAGAGAGCAGACGGGACCTCGGTTTAACGTCTCATCCGAAAGGCGGCACCCTCCCACAGTGCAGCGCTCCCTCAGCACTGCCGCTCCGACAGTGCGGTGTCAGCCAAGAAGGCAGACTTCACACGAGAGCCTGGAGAGTGAATCGACATGCTACTTGGTCACAAGAGGCGTCACAGCCAAGCTCAGTCAGATCCTCAAACCACACCCACGCGCAGAAGTTTTTTTTTAAAAGCACGGGTGTTTGGATTAAAAATAAGGCACAGAAATCCTGGCTGACTTTAGCCTCTTAACCAGCAACAACGACAACTTGCATTTACATAGCGCCTTTAACGTAGTAAAACATCCTACGGCGCTTCACAGGAGCGATTATCAAACAACATTTGACACCTGAGCCACATAAGGAGATATTAGGGCAGGTGAGCAAAAGCTTGGTCAAAGAGGGAGGTTTTAAGGAGCGTCTTAAAGGAGGAAAGAGAGGTAGAGAGGTGGAGAGGTTTAGGGAGGGAATTCCAGAGCTTAGGGCCCAGGCAGCTGAAGGCACGGCCGCCAATGGTGGAGCGATTAAAATCGGGGATGCTCAAGAGGCCAGAATTGGAGGAGCGCAGAGATCTCGGTGGGTGGGGGGGGGTGGGGGTGGTTGTGGGGCTGGAGGAGTTTACAGAGATAGGGAGGGGCGAAGCCATTCTACTTTATATGAAAAGTTAGCGAGGTAACAACAGAAGCAATTCTGGGGTTTATAGTGAGGGTGGGGTGCTGGTGGAAGACAACATGTGACTCTCCTCCCCCCTCCCAACCCCAGGGGTTAATCCATCCTGAGTTTTGCACAGTGGATGATTTTTATTTTCGCCTTTTATTTGCATTTATGAGGCAGTTTCAGGCATGTTGTCTATCAATTTCTCTATAAAATGCCATTCTGGTCATGTTATTTGCTGGAAGGCAGAAATGTAACTATTTACAGCTAGGTTTTCACTGTCTCCAACAGAAACCCTGGCAACAATAAGCTGCAAATTTATCAACAACCAGCTCTTTTTGAGCGACTGTTTAACTGGAAACTCTGAGCATAGACTCCTTCTCCGACATAATTACTATCAGTTCAAGGGTCGAAGCACCGTGGGAGATTTTGTACGTTTTATGTGATATATAAACGCAATTGGGTAAATACTTGAAGGGGTAAAATTTGCAGGGCTGTGGGGAAAGAGCAGGGGGGAGTGGGACTAATTGGATCGCTCTTTCAAAGAGCCGGCACAGGCACGATGGGCCGAATGGCCTCCTTCCATGCTGTCTGATTCGATGAAGTTTCTTTGGTTGAGCACAACTTGGCGCTGTTCATCCACAAATACTGCTAATTTAAAAGGTACTTTTCAAAGCATGGGTTCTTTTTTTAAACATGTAAAGGTTTTCGCGGATTTTGTGTCCATCAAGGAGAGATATATTGGCCCTGAATTTGCGGTCGGAGGCTTCCCGTGGAGAAATGCCTCCGATCCGCAAAATAAAATGTCAGCATGCCTGGTGGTCCGGGAGGTACGGAGATTCGCGGTCCTGGGCCTCTCCGGGTACCCGTGGGTAGAGGCCCAGGTATCCCAGGGGCACATGCGTTTCGCGCGCGAAAACCCGGAACTTGCGCTGCCCTTACATGCGTGTAAGCACCTTGTACACACCCGTAGGGGCCGCAAATTACGGGCCATTATATATTACAAGGAGAGTAAATAGTACACTTTCCATATCAGATATTCAACGTCAGTGTGACCGTTTTTTTAAATTCATTTATGGGATGTGGGCGTCGCTGGCAAGGCCAGCATTTATTGCCCATCCCTAGTTGCCCTTGAGAAGGTAGTGGTGAGCCTCCTTCTTGAACCGCTGCAGTCCGTGTGGTGAAGGTGCTCCCACAGCGCTGTTAGGGAGGGAGTTCCAGGATTTTGACCCAGCGACGATGAAGGAACAGCCGATATATTTCCAAGTCAGGATGGTGTGTGACTTGGAAGGGAACTTGGAGGTGGTGGTGTTCCCATGCGCCTGCTGCCCTTGTCCTTCTAGGTGGAAGAGGTCGCGGGTTTGGGAGGTGCTGCCGAAGAAGCCTTGGGGAGTTGCTGCAGTGCATCTTGTAGATGGTACACACTGCAGCCACGGTACGCCGGTGGTGGAGGGAGTGAATGTTTAAGGTGGTGGATGGGGTGCCAATCAAGCGGGCTGCTTTGTCCTGGATGGTGTCGAGCTTCTTGAGTGTTGTTGGAGCTGCACTCATCCAGGCAATTGGAGCGTATTCCATCACACTCCTTACTTGTGCCTTGTAGATGGTGGAAAGGCTTTGGGGAGTCAGGAGGTGAGACACTCGCCACAGAATACCTAGCCTCTGACCTGCTCTTGTTGCCACAGTATTTATGTGGTTGGTCCAGTTAAGTTTCTGGTCAATGGTGACCCCCCAGGATGTTGATAGTAGGGGATTCAGCAATGGTAATGCCGTTGAATGTGAAGGGGAGGTGGTTAGACTCTCTCTTGTTGGAGATGGTCATTGCCTGGCACTTGTGTGACGCGAATATTACTTGCCACTTAACAGCCCAAGCCTGAATGTCATCCAGGTCTTGTTGTATGAGGGCACGGACTGCTTAATTATTTGAGTAGTTGCACCAAGCACTTCTCAGGTTAGATACATAGCAAAGTTTCATCTACTTTGCCCGATATACCTCAACTCCAAATTTACAAGAGTACCTCCGACTGCACCAGTGTAACATTCTTCTGATTCCAACTAGGATGTTGGACTGATACTGCCATTATAATTAGGAGCCTTTCATCCAACAGTCAAAGGACCAGCCTGCACTTATATAGCAAGTTCTCAAGAGGTCCCTTGGAACCATAGAAATTCTTATCGTATCCGTACTGCCTCTTTGATAGGGCAATCCAAAACTAATCCCACTGCCCCGCTCGTTCCCTATAGCCTCCTACCTTTGCTTCAAATATTTATCCACTTTGCCCTTTAAAGGTACAAGGGTCCCTCCTCGACCACTCCCTGTGGCAAAGCAGCCCAGAGTCCAACAACCCTCAGGGTAAGGAAGTTTCTCCTAACCTTCCTCTCCACACTCTTAGTAACTGTTTGAAATTGATGGCCCCTCATCACTGACACCACCAACCTGAGAAAATAGATTTTCCCTAATTCACTCTTTAATCACTTCATCGTAAATGTGAAAGTTGTTCTCCCGGGCCCCGTCTGCCTGTTCTGAAGGACGGGACCTCTGATAAAGCAGCACTCCCTCAATATTGCACCAAAGTGCCAACCTGAGCTAACAGAGCAAGCAGACGGAGCCTGGGCTGAAGACTTTCGTCGTTGCCCTGCTGCCATACTCCTGGGTTGGTTGCTGGATACGTGCTGGAACCTCTTGGCAGTAAAGCATGAATTACTAACAGTAAACATACCTTAATGCCTGCTCAGCCAGTCAAACAACAGCCAGGAGTGTCTATTTGTGAAAGGTAAACATCTATTACCTGTCAGAGTGTATTTTCAGAAGAGCATGTTGATATGATACAATGAAAACATAACCCTGCTAGAATCTAAAAGGGGCCCATCAGAGACTGGCAAGCTTGGCGTACACTTAGTACCAACCCTGCCAAGTGAAGCGGGAGCATACCGATTTCAATAGGAAGGAACATTAACAACAACTTGTATTTATATCACGCCTTTAATATCGTAAAACATCCCAAGGCGCTTCACAGGAGCGTAATCAAACAAAATGTGACACTGAGACACACAAGGAGATATTCGGACAAGTGACCCACAGTTTGATCAAAGAGGTAGGTGTTAAGGTGTATCTTACAGGAGGAGAGGGAGGTAAGGAGGCAGAGAGGCGTAGAAGTTTAGGGAGGGAATTCCAGAGCTTAGGGCCTAAGCAGCTGAAGGCACTGGTCGACTATTGGAAATCGGGGATGCGCAAGATGTCCGAATTGGGAGGAGCGCACAGATCTCGGAGGGTTGTGGGGCTGGAGGAGGTTGCAGAGATAGAGAAGGGGGGGCGAGGCTATGAAGGGATTTGAAAACAAGGATGAGAATTTTTAAATCAAGGCATTGCCGGACCGGGTGGCAATATAGGTCATTTAGGAACAGGAGGAGGCCATTCAGCCCATCAGACCTGCTCCGCCATTCGGTTATATCACGGCTGATCTGTACCTCAACTCCATTTTTCCGTCTTTGCTCCGTTTCCCTTGATACCCTTACTGAAGAAAAATATTTCGATCTCAGTCTTGAAAGCTCCAATTGTCCCTCAGCATCCACAGCCTTTTTGGGGAGGGAATTCCAGATTTCTACTGCCTTTTGTGTGTAAAAGTGCTTCCTGATTGCCCTCCTGAATGGCCTAGCTCTAATTTTAAGATGATGCCCCCCCTCATTCTTGATATACCCACCAGAGAAAATAAGGTCCCCATGTCTACCCTATTGAATCCTTTTACCATTTTAAACACGTCAATCAGATCAACCCTCAATCTTCCATACTCAAGGGAATGCAAGCCAAGTTTATGCAACCGGTCCTCATCATTTTCAGCTGCATTAAGAGCCTTGTGCTTTGGGTTTGATATAGAAAAATAGGAGCAGGAGTAGGCCATTCAGCCCTTCGCACCTGCTCCGCCATTCAATATGATCATGTCTGATCCTCGATCTCATCTTCACCTTTTTAATGTACGTGCTTACACCAATTACTGCCAAACAGGTTAGAGCGGTGCGTGCACGGGTCTGCCCGTCGGGAGATGGAACCAGGGGCAGAGAGAAGGTAGCGATGGGCAAGTCACTCACAAATTCTTTTGACTTGTGTGTAGACGTCATAGCTGAAACGGCCGAGCAACATTTGGAGTGCCCGAGCTCGTTGTCCTCTTTGGCCACTTGGGTGCATCCCAGGGAAAATTTGGGGCTACAAATTGGGGCAGAAACTCATCTTGGGCAAGGTGAGGTAAATCGGACGCCAGTTATGCGCCGCGCCCGATATTCTGTTCTATTGAAGTCAGTGGAACAGAACATTGGATGGGGCGGCCAATTCGATACCACCCGTTTTTCGTCAATGCCCAAGATGAATTGCTACCCCATTAGGTTTTAATTAGCATAGATTTCAAGCTGCCGATGCGAATAGCTCTTGGTGTTCTGATTTAGGATTTATTAATGCCAAGGACGACCCTTGTAAAACCCAACAACAACTTGCATTTATATAGCGCCTTTAACATAGTAAAACGTCCCAAGGCACTTCACAGGCGCGTTATCAAACAAAATTTAACACCGAGCCACATAAGGAGATATTAGGGCAGGTGACCAAAAGCTTGGTCAAAGAGATAGGTTTTAAGGAGCGTCTTAAAGGAGGAGAGAGAGGCGGAGGTGTTTAGAGAGGGAATTCCAGAACTTAGGGCCCAGGCGGCTGAAGGCATGGCCGCCAATGGTGGAGTGATTAAAATCGGGGGATGCGCAAGAGGCCAGAATTGGCGGAGCGCGGAGATCGCAGGGGATTGAAGGGTTGGAGGAGATTAGAAAGTTAGGGAGGGGCGAGGCCATGGAGTGATTTGAAAACAAGGGTTAAAACAGGCCACAAAATCTAAAACAGGACAAATCAGCAAAGAAGAAATGTAAGTGCAAATAGAGAGCGAGTTGCCTGGGCCCCAAGGGTTTCGTGTGGACCATCGGTTGCAGTTTGGACATCCCATCGCTGGGGGACTCAGAGGGACAATGATTGTTTCTCACTGTTGATGACTGTGCTCCATAGTGACAGTATTGGCTAGTATAATCCTCAGGCCTTCTGTCAAATGATCTTTATCAGCTCTTCCCATGACCTAATGAATACATGCGCCAAAATGGTGTCCTCGTGAGTCATCCAGGTTTGCTCCATGGTTGGATAGGGGTTACAATTGGGTCCAGTACCCCTAAATTAGGGAGTGGAATAATCAGCCAGGGTTCATTGCTGTCCACTGACTCGTGTTGAAACGTAGGTGTGTGTAGACATCAGGAGAGGACAAGATTTGGGGTTTGGCTATGATATCACTCCTTTCCTCCCCCGCCACTTAGGGTCAAGGCTCACACAAGAAGACTTGGCCACTCCGATGAGGTACTGAGGGCTGCTGACACCTTCCGGAGAGAAGGAAAAGAAACACATTTTTTTTGAAGGGTTAAAATATTCTCTTCGTCATTATGCACTGAAATTCTGTTAAGCAAGGTTGCTGAGTGAAGAGAACGGAGGTATAAAGTAGCCACCAAAAAAAAGTGAGCCCTGAAATGAGATTGTTTAACATCACTGTGTAAATGCTCAACATGTTTACATAATATTGCATAGAATGTACAGTACAGAAACAGGCCATTCGGCCCAACTGGTCCGTGCCGGTGTTTATGCTCCACATGAGCCTCCTCCCACCCCTCTTCATCTCACCCCATCAACATATCCTTCTATTCCTTTCTCCCTCATGTGTTTATCGAGCTTCCCCTTAAATGTATCTATGCTATTCACCTCAGCCACTCCCTGTGGTAGCAAGTTCCACATTCTAACCACTCTCTGGGTAAAGAAATTTCTCCTGAATTCCCTATTGGATTTATTAATTACTATCTTATATTTATGGCCTCTAGTTGTGGACTCCCCCACAAATGGGAACATCTTCTCTACGTCTACCCTATCAAACCTCTTCATAATGTTAAAGACCTCTATCAGGTCACCCCTCGGTCTTCTCTTTTCTAAAGAAAAGAGCCCCAGCCTGTTCAATCTTTCCTGATAGTTATAACCTCTCAGTTCTGGTATCATCCTTGTAAATCTTTTTTGCACCTTCTCCAGTGTCTCTCTATCCTTTTTGTAATATGGAGACCAGAACTGTGCGCAGTGCTCCAAGTGTGGTCTAACCAAGTTTCTATACAAGTTTAACATAATTTCTCCGCATTTGAATTCCACTCCTGAACCCCAATGGTTTGTTTGCATTTTGACAGACATTAATCCTTTTATTTTAAATGAGATATAACATCCATTATTTAGCGAACAAAATAATTTCACACAAACGTGTTGAGCATTTGTCCCATCATATTGCACAATCTTGTTTCTAGGCTATGGTCATTTAGAAGGTTGGCAGTCACCAAGTTTAGATCATCTGGGGGAAAGGCAATGGATACCTCCCTTGGCTTGCAACCCGTGAGACCAGTTGGTAGGACAGTTTCCCGGATGATAGCACGGTTTCTCGAGGAAAAGCATCCATCACTGACTGGAAGCATGAAGTAGAGTGACCCAGAGCGTGAAATGAAAAGGAAAAACTGTCTTGTGTCGCCACCGGGGGACCACCCAACTCTGAGAAGACCACCAGGAGGAGGAGATGGAGCCCCATCAAGATAAGAAGCGAGGCTTTATACCAGATTCCAATTCGGCTGGCCAGTCGTGGCAAGGAATCGTTTCCTATTCTGAAAGATGCCCTTATGGGCAAGGAGGACAGACAGCTATTAGTGTGCAATCTATTGGTCCCAGGACATTTAGCAAACCACGACAGGTTGGAAAGCAAGCCTGGCTTGGAGTCAGCTCTGTACTGGCCAAAGGAACAGGCCAGCAGGACCTTGCGCCTCCAAGGATTAATGGTGCACTGAAAAAAAAAACCTTCTCAAGGGCAATTAGGGATGGGCAATAAATGCTGGCCTTGCCAGCGACGCCCACATTCCGGAACGAATAAAAAAAAAACACATCGATGCTGAGATGTTGCCAAATACAGTTCGCTTCCCTCCCCCACCCCCACCCCCACCCCCCACCTGAAATATCTGAAATGAGCCATGAGGCAATAAAGGTCAATGCTGGCGTGACCTTTTCATCTTTAATCAGAACATGACTACAGAGAGTGCTGGAACCCAGATACCACTTCGACTCATTTTCGAGGTCCAGCCCTGTCTGTTAATTCAGCCCTGTGCCTTCTCATGTCTGGATGCCTGCCTCACGCAGAAAGGTCAGCTGGGGATCCAGCAAAACATCCGGGAGATGCTGATGTGCCTTTTATTCTGATCTATGAAGTAGAGAGCCGTGTTGACAACTGGAACATTGTGTTTCGACAGTCTGCAGGCAACCAGTCTCCCATAGTTAAATCACCCTCCAAACGATACCTTGTAGGTGCACACGCTGTTGTCAAAAATTTCGCACTTTAATATCTAGAGGTGTTCCTCCAAATGAAATCATAAAAGGGGCACATCCACCAAGATTATATGAATGGAAAACTGAGGAATAAATGGCAGGGAAAGGGCTTGCTGTACAATCTTCTTGCGTCGGTCCTCAAAATCTAGGCACGCCTTGGGTCTCCTGCAATTTACTCCCTCAAGAGTATTTGGCTGAATCAATTTGTGCCGAGTTTTATGTGTACACGACCACTGCACACCCCATACCCTGAACTCATTAAGTAGTCCAGGCGCCCAGTACTCTGCCAGATTCACCAGGCGGCAGGCCACTAATAGGTGCGAGAGATTAGCGGAGGGCAACGAGCCCCTTCAACCGTACCTCTCTTTTGGGGAAGCTCTTTGTCTTTGCTAAGCATCCTCTTCGCGGGGCTGGTTGACCTTCACTCAGCCGCTCTCTGCAACAGAAAGGCCGAGTTGAGGAGCTCACTACATAAAAAAGAAAAACTTGCATTTCTCTAGCGCCTTTCACCACCTCAGGATGTCCCAAAGCGCTTTACAGCCAATGAAGTACTTTTTTTGAAGTGCAGTCACTGTTGTAATGTGGGAAATGCGGCAGCCAATTTGCGCACAGCAAGCTCCCACAAACAGTAATGTGATAATGACCCAGATAATCTGTTTTAGTGATGTGGATTGAGGGGAGAACTCCCCTGCTCTTCTTCGAAATAGTGCCATAGGATCTTTTACATCCACCTGAGAGAGCAGACAGGGCCTTGGTTTAATGTCTCAACAAAAAGACGGCACCCCCGACAGTGCAGCACTCCCTCAGCACTGCACTGGGAGTGTCAGCCTAGATTTTTGTGCTCAGGTTTCTGGTGTGGGACTTGAACCCACAACCTTCTAGACTCAGTGGCGAGGGTGCTGCCCACTGAGCTACAGCTGACACATGAGGGATTGCAGGTGCAAGCTCAGATCCCAGCACTCTATGGCACTGCTCACCGTCGCCCCAGCATGTTGCACCACCAGTCTCTCCAAAGTCTTTTCTTTTCCAATTTCGTCTGGTTTACCATGGAAGGTAAAACATTAGCAGCAAGACTGGGCACCATCAACAAACAAGTGGAAGCAGAAAATCCAAGCATCAGGTCACCTGATACACAGTTGGAGGGTCAGGAGTCCGAAGGCCAACAATGTCCTAAAGCTGAACTGGAATGATCACTTTTTTTTTGTATGAGAATAGGCCATTCAGCCCATCAAAGCTTATCCTTCTAGCACCCTAACCCTCCAGGTTAGCATCCAGTTGCTTTTTGAAAACCCCTAGGCATAGAAATTCGTTGATTGTGCACTCGCTTTACAGGCATAAAATGGGCGCCTAAGTGGCCGATATGCCTCTATTAAGATGGACCTCAGACTTCTATAACACCTTATCATGGCGCCCTCAGTGCATCTCCAATGCAAGTCTCTAACTGCAATGGGAGGCTTTCATTGAGAGCTAACAGGAATCCCCTATTAACTTGGCCTGCGTCCATCCATCTGCAAGTTACAATTTGCATATTCTAGACTAACAAATTGCTTGTGAGCGTGGCTCACTGTAGAACTCGTGTTTGTCGTGAAGCAACTTTTAGAATGAAAGTTTTGCCCATCAAGGTGCTCAGTATTAGTGTTGGGAAAGTGCCCAGGGCCAGTTCAAGCACCCAATGACAGCATCAAGCACTGCTAGATCATGTAGAGGACAATTAGATGCAGGGCACCAGTGTGGCAAGTCTCCATTTCCTACAACAGGCTGAGTAAGGTGGCAAATGTAATGTCCGCTGTTGCCAAGTTAGAGTCAAGAGGTGTTGGATTGAGACTGCTCGGAACTCACTTGACATAAAAGCCTTCAAAACCAGAAAAGTGGGATTTTCAGTCCATCACTCAGGTTAGATTCAAACCCCAGATCCCAGAGATGAAAGGACAGTGGCCCGGAATTTGCTGAAGTGGGGCATCTTGTGGCGTGCCCCGTTGGTCAGCCTTGTTCCCTCACCCTTCAGCTCGAAAAGATTTTGCGCCACAAATTGCTGGCAGCGCGAGCCGATAACGGCGCGGGGAGGGCAACGGAGTGCCTGGGACCTCGGTGAGCGACGGGACCAACAGTCTATCTCCTTAACCAATGAGATTTAAGGATAGAGAAACAGAGGAACGACGGAGAAGGAAATAGGGTGAATTAGAGACAAATTAGGTACAGAAAGAGAAATAAAGGGCATGAAAGATTGGATTAAGAGAGAGAATAAAGGGACAGGAAGAAAAAAAAACAATTTTTATTTTAAATACCTCTAATTTTCCACCTGCAGAAATGAGACTCCACAATTTAAATTGTTCCCTTTCTGGGCCAGAGAGGTTGAGTGGCATTGCAGGAACATTCTTATCACTAAACAGAAACATAGAAAAATAGGAGCAGGAGTAGGCCATTCGGCCCTTCGAGCCTGCTCCGCCATTCAATATGATCATGGCTGATCCTCTATCTCAATACCATATTCCCGCTCTCTCTCCATACCCCTTGATGCCTTTTGTGTCTAGAAATCTATCCATCTCCTTCTTAAATATATTCAGTGACTTGGCCTCCACAGCCTTCTGTGGTAGAGAATTCCACAGGTTCACCACCCTCTGAGTGAAGAAATTTCTCCTCATCTCAGTTCTAAATGTTCTACCCCGTATCCTGAGACTGTGACCCCTCATTCTAGATCCCCCAGCCAGGGGAAACATTCTCCCTGCATCCAGTCTGTCTAGCCCTGTCAGAATTTTATACGTTTCCACGAGATCCCCTCTCATTCTTCTAAACTCTAGTGAATATTGGCCTAAAAGGGTCCTTACGCTGTTAAGTGCCAGCCCTAACTCTCCGCGGCTAGTTTAATGGGCCATTAATGTGCAAGTCCAACAATTTCTTGAAACTCACGGGGAGGTTGAGGGCGAGCAGCCGTTTTCGCGAGGCTAATGGCACTAATCGTCCAGCACCTTGTAGCGATTCGCAACTCACAGGGTATCTCTTCCTCGCCACAAGTTGCTGGCCGATTTACACATTAATAACGGCGAGGGCCATTAAACTCGCCATTATTGCCCCAGCAAATTCCGTGCCAGAATGTTAACCCACTGCAACACTTGGTCTCCTATAAGGTAATATTTTGGACATTTTCAGCCTTTGCCTCCTCCAGTTGAAATCAATGTTCCTGTTGCCGTCGGGTGGTGATGGAGGTAATAGCAATGTCACGGTGATTTCTGAATACTGGCAGCGCGTCGTGAAGTAAAGCCAAGGTCTATAGGTTGTAAAATGCGACAGGAGATGGAAAAAGAGGACAGAAAGGGAGGAAAAACCAGAGATAGGGAATGTCCGAGAGATTGGGAGAGCCAGAGAGAGGGAGCCAGAGACAGAGGCAGAGAGAGAGAATGCCAGAGAGATGGAGAGCCAGAGCGAGAGGGAGAGAGCCAGAGAGAGAGAGGGAGAGAGCCAGAGAGAGAGAGGGGGAGAGAGAGAGAGAGAGAGGGAGCCAGAGACAGAGACAGAGAGAGAGAATGTTAGAGAGATGGAGAGCCAGAGAGAGAAGGAGAGAGCCAGAGAGAGAGAGAGGGAGAGAGCCAGAGAGAGAGAGGGAGAGAGAGAGAGAGATAGTGAGAGGGAGCCAGAGACAGAGACAGAGAGAGAGAGAGGGAGCCAGAGACAGAGGGAGAGAATGCCAGAGAGTTGGAGAGCCAGAAAGAGAGGGAGAGAGCCAGAGAGAGAGAGGGAGATAGAGGGAGAGAGCCAGAGAGAGAGAGGGGGAGAGAGAGAGAGAGAGAGAGGTAGCCAGAGACAGAGACAGAGAGAGAGAATGTCAGAGAGCTGGAGAGCCAGAGAGAGGGAGAGAGCCAGAGAGAGAGAGGGAGAGAGAGAGAGAGAGAGAGAGAGGGAGCCAGAGACAGAGACAGAGAGAGAGAATGCCAGAGAGATGGAGAGCCAGAGAGAGGGAGAGAGCCAGAGAGAGAGAGGGAGAGAGAGAGAGAGAGAGACAGAGAGGGAGAGAGAGAGAGAGAGGGAGAGAGGGAGAGACAGAGGGGGGAGAGAGAGAGAGAGGGGCGGGAGAGAGAGAGAGGGGCGGAAGAAGGAGAGACAGAGGGAGGAGAGAGAGAACGCGCGAGGGAACCAGAGAGAGAAAGGGAGAGGGGGGAGAGTGAGAGAAAGGAGAGACAGAGACAGAGAGAGGGAGAGACAGAGAGTGTCAGAAAGGAAGAGGGAGAGAGAGGGAGCCAGAGGGAGAGAGAGAGAGGGAGAGAGAGACAGAGAGGGAGAGAGAGAGGGAGGGAGAGGGAGAGGGGGGGAGAGAGGGAGAGACAGAGGGGGGAGAGAGAGGGAGGGGGAGAGAGAGGGAGAGAGGGAACCAGAGAGAGAAAGGGAGAGGGAGACGGAGAGGGGAGAGAGAGGGAGAGAGAGAGCAGGAGAGACAGAGCCAGAGAGAGGTTCAGAGAGAGAGGGTCAGAGAGGGAGAGAACTCTTCACACTTTACCTGCTGTGTATTTCCAGCATTCTCTGTTTTCATTTCCGATTTGGGGCACTCAATTGTTCTCTTCTGTTATGTGTTCTGGTGAAATATGCAGTGGGAGTGAGAGCAGATGTTAATGCAAATGTGTCCATTAACAAATACGAATCTAACAGATTGGTGCCTTTTTACATTTCAATTTTATTTTCTGTACTGAAATAGTCACTCCAAGAATTCCCTCAGGTGACACTGTCTATTGTACAAACAACGAGTGCACGGAGATGAGCTACAAGGCTGGATTCCTTCATCCTCAGCTTATTCTCCCTTCCCCCTTGTTTCTGCCAGGCAGGGTGAGTTGGGGAGTCCCATGACTGTAGCCTTGAAATCATTAGCAGGTACCCATATATAATGTAGACACTGCCTGGTCAGTGGTTATTCCATTGTTACAGCCTACTTCACTGACAGCTGTAGGCTCGGTCACATTCTTGATGGGTATTAATGTTTGCAGAAGGGTTTTCATGACCTGTCACACATGCAAAAAGAAAACTATTGGGTTCTACTTCAGCAGTCATAGAAATTGCAACACAGAAAGAGGCCATACAGCCCATTACGTCCATGCCTGGTGCTAGCTGTTCAACTGGAGAGATCCAAATGAGACGTTAAACCAAGGCGCCGTCTGCCCTCTCAGGTGAATGGGACAGGGAGAGAATGGGACAGGGAGAGAATGGGACAGGGAGAGAATGGGATGGAGAGAATGGGATGGAGAGAATGGGACAGGGAGAGAATGGCATGGAGAGAATGGGACAGGGAGTGAATGGGATGGAGAGAATGGGACAGGGAGTGAATGGGACAGAGAGAGAATGGGATGGAGAGAATGGGATGGAGAGAATGGGATGGAGAGAATGGGACAGAGAGAGAATGGGATGGAGAGAATGGGACAGGGAGCGAATGGGACAGAGAGAGAATGGGATGGAGAGAATGGGACAGCGAGAGAATGGGACAGGGAGGGAATGGGACAGAGAGAGAATGGGATGGAGAGAATGGGACAAAGAGAGAATGGGATGGCTAAAATGGGACAGAAAGAGAATGGGATGGAGAGAATGGGATGGAGAGAATGGGACAGGGAGAGAATGGAAAGGAGAGAATGAGACAGAGAGAATGGGATGGAGAGAATGGGACAGAGAGAGAATGGGATGGAGAGAATGGGATAGGAAGAGAATGGGATGGAGAGAATGGGACAGAGAGAGAATGGAATGGAGAGAATGGGACAGAGAGAGAATGGGATGGAGAGAATGGGATAGGAGAGAATGGGATGGAGAGAATGGGACAGAGAAAGAATGGAATGGAGAGAATGGGACAGAGAGAGAATGGGATGGAGAGAATGAGACAGAGAGAGAATGGGATGGAGAGAATGGGATAGGGAGAGAATGGGATGGAGAGAATGGGACAGGGAGAGAATGGGATGGAGAGAATGGGACAGCGAGAGAATGGGATGGAGAGACTGGGACAGCGAGAGAATGGGATGGAGAGAATGGGACAGCGAGAGAATGGGATGGAGAGAATGGGACAGGGAGAGAATGGGATGGAGAGAATGGGACAGGGAGAGAATGGGATGGAGAGAATGGGACAGCGAGAGAATGGGATGGAGAGAATGGGACAGCGAGAGAATGGGATGGAGAGAATGGGACAGAGAGAGAATGGGATGGAGAGAATGGGACAGGGAGAGAATGGGATGGAGAGAATGGGACAGGGAGAGAATGGGATGGAGAGAATGGGACAGGGAGAGAATGGGATGGAGAGAATGGGACAGGGAGAGAATGGGATGGAGAGAATGGGACAGCGAGAGAATGGGATGGAGAGAATGGGACAGCGAGAGAATGGGATGGAGAGAATGGGACAGAGAGAGAATAGGATGGAGAGAATGGGACAGGGAGAGAATGGGATGGAGAGAATGGGACAGGGAGAGAATGGGATGGAGAGAATGGGACAGCGAGAGAATGGGATGGAGAGAATGGGACAGCGAGAGAATGGGATGGAGAGAATGGGACAGCGAGAGAATGGGATGGAGAGAATGGAACAGGGAGAGAATGGGATGGAGAGAATGGGACAGAGAAAATGGGACAGAGAGAGAATGGGATGGAGAGAATGGGACAGTGAGAGAATGGGATGAAGAGAATGGGATGGAGAGAATGGGACAGAGAGAGAATGGGATGGAGAGAATGGGACAGAGAGAGAATGGGATGGAGAGAATGGGGCAGGGAGAGAATGGGATGGAGAGAATGGGACAGAGAGAGAATGGGATGGAGAGAATGGGACAGGGAGAGAACGGGATGGAGAGAATGGGACAGGGAGAGAATGGGACAGAGAGTGAATGGGATGGAGAGAACAGGATGGAGAGAATGGGATGGAGAGAATGGGAGGAGAGAATGGGATGTAGAGAATGGGACAGAGAGAGAATGGGATGGATAGAATTGGATGGAGAGAATGGGATGGACAGAATGGGACAGAGAGAGAAAGTGACAGGGAGAGAATGGAATGGAGAGAATGGTACAGGGAGAGAATGGGATGGAGAGAATGGCACAGGGAGAGAATGGGATTAAGAGAATGGGACAGGGAGAGAATGAGATGGAGAGAATGGGACAGGGAGAGAATGGGATGGAGAGAATGGGACAGGGAGAGAAAGGGATGGAGAGAATGGGACGGAGAGAATGGGACAGAGAGACAAAGGGATGGAGAGAATGGGACGGAGAGAGAAAGGGATGGAGAGAATGGGACGGAGAGAGAAAGGGATGGAGAGAATGGGACGGAGAGAGAATGGGACGGAGAGAATGGGACAGAGAGAGAATGGGATGGAGAGAATGGGACAGGGAGAGAATGAGATGGAGAGAATGGGACAGAGAGAGAAAGGGATGGAGAGAATGGGACGGAGAGAGAAAGGGATGGAGAGAATAGGACGGAGAGAATGGGACAGGGAGAGGATGCGATACAGTGAATAGCAGAGTGTGAATAGGAGGAAGAAGGATCACATGTTAGGTCTTTTAACTGAATTCTATTTTTGATGTCTCATTTAATAGCTATTCCCAGTATTTTCGTAGCTTGTTACTGTTATATTCGTGATTACTTAAGTGACATTATATGTGAGTTGAAACAAACAAAATCAGTTGGCCCAAGGAGATGGAAATTTCCCTGAATTTGGCAGCAGTCCAAGTGACATCATGCCGAGATTACAGGAGGTTAGGTTGCTGTGCAATACTGGGAAATAACTCGCCTTCTACATAAATCAGTGATCCATCAAGGTATATAGATTATATCATAATGCAAGAATGGACACCCTGTCCTATTCATTCCCAGTCCTACTCACACCCTGCCCTAGCTGCCCTTGAGAAGGTGGTGGTGAGCTGCCTAGTTGAACCGCTGCAGTCCATGTGGTGAAGGTGCTCCCACACTGCTGTTCGGTAGGGAGTTACAGGATTTTGACCCAGTGATGATGAAGGAACGGCTGATATATGTCCACGTTGGGATGGGGTAAGAACATAAGACCATAAGAATTAGGAGCAGGAGTCAGCCATACGGCGCCCCGAGCCTGCTCCGCCATTCAATACGATCATGACTGATCTTCGACCTCAACTCCACTTTCCCGCCCGATCCCCATACCCCTTGATTCCCCTAGAGTCCAAAAATCTATCTATCTCAGCCTTGAACATTTTTTTAATTATTCGTTTATGGAATATGGGCGTCACTGGCAAGGCCAGCATTTATTGCCCATCCTAATTGCCCCTTGAGAAGGTGGTGGTGAGCCACCTTCTTGAACTGCTGCAGTCCGTGTGGTGAAGGTACTCCCACAGTGCTGTTAGGTAGGGAATTCCAGGATTTTGACCCAGCGACGATGAAGGATCGGCGATATACTTCTAAGTCAGGATGGTGGGTGACTTGGTGGGGAACTTGATGGTGGTGGGTGTACCCATGCGCCTGCTGCCCTTGTCCTAGGTGGAAGAGATCGCGGGTTTGGGAGGTGCTGCCGAAGAAGCCTTGGCGAGTTGCTGCAGTGCATCTTGTAGATGGCACACACTGCAGTCACGGTATGCTGATGGTGGAGGGAGTGAATGTTTAAGGTGGTGGATGGAGTGCCAATCAAGCGGGCTGCTTTGTCCTAGATGGTGTCGAGCTTCTTGAGTGTTGTTGGAGCTGCACTCATCCAGGCAAGTGGAGAGTATTCCATCACACTCCTTACTTGTGCCTTGTAGATGGTGGAAAGGCTTTGGGGAGTCAGGAGGTGAGACACTCGCCACAGAATATCCAGCCTCTGACCCGCTCTTGTTGCCACAGTATTTATGTGGCTGGTCTAGTTAAGTTTCTGGTTAATGGTGACCCCCAGGATGTTGATGGTGGGATATTCGGTGATGGTAATGCCGTTGAATGTCAAGGGGCGGTGGTTAGACTCTCGCTTGTTGGAGATAGTCATTGCCTGGCATTTCTGTGGTGCGAATGTTACCCGCCACTTAACAGCCCAATATGCTCAATGACTCAGCATCCACAGCCCTTTGGGGTAGAGAATTCCAAAGAGTCACAACCCTCTGAGCGAAGAAATTTCTCCTCATCTCAGTCTTAAATGGCCGACACCTTATCCTCAGACCTTGCCCCCTAGGGTGTGACTTGGAAGGGAAATTGGAGGCGATGGTGTTTCCATGCACCTGCTGCCCTTATCCTTCAAGGTGGTGCAGGTCGTGGGTTTGGTTTCAATGAAGTCAGTCTGTTACTTGACTAGTCCATGGGATAGCTCTCCCAACATCGGCACCAGTCCCCAGATGTTCGTGAGGACGACTTTGCCGATTGACTGGGCTGGGAGTGCCTTTGTCGTGTCCTAGTTCACAGCCAAGTGCTCCATCCAGTTTTATTGTTCTTATTCTTTGTAGCAGTTCGACTGAGTGGCTTGCTGGGCTACATCAAAGGACAGTTAAGAGTCAAGCACGTTGGTGTGGGACTGGAGTCACATATAGGCCAGACTAGGCAAGGACGACGGATTTCCTTCCCTAAAGGGACATTAGTGAACCAGTTGGGTTTTTACAACAATCCGACAGCTTCATGGTCACTGTTACTGATACCAACTCAGATTCAATTTTCTTTGTGCAAGTAAATTCAAATTCTCAACCTGCTATGGTGAGATTTGAACTGATGTTCTCTGGATTACTAGTCCAGTGACATAACATGTGGAGTCAGGGGACAAGTAGCAGGATGGATAACAAGCTGGCTACAAAACAGAAAACAGAGAGTAGGGGGTTAAGGGCAGCTACTCAGACTGGCATTAAAGTGGGAAGCGGTGTTCCACAGGGATCGGTGCTGGGACCACTGGTGTTCACAACTTACATAAACGATTTGGACTTGGAAATCGGAAGTACAATTTCAAAATTTGCGGACGGCACCAAATTGGGGGGTGTAGTTAATAGAGAGGAGGGCTGCGACAAAAGACATTAATAAACTTGCAGAAAGGCCGTGTAATTAGAAAATGAACTTCAATATAGATAGGTGTGAGGTGGTACATTTTGGTAGGAAGAATAAGGAGGCCACACACTCCTTGGAAAGTAAGTGTCTAAATGGAGTAGAGGAGCAGAGGGATCTGAGGGTACAGATACACGGATCACTAAAAGTAGCGACATAGGTTAATAAGACCATGAAAAAAAAGCAAACAAAGCACTGGGGTTCATTTCTAGAGGGATAGAATTGAAAAACAGAGAAGTTATGTTAAACTTGTGACATGAATCTGTCATTCATGACTATAAATATATTCAAGAAGGAGTTGGATATATTTCTTAAGGCTAAAGGGATCAAGGGATATGGGGAGAAAGCAGGGACAGGGTTCTGAATTTGGATGATCAGCCATGATCGCATTGAATGGCGGAGCAGGCTAGAGGGGCCGAATGGCCTACTCCTGCTCCTATCTTCTATGTTTCTATGTTTCTATGAAATAATACTGAGTGGCCTGCGGGTGGCGCTGTCCTGGGAGAGTATAAATACTCGGACACGGGCCCAGCTTGCGCAGGACATTCTTAACCGGTACTAGTGAAGGACACAACTAGACCTCCATGTTGTAAAACAGTTGATTAAAGCTTTGTTTAACGCTTAGACCAAGTGTCTAGTAGTTTTCTTATGTCAACTTGTATAGAACCTTGGTTAGCCCACACTTGGAGCACTGTGAGCAGTTCTGGTCTCCATATTATAAGAAGGATATAGAGGCACTGGAGAAGGTGCAAAAATGATTTACCGGAATGATACCAGAACTGAGAGGTTATACCTATCAGGAAAGATTGAACAGACTTCTCTAGAAAAGAGAGGACTGAGAGGTGACCTGATAAAGGTCACAAAAAGCAGTCTTTAAGATTACAAAAGGGTTTGATAGGGTAGACCTAGAGAAGGTGTTTCCACTTGAGGGGGGAGACCAGAACTAGAGGCCATTAAATACAAGATAGACACTTATAAATCCAATAGGGAATTCAGGAGAAACTTTTTTACCCAGAGGGTGGTGAGAATGTGGAACTCGCAGCAACAAGGAGTAGTTGAGGCGAATAGCTTGGATGCATTTAAGGGGAAGCTAGATGAACACATAAGGGAGAAAGGAATAGAAGGATATGTTGATTGTGTTCGATGAATAAGGGTGGGAGGAGGCTCATGTGCAGCATAAACACCAGCATGGACCTGTTGTGCCGAATGGCCTGTTTCTGTGCTGTATATCCTATGTAATAACCACGACACTACCGTACCCAGAGCTCTCAATGCCCACTCTTCATGCAGTGAGCTAAGACAGCGAGTGTCAGCTGACTACGGAGGACCTTGGGACTAATCATGAGGAGAGATTACATAAACTTGGAATAAAAACAGAAAATGCTGGAAACACTCAGCAGGTCAGGCAGCATCTGTGGAGAGAGAAACAGAGTCAACGTTTCAGGTCGATGACCCTTCGTCAGAACTGGAAAAAGCTGGAGATGGAACAGGTTTTTAAGCAAGTGCAGGGGTAGGGAAAGGGGGGAGGGGAGGAAAGAACAATAGGGAGGGTCTGTGATAGGATGGAAGGCAGGAGAGATTAAGAGACAAAAGGGATGATGGTGCAAGGCAAAAGGAGATGGTAATGGAACAAGTTAAGAAATAAAAGGTGGATAGAGGAGTGGACCAGGGTGTCGGGGTGAGTATTTCCAGCATTTTCTGTTTTTATTTCAGATTTCCAGCATCCGCAGTATTTTGCTTTTACATAAACTAGGCTTGTACTCCATGGAATATCGAAGGTTAAAGGGATGATTTGATTGAGGTTTTTAAGATTTTGAAAGGAATTGATAGGGTAACTAAAGAGAAACATTTTTCCTCTGGTGGGAGGAGTCTAGGACAACCTTAAAATCAGAGCCAGGCCATTCAGGAGAGACGTTAGGAAACACTTCTTCACACAAAGGGTGGTAGAAGTGCGGAATTCTCTCCCACAAAAAGCAGTGGGCGCTAGCTCAATTAATCATTTTGAATCTGAGCTTGATAGATTTTTGCTAAACAAGGGTATAAAAGGATATGGAGCCAAGGGGGTAGACGGAGTTAGGATACAGATCAGCCATGATTTCATTGAATGGCGGAACAGGCTCGATGAGCTGAATGGCCTCCTCCTGTTCCTATAAACCCAATCATATCCTCACCCACCATCATCACGCATGCAGCAGGAATCATTGGCTAATGATCAGGAGTGAGAACTCCGATTGATTTCTCTGTTCCCGACCCCAAGATAACCATTATTTAAACACTCATGGTTGCTACCTTGATATCATGCCGTGTGTGTGTGTCTTTTTTTATGAATACTAGCAACCCTCAAGTGGCATTGCTCATCGTAAGTTAGACAATGACATATGGTATAATGTATTATTCTGCTACTAAGAGCTGTGTGTAACTAGTGTATCTCTTTAAAGCCATGAGATGGAACTGGAGTGCAGACACATCCTGAGGTCAATTAGTGACTAAATGCTCTTAAGACATAAGAAATAGGAGCAGGAGTAGGCCATATGGCCCCTCGAGCCTGCTCCGCCATTCAATTAGATCATGGCTGATCTTCGACCTCAAATTCACTTTCCCGCCCAATCTCCAAATCCCTTAATTTCCCTAGAGTCCAAATATCTGTCTATCTTAGCCTTGAATATACTCAATGATTCAGCATCCACAGCCCTTTGGAGTAGAGAATTCCAAAGATTCACAACCCTCTGAGTGAAGAAATTCCTCCTCATCTCGGTCTTAAATGGCCGACCCCTTATCCCGAGACTGTGCCCCCTAATTCTAGACTCTCCAGCCAGGGGAAACAACCTCTCAGCATCTACCCTGTCAATCCCCTCAGAATCTTATATATTTCAATGAGATCACCTCTCATTCTTCTAAACTCCAGAGAGTATGGGCCCAATCTACTCAATCTCTCCTCATAACACATGTCAAGTCTTACATTAAAAGAATTTCTATAGCGCCGTTCACGACTACCGGACGTCCCAAAGCACTTTACAGCCAATGAAATACTTTTTGAAGTGTAGTCACTGTTGTAATATAGGAAACGCGGACAACAATTTGCGCACAGCAAGCTCCCACAAACAGCAATGTGATAATGACCAGATAATCTGTTTTTTTGTGATGTTGATTGAGAGATAAATGTTGGCCAGGACACCAGGGATAACTCCCCTGCTCTTTTTCGAAATAGTGCCATGGGATCTTTTACATCCAGCCGAGAGAGCAGATGGGGCCTCAGGTTTAACGTCTCATCCAAAAGACGACACCTCCGACAGTGCGGCACCCCCTCAGCACTGCACTGCAGTGTCAGCCTAGATTTTTGTGCTCAAGTCTCTGGAGTGGGATTTGAACTCACAACCTTCTGACTCAGAGGCGAGGGTGCTACCCACTGAGCCACTGGCTGACATACTGGCTGATACATATACTGTATCCCAAAATGTTATTTTTTGAAAGAAATCTATCTAATATGCATTTGAAAGAATCAACACTTATAAGGACAGGAATGTAATACCATGTAATGCACAATGTATTGTTTTGCTATGGTGGTTTTGTCCCATTAGATCACAAAGTCTAAATTGGTGTTAAGTAAACACGGGTCAGGTCAATCAGAGTTCAATTGTTTTTTGGTCAGAGATCTTTACAGGTTGGATGGTTGTCATCAGTTTCAGGTTGCAGCTCGGACACAACCTGTATTCTAAGATTTTTTTTTAAGATCTGTAACAAAGCAAGTCATGGAGCTTTTTTGAAATATTACACACTGATATTCAGCGTAAGGTTGTACAGTGATGGTTTTTTTTTTAAGGCTGGTTAGGTTCTGTTGCTAAAGGCAATCTCCGCACAAACACCCACTGCCCGTTCGCACCACATCATAGCCGCATGCTGCCTTACGCATCAGTAATGGGTGCGACGTCACCACAAGTTTATCAAGGAATAGCGTGCAAGTCATCGGTAGTGGCTGCCTGGGTGGTGATTACAAGGCCCCGATCTCATTAAAGGAATTAGATGATGTCAAATCACAGCAGTGATGTTTTAGAACTGGCCCGAGATCAAATCACAGCCCTAAAAATCACACTACACGGGATTAGGGTCGCCAACTCTGGTTGGATGTATGCCTGGAGGTTTCATCACATGACCTCCGGCCTCCAACCGCCCCGCCCGGCCCAGCCTTCGTATCCCACCGTCTCCAATATTCTTATCACTAATAAACAAAAAGTGTTAGAAGAAAATGAAACCAAAAACACATTTTTCTTAATGTCCCGACGATTATTCTCCCGGGTTTTGCTTGCAGCAGTGCCCAGGAGATCAATCTTCAATTCCTGGAGACACCCGAACAATCCTGGGGGGGTTGGCAACGCTACGTGGGATGGGCGCGTTTGACTTGATGGGGTTGGCTTCATTCAATGGGGTGCGGGAGGGAGCCCATTCCTATTGCGGGCAACAGCCAACGGTTTGGACAGCGGTCGCGAGCGCGTCGCCCTCGATAGATGGCAGTGCCCACGCAACAACAGGGGAAAAAAAAGCCCAACTGTTGTGCCCTTATCAGCGAGAGCTTATTGAGAAGCGAGTTGCAGTCAATTACTCTGAGGTTCTGCGGCTGACGCGAGTTGCAATGAAGTGATTCCGGGGTCAAGCGGTCTGACGGCAAGGCAACCCCCCCTTGCGTTTGAGCGGCACGCCGACTCTCCGTTGGCGTTTATCCGAGGGCCCAGGCAGCTCGTCCAGGCTCAGAGCAGGCGAAAATCAGAAGCCCTCAAAGCTGCGCAAATCTTAACCGTTTGGCGCCCTCCTCGCTGAAGGGCCGTCCCCCACCCCCGCCGCCCCCCAAATTATAGACGCGCATTTCTGCCGGGGGAGGGTTCCGATCGCAAAAAAATAAATCCCGTCACGGCCCTCTTAGGCGCTGGCCGAATAATTGCGACGCCCTGTTTCACAGGGGGGCAAAGTGGAGGGGGTTTATTTGAATAAAACAATGCGAAAATTTCCTTTCGCGAACATATATCGAAACACACACACACACACAATGCAGAGCCACACACACACACACACACACACACAAAAAGAACTCTAAGCTCACATACTGCAGGTGAAAAAAAAAGCGACTGCATACTCCATAAATCAGCTGGGGTCGGAGGCAGGGAGGGAGGGTGACGGGGAGGGGTAGTGGAAGCTGAAGGCAGGTGGCGTCACTGCTGCCTCCGTGAGGCGGCAGCCAATCAGGCGCCACGCTCCCCCTCCCCTAACAGATGGGCACATAAAGAGTGCGGGAGCACTCTGCAGACCCATTCAGCATAAACCTCGAGGGCAGCGGCAGCAGCAGAAGAGTCGGGTGTAGGGACTATCAGCATCCCAGCCTCTTCATTTTTTTGTTTTGTGTGTGTGTGTGTGTGTGTGTGTGAGTGTGCGCGCGTGTGTGTGTGTATGCGTCGTGTGCACGCGCGCGCCTGTGTGCAATACCTTATGCCCATTGGAAACCTCCTCTTGAAGACAGAAGAGAAATTAAGACCTTAACAACTGTGCTCCTCCTGTACATATATTTTTTTTTGCCAAGAAGATTCAAAGCTGTATCGGACTTAAAGAAATCGCCTCTCTGCACATTAAGAATGGTCACTGTAGGTATTTGGGCTTTTTTTTTTCCTCTTCTTTCCTTGGCGCTTTGACCCTCCCTGTTCTTTCTTTCCCTTTCTTGCCTTTTGTTCCTGTGCCACTGCTTCTAAGATGTGTTTAAGAAGGCTTTTGTGTGTGTTTCTTATGTAAAATGGCTCCGCTCTCTCTCTCTCTCTCTCTCTCCCTCTCCCCTCCTCGGAGACAGCTGGGTGGGTCTCTGTTCTCCAAGGACACGGGACGCGCGGAGGGCAACGAGGCTACAGTGAACCCCCCCCCTCCTCCCCCCTCCCCAATTGGCCCGGGTTGTGCCTCGCAGAGACTCGATGCAGCGGCTCGGTAGCACCTTTGCGACGGAGATACCACACCGGCTTTTTTTTTTCTGTTACTGTGTCTTGGTTCGAGTTTGGAAAAGGTGGGGGGGGCGGGTGGGTGGGGGGGGGGAAGGGTGGAGAGGGGTGGTGAGGAGGTCCCAGCCCTGTGTCTGTGAGGAACCCCCCCACCCACCAAGAGACTATTCCATTTCAGCATTAAGCGAGCAATTGCTAATAAAACCCTCAGCTGTCCTGAAGTGAAGGGGATATTGCGGGGGTGGGGGGGGGGGGGATGGATAAAAAGAGACAAGAATAAGCAATACGACGATTTCTAATGCAGCAGCTCGTTCAATCCCATCCGACAATTACAAAAATGAAAAACTGCAGGAATTATTTCAAGGAAAATGGGATTTTGGTTTCTGCGAGAGGTTCTGGAAATAAAGATTGCATTTTTTTTTCCCCCCCCCCCAACACGTTGTATAAGAGAGGGCAACATCCTTTCCGTTGAATTAATGCGATGCCTGGAAAGGTTTAAGACTCCGCAAAGGGTTTTTTCTCCCCCTCCACTCCCCCGGTCAGCTTACTGAGCCGTTTAACGCCATTCAATTTAAGCAAAAAAAAAAAAAAAATTGAGACACGTCAACAAACAACAACGACAATAAAAAAAAATCTCTCGTGATTTCATAACTCTACAGCGATAATTTGGTCGTTTCCCGCTCCATCCCCCTCCCCAACTACAGGAGATTGCTCTGGATTCAATTTAACAGCAGGTGGGATTGCATCTAAGGTGCAATTGTAATTTTTAAGAAATGAATGACAAAGCAGCAAAAGCACCAGATTGAGGGTTGCGATCCCGGAATTAAGATTTTGTGTTGAGTGAAGTCGATGATTTCCTGCAGATTTATTTTACACAGACAACCGTCCGTTTTTTCCAACGTCGGATTGGTTTAATTTCTGCCTGCCTCTAAGATCCGACGCATCTTATAACAAAGCCGCAATTTGTTTGCCCAGAAGATCCCGCTTCCTCCAATGCCACCCCCCCCGCAACCCCTTACCCCCACCCCCTCCCTCCCTTCCTCCCACCCCCTCCACCACCGCCCCCCCCTCCCCCCCCGCAACAACCCCATAGAAACGTGATTGGGGCTGAGGAATTGTCGGAATGCAAAAATGAGCAGATCTGACTGTAGCGAGGGCCGGGCAATAAATAATCTAGGTAGTTACGTGAAAAGCCTTTTAATTGATGCAAATTACGTTCGCCTTTGCAAGCTAGGCTGAGACACACAGAAGGGAACTCTCCAGAGAGTGACTGAATTGCAAATGTCCGCACTGATCCGGGGGGACCAGGGGGGGGAGGGCGGCTGTAGCGCCTCATTGCATGGAGGATGTAAATCCATCCTCAGAGTTGGGTACCCACGGCGCGCGGTGGGACGGCCTAGATTTATTTGCCTTCGTGTCAGTTGGCAGGTGGCGAGGTCAATTGACAGATCAAGTCGGTCCTCCTGTCGACCACCCCCCTCCCACCACCTCACCTCCCCGACAAGCCACTTTCTCTCACCCACCCCCCCATCCCCAACCCCATCCCCCCCACACACCCAAACCCCGCCCGCTGAAAAAAAAAACGGCAAGCGAGGGCGGGCTCCCCTTCAACCCACCCTGAGCGAGGAGTAGGCCGAGGCCGCGATTACAGCTCGCTCCGAGACAAAGGTGGCAGGGCGTGAGAAGGGGAGGGGGGGTGGAGCGGGGGCGGGGGGGGGAGATTGTAAAATTAGTGCAAGACGCGTGCTGGCTCTTTAAATCACCGTTGCCGAGACAGGGGGCTGTCTGTCAGCGGATTGAGAATGATGGGCTGCGCCCATTTAACTTTACCATGGCGACCACCAGGGTCACATCTGCCCTGGGGTACCGCCACCTCCCAATGCTGCGATGCCATCGAATATACAAAGAGAACCATATCGAAAGAACGAACCCATATTTCTCCCCTCCCAACGGTGGCTTTTTATTTTGCATTTATTTATTTATTTATTTATTTATTCCCCAAAAACTATTTCGGGGCAGGATTTGCTCGACCAAGTTTGCAACAAACCCCCCCCCCCCCCCAGTATTCAATCTTCTCTCTGGCTGGTTCCTTTTCCATGGGGGTTCTCGACCGTCTCGCCCCCCTGTTCTCTGACACCAGACGGTACATCGCAGTTTTTTTTTTCGCACCGCGCATTATTTGAAAAAACCTACCTCGCCAGTCGTGGCTTTTGAAAACGTCGCCGGTCGCTTTCAGCTGTGGGTGGGGGGGGGGGGTGTGGGGGGGAGGGGGGGGGGCGGGCGGAGGAAACGGGGGGTTTCATTTCTCTACATCAAATTAGCCGGGAATTAATTCAGTTGAATGCTGCCGAACTGTTAATGAGAGGCACTCGGATAATGACCGACTGCTGCACTTTCGCTTTCAAGAGGGTCTGTTCAATTTGCAAGATGCCAGGGCAAATTGTGACGAGCCTTGTCCATTTTTTTTTTACACATTTTAAGCAACAAAAAAACCAAAGAATTTGGCCTAAAGGGGAAAAATAACGGTTTAAAAGCTCATGGATTTAAAAAAAATTGTTTAAAAAATAATTAACACTTTGCAAAAGCAAAGGTGGGGGTGGGGGGGAAATAAAATCAGAGACAAATAAAGCTGCTTTCATCCAAAATTAAGCTTTTGTCTTTTGGAAGTTGTGCAAAAAAGATTTTCAGCAATTGCACCCTCGCCAGTCTCTTCCTCCACCCCACCGCCCATCCGCCCCACCACATGCAAGAAAAAAACAGCCTTTTGTTCCTCTCGGGTCCCTCCCAGCAAAGACAGCAAGCCGACGAGAGCAATGTAAGCTGGGGTGATTTCTCGAGAACCAGCATTGAATATCGAGACAAACATTCGCGACGCAACGAGGCAAAGCCATTCATTCTTGCTCTGCCTTATTCCACGGTTCTGTTTAGCTTTAGGGGGCTCCAATGCTGACAGCTTTCAGAGAGAGAGAGAGAGAGAGAGCGAGAGAAAAGAAGCTTTTAATCGGTGATAATACATGCAGCAATCAGCGCACCTGTGTTACTGCAGGTATTTATTCAAAAGAGGGTTTCTCGTGGCAATAAGCCCAACGCTTACTTGTGACAATTACCTCTTCTAAAGGCTTATTAAATGGAGTAAATAACCAGCCATTAGCGAGCCTGGCTAGATGAGGAGACAAAGATGCAGGAAATGGGCTGCGACAGATGGGAGCAAATATATTTTAAAAATTCTAAATGAATTCCCTATTTGAATTTATTTCTGCTTAACGATTATGCGAATGAAATCGCTCAAGGTTTATACATTTTTTTTATTTTGGACGCAGATAAGTAATGTGTACAGTGCATGATCTGCTAAAGGGCACCCTGTTAGTGGGGACCTCCACTTAAAGGGAATGTTTTCTTTGGTTAATTTCCCACCCCTCAGACATGCTGTGCCATTGTGGCCGATGGGAACAATGGAAGGAAGGGGCGTTTTTTTTCTTCTTCACGTAGTGATGTCCCTGTTAAGATGCTCCTATTAAAATGGAGAGATACCATTCGTTGAACTTGTAAAGGCACCTCCCACCTTGCCCCCCCCCCCGCCCCCCCATCCCCCTCCCCCCAAAAAAACCTCTCGCATCCCAACAGCTCCCTGGTGTGACCCGATGCGGCCTCCCAGTTCCCTCGACCTCGCCAACGCACGTCCACGAAAGCGATACAATACGAGCCCTCGCCACCGCCACTTCTGCCCGTCCGCCAGCCCAGGAACCGGGCTTTCCAAAATCCTTAAAAAGCGGGATAAACAAAACGCCCGAAGACGCCGTCTATATCCGCGCTCGGGGTGGCGATAACGGTGTCGGTGCGCCACCCCAGCTTTAGTCCTCGAGTCAGCCTTGCATTGGCAAAATGAGAAATGTCCTTGCAAAAGGCGGCAGAGTGCATGTTAATAATCATTTCCTTCTGAATTCTAAAGCAGGGAGGCACTGTAATATAATCTGTAATTATTAATCTACCGTAGCAGTCACAATAGACTATGATTATTAGCACAGCCTACTGTACCTTCGATGTGCGAGCGGGGCACCTCTTCGTCAGCCGAGACGCTTTAAATATATTGAAAGGAGAAACCAGAAAATGTAGAAGATGCTCAGCAGTTCAGACAGCACAGTCACGAGAGCACAAATCAGCCCAACCATTCGAGGTTGGACTTTGTTTCGAAATCTTGCCCAGGGTGACCGTACGTTCCCAGTTTTCCGGGGTCACTTCCCGGATGAGGTACTGTGTCTCCGGGCAAAAAAACAATATCCCCGGAAGGGTCCCCGGTCCACGAAACCCGTCCCCGAATAGACTATAGAGGCGTAGTCATTTGGAATATATGCATATCATACCGTTAGACATAATCACAGTTTCAGGTCAATGCAACTGATAAAAATATAGGCTGCTTAAAAAAAAAATATTTGCGCTGCGCAACGTACAATTTCCGTCCTGGCTACTTTGCTGTGCTCCCACCCTGTGTGTCCCCCGGATTTGGTTTAGGAAACATGGTCACCCTATTCTTGCCTTTACTCTCCGGGCTTTGAGCATAAGCTCCGATTACTCATTTCAGATCAAGGGTCTAACCTTGAGGGAGCCCCGGGAGTACCTGCCCATTCTGAATTGGCAAAGGGATCCTCCCCCCCGCCCTTCCCCCTACAATCAAAAAAAAAATTGGTCACACGGGCCCCTTGGATAAAGGACCTCGCCCCCCGAGCCTGTTAATGGGAGTAGCCCACATGGCGAGCAAGCTGTCCCCTTTATCCAACTGTTCCTATTGAAGAGGACTGATAACGCACGTTAATCAAGGGTCAAGCACAAGTTCCCTGCGAGCGGATTGCCAGGGTGGCCAATAACAGGCGCTTACGGTACTGTTGACTGCTTTTTTTTTGTCAGCTCGAAGCTCAAAATGGTGGCTGAAGTTCTGAGACGTCCATTTACAAACACCCAGACATCACAAGCCAGGAAATACGGCACAAATATTTTGTTGCTAATTTAATCGAGGGTGGCGAGGTGGGGGGAGTGGGGGGGTGGGGGATAAATGAAAGTACACGTCTTCATCAGACCTAAAACCTGACACATTCACATATTACAAAATGGAGTCCCTATCAATTAAATGAATTTCCTGTTTGCCGAATAAGAATGCTACGGCGTATGTTGGTTTTTGCGGAGTATTTTGCCACGATGTAATCTCGCACGTTCGCGCTCAGGGTGATGCTTTAAGAGTGGAGCATCTCCTCAGAAAGTCGGCCTTTTATTAGCTGGCAGTGACTAACGGGGATTGTTTCAGCTCCCGCGCGCAAGGAGATAAGTGATAATAGAAACCGTCGGTGTCTGGTATTAGGCAACAGCTCCGATCTGAGCACAAGACAAAGTCAAAGCCCAATTGTTAAAGCGCAGAACCTCTGACTCATTGTGTGTACGTCTTATTTCTTTTTATTCTCCCCCAGCGGAGATAAAATAAATAAATCTCGACAATGAATGGCCCTTTTCTGATGCTGAAGCACACAAGGTTACGCCTGTTTTGTTTCAGAGAGCGCAGTATTTGCTCGTGTTAAAAAGGATTTCTGTGTGTGTGTTTTTTTTAATCTCGCCGCCCCCCACCCCCCCCCGCCCCCGCCGTCCCCTTAGAATGAAGTAGCTACTTAAAATGAGAGGGGTATCCACTAACCTTTCCCTCCCCTGCTCCAGGAATCAATGCAATTGGAAAGCAGCATTTAAAAAGGTTCTCTCGCACGCTCTTCGAAATATAAAACAAGAGGGCCCCAACCAGGATTTGCTTAAAAAAAAAAATCCCTCTAAAATCCAGTTAAGGTTTTCAGTCGGATTTTGGCACCATTTCCTTCCATTCTAAGCTTATTACACGGTTTACAGTTTATGCGTTTGGATTAGTGTATGTTTACCCTGAACGGAGAACTGGGGTGGTGGGGGGGGGGGGTGGGGGAGGGGGGTCCTGGTCGGATAATCGGGGGACGAGACCTGTTGGTTTTTGTCTCCCGGTTGACAGCCAGATCTTACCTCCCCCCCCCTGCTTGTAGGACTGCTTTTTTTTGCGGTTCGTGCTCAATCGCCCCCCCTTGGGAATACGGAAGGGGACGGAAAGGCTGGGTGAGGAAATTGGGTTCCGTGGAAAGCGAAAGCTCGCCGGGTTTCGCTTTGCCGGCCCGTATCCGCAAGCCGGCGGCGAGGCACCCTTGACGGGGCTCGCAAGGGCGCTCGACGTCCAATAATGGTGCGTGAGTACGTGTAGGGAGAAACGAGGGAGGTGGTGGTGGGGGGGGGGGGTAGAAAATAACGCAGTGCTACGCGGATTGCATTCGAATATCAGGACAACAGCCTTAAAGGGACACCCTCCTTAATTAAACAGGCCTCGGTGAAGATGGCGTTGAAATGCATCATTGCGCCACTCGCACAGGCAAGGCGGCTCTTGCGAAGAACGCATTGCCTGCTCCTCTCCTCTCACTCCCCAGTTGTAAAAAAGACGATGCCCCTTTAAAAATGCGCATGTCTTATTGCGGCATCTGCAAATCGGCAAGGCCGAGATAGACGCAACAGGAATTTATCTCTCTCTCTCTCTCTCTCCGTCTCTCATCTTTAATTCACAGCATCCGTCGTCTCACCTCAGTGCCAGTATAAATCTCCACCGCCCCCCCCCCCCACCCCGTACAGCGCACACGTGGAAATCGCACTCACGAACCCCCCCACCCCCCCCACCCCCGCCACACCCGACAAGCTGCGCACACACACACTGCGGTCGGTGCATCGCTGGAGCGCATCGCATTTCCAGCATCACGCCAGTACAACATCAACAGCTCCCCAACGCCGGGACCGCCATGCGTTGGCGTGAGGTCGCTCGCGCCTAAGCGTTTTCCAACTTCAAACTTTCCGAATTGCGGCGCGCCCTTATTTTTTTGATCGGCGCCGGCCAATGCGCGAGTGCATTCAAGATGATGCATTGCTGGCTGCATCTCACTAATGGGAAAGATCTAATCATTAAATTGCGTGCTAATCACACCACTTGCCACGCAGACACAGTAAAGCCCTACCAGTCCAGCATCTACTAAAGTCAAAAATTAATACGTCCAAAACCGATTAAACGGCAACATTATAAGCCCTTCTTTCGTTCACTGGAATGTTCGACCTAGTACGCAGGGATCGAAATTCTCCTTTTCCGTAGCAGTCATTACAATATTTTCAATCAACAAACAATAGGAATGGGTGGAGCGGAAAAGTATCGACAGCAATCCCAGGATTTTACAAGGAGCCTTATGCGTCTCCTCGGCAAGAAAGCAGCAACTCTGCCGAATCAAAGGGTGTTTAAGGGTTCCCTTGTAAGACTCTACCCAGTTCCAAAATGGCTGCCTTGTGTTCCTGGAATCTAAAATGGTGCCGCGAATCGTACGCACCATTTCAGCAGTGCTGTGGATTGATTAAGTGTTCGGGGAGGTACTTAACAAATTGTGTTTCTTTGCCACTGAGCAAAAATGTCAGGGTGATTTGTCTCCACTTTTACTTTCTGATTGCGTTTTCACTTGTGCGCATGCAGATCAGCCAGAAGCCTAACAGAGACAAGCAGTAAAAGACAGACGTGCCGGATGGTCGTCTGAGCGAGCTGCCGAGCTGATTCGAGATTTAGTGGAGATTTAAAAAAGGCGATTCCAGGAATATGTCAGGGTGTTGGAAATCCAGACAGAGCCAAGCCCAGCAGAACGAGCTTGGTGTAACGCCACTGCACCACCTTCCGTTTTCTAGAGATTGAAAATTCCTTTAAAGAGGAGAATTCCTCTGCTTGTGCTTCCCCAACAAACCCCGATTAACATAAGAATATAACATAAGAAATAGGAGCAGGAGTCGGCCATTTGGCCCCTCGAGCCTGCTCCGCCATTCAGTAAGATCATGGCTGATCTTCTACCTCAATTCCACTTTCCTGCACTATCCCCATATCCCTTGATTCCCTTAATATCCAAAAATCTATCGATCTCTGTCTTGAATATACTCAACCACTGAGCCTCCACAGCCCTCTGGGGTAGAGAATTCCAAAGATTCACCACCCTCTGAGTGAAGAAATTTCTCCTCATCTCAATCCTAAATGGCTGGCCCCTTATTCAGAGACTGTGACCCCTGGTTCTAGACTCCCCAGCCAGGGGAAACATCCTCCCTGCATCTACCCTGTCAAAAATGTTGTATGTATTAGAGAGGCTTCTTCACCTCCTTCTCCCTGGCCTTTCTCCTATGATCTCCAAATCCAGGCTTGGTCTCACCCAACACAGCTTGCCTCATATTGTCTTCTGTCCTACTCTGTTTGACCTTGTCAATGACCTGTACAATGGGCCTCAACCCATCACCTTGGTTTGCTAAGGGGGAAAGCAAAAAGGTTCTGCTTGGCCTATCTCCGCCTTGGGCTTCTTCCATCCTGAGTAAAAAAAAAGGAGGGGGGTTACAGAGGCCAGATCCTGTAGGGATCGGTTGTGTGGTATTGCAGGTTTGTTGATGCTTTCTGTAGTAAGAGCAGTAAGCTCGAGTCAAAGGGCATCACCTCAGCGTGGTACAATCTCCACCGGTGTGCCGTCATGTGTGATGAGCTGTAAAGGGTTAATGCCCAAGCGATTTGATTGGGGAGTGGCCCCCACCCAGCAGTGTGGGGGGAGGCGTTGAAGCAGAGGAGAGTTGAACACAACTAGCTTTCCGGGGACGGTGGATGCAAGATGTGTCATCCTTGGCTGATTGTCGGTGTCGCATGGATTTGTTTATACAATGTCAGGGCACAAGTGGGTCCGTTCACACAAGAATTCTAACCTGCGCTGCGTTCAAACAATTGAGCAACTCATCCAACCATAGATGATGTCTAATTTATAAAATTAACGAAAAGAAAATTGTCAAGTAAAATCCCTTCAAGACTGAAAATGCAGCCAACTGAAATCCATTTAAAAAAAAATATTCACCAACGAATATGGCTTGAGGTAGGAATTATGTTTGGACTGATCTATATTTGAGTGTTTTATTCATGACTTATGGCTTTGTCACTATATGATCACCATACTGGTAATGTCAAAATGAGTATTAACATCTTCCCTCATCTCCTGCGATTACCCCCAAACAACACTTCCAACGTCACCAGACTCCTGCTTAATGCTTCTGTTTCAGCAGTTGGTGATTATGTTTTCCCTCTGGTTGTATCAGGGCTATTTTTAAGTTGCGGCAAGGCATTAAATGAAAACAATGACAACCTGAAGCTGATGTGCAAGTCACCTGACTGCAGATGTGACAAAGGCTTGTTTGCCCAATAGCCAATCACCAGAGGCTAGAGAGTTTGCAACACTGGGCTTGTGCGGGTCAGTTCCAAGTACGGAACACCCACCCTGAACACTTATTTTTGGACAAGTTCATGTTTTTTTTTGTCAATCTGGTGTGAACAGCGCACTTGCACTTACTCCAGTTGCAATTCTGGGCAAACCTCCGATCTCTTGCGTGCGGTTCTCGAGAACCCACAGCATGGATTGCAATGGGTTTTTATTTTTAGGAAGGATGTCAAGGCCTTGGCGAGGGTGCAGAGGAGATTTACTAGTATCATACCAGGGACAAGGGACTTCAGTTACGTGGAGAGACTGGAGAAACGAGGGTTGTTCTCCCAAGAGCAGGCGAGGTTAAGGGGTGATTTAATAGAGGTATTCAAAATTATGAGGGAATTTGATAAAGTAGAGAGAGGAACTGTTTCCAGTGGCAGGACGGTCGGTAACCAAAGGACACAGATTTAAGGTGATTGGCAAAAGAACCAGAGGCGACACGAGGAAACATTTATTTTTACACAGCGAGTTGTTGTGATCTGGAACGCACTGCCTGAAAGGGCGGTGGAAGCAGATTCAATAGCAACTTTCAAGAGGGAATTGGATAAATACTTGATACGGAAAAATTTGCAGGGCTGTGGGAAAAGAGCAGGGGAGTGGGATTAATTGGAGAGTTCTTTCAGGGAACCGGTACAGGCACCATGGGCCAAATGGCCTCCTTCCATGCTGTGCGAGTCTATGGTTCAATAAGAAGGCCCACCACCTCCTTCTCAAGGACAACTAGGGATGGGCAATAAATGCCGGCCTTGCCAGCGACGCCCACATCCCGAGAATGAATATTTTTTATTCGTTCCTGGGATGTGGGTGTCGCTGGCAACGCCGGCATTTATTGCCCATCCCTAGTTGTCCTTGAGAATTGGGAACAAAATGCAAGTAGCGAGGTCATGAGAAGCAGGAGATTTGCGTCGGAATGATGTGACCAGGTGGTATAGCTGTTCCCTGCAAGAAAGAATATCTCGACACTCTCACCAGGTTGGTAACTTAATACACACTGGCGTGCAAGCTGCATGTGGGCAGCCCTTAGCAGAACCCCAGGAGTTGGCATCGAGTTCCACCTCAATGGGAAAAGACCAGGGAATTCTGAACAGGTCGAGCAGCCGTATTTGTTAATCTGGAATGCTCACGCACGACCCGGATCGTGCATGTAGTTCACTGTGGGATGTAGGGAGAGAAAAGGGAAGAGTACAGAAATCTGGTTGTCCCCTCCCGGTGTACTACAAGTTGAGGGGTTGAATTTAAGAACATGCTAATGAAATTGGGATGGGTTTAATGTCTTGAAATCAAAAAATATTTTAGTTCACTCAAAGCTGCGCAAATCATTACCTCCTCAATCTTTCCTTCCCTCTGCAAACCCACCCAGGCTTTGGAAACCCGAACACTGCTTCTTATTTTACCGCCTCCTTTCTTGGGAGTCGTTTTTAACCCTGGCGATGGGCCTCTCCCCCTCCCTCGCCGTCGCAGCCATCCCCTTATCCTATTGTTCTCAACTTAGATCAGGAAGCTAGAGAGCCCGGTGCCCAGTCTGCGCCGAGTTGGTGGCAGAGTTGTAATTGGCTTCAGCATCCCTCGGCTGGGGAGGTGATGCCCCCAGAGTCGAAGAGCTAGCCAACGCCGATTGGGTTCCCACACGCGGAACAGGCACTTGGGTGAGGTACAGGAGGCACACGGGTGACTGTGGGTCAGTGCCTTAAAGAAAGAAAGACTTGCATTTATCTAGCGCCTTTCATGACCGCAGGACGTCCCAAAGCGCTTTACAGCCAATGAAGTACTTTTTTTGAAGCGTCGTCACTGTTGTAATGTGGGAAACGCGGCAGCCAACTTGCGCACAGCAAGCTCCCACAAACAGCAATGACCAGATAATCTGATTTAGTGTTGCTGGTTGAGGGATAAATATTGGCCAGGGCCCCTGCTCTTCTTCGAGATTCTTTTACGTCCACCCGAGAGGGCAGACGGGGCCTCGGTTTTAACGTCTCATCCGAAAGACGGCCCCTCCGACGGTGCGGGTTGCCCCTGGGAGTAGTCAGCCTGGATTTTTTTTTTTTTGCGCTCAAATCTCTGGAGTGGGACTGCGAAACCCACGACCTATCTGACTCAGAGGCGAGAGGTCGCGACCCACCCAACCACAGCCGACAACCTAAGGGAGGGGAAAAAAAAATTGGAAAGGGGGAGAATAAATTAAGTCAGAACTTGTTCAATTTTATCCACCATCACCATTCTCATTCTGCAAATAGCACTGGTGCGATCAAATTGTCTGTACAGTTTAATAGTACAGTAGATATGCTCAACCCCCACAGCTACCCGAGATTAATCCCACAATGTGTCATATTCAAACACGCACAATGTAATCCGGAGGTGAATTAATTGTCTCCGATATATTTGTTGAAGCATGCAGTATCATTCTAACAGAAGCAAAGTTAAAGAAATATATATATATATATATATATATGTGTGTAATTGCCTTGGACACAGACTATTTCAGTAACTCTAGACCGTAATCACCGTGAAGAGAATCTTTTGTCTCGGGGGAGGGATGATACGGGCTTTGTTTTGTCGCTGAACACTCTGTGATATTGGACACAGCAATTGCAGCAAAAATTAACATTCTGCTGCTGATTCTACTGTCAACTCCGAATCTGACAAGGCTCAGTCATTCGCTCTTTGGGGAATTTCGATTAAATGAATACAAGGTGTTATTTGAATGTTACATTGTTTCTGTTTTCCCTTCATAGCTTCGGAATATAATACATATTCGACAGCCCCGCTGCATAATTTGATCGCTTGATACAGCAAGTCATTTCAGGGTAGTCTTGTGTTTCTGAAAATTACGGAGAGAGTGCTTCACTCTGGATTTTTTTTTTTCCATTTCGATGTATTTTTCCCTTCAGCTTTCTCTGAAAGGAAGACTTGCGTGTGTGCAGCGCCTGGTCACCTCTCACAGAAACAGACGGTGAATGAACTTGAACCGCGGTGACTCTTGTTATGTGGGCTAGCATGGCAGCCATTTTACACAAACAGCCATGAGATTGAGCAGATTGGGGCCTCTACTCTCTGGAGTTTAGAAGAGTGAGAGCTGATCTCGTTGAAACCTATAAGATTCTGAAGGGGGATTGACAGGGTAGATGCTGAGAGGTTGTTTCCCCCTGGCTGGAGAGTCTAGAACTAGGGGGCTGTGGATGCTGAGTCTTTGGGCTGGATTTTCAATGACCCGTGGAGTCGGGTTTGGAGGCGTGTGGGGGGGGTTAAAGTTGCAGATTCGGGGGTCCTGACCCCATCCCGACTCCATTCCGCCTCCACGCAATTTTGACAAAATCGGTCGCGGGGTTCCCGACTCCGTCCCGCCTCCAAGAGGCGGGAGAGGCCATTAAAGCCCTTAACAAGCCCTCAATTGGCTCTGTAATGCCATTTTGAAACGTTTTAGCTAGTTTAACCCTTTTCCGACGTGAAGTACGCCTGATGTGAAACACGCCAGTGAAACCTGGCGGGAGCACAAGTGGATAGCTGACTATCAGCTGCAGGTCCACTATTACAACGGAGATGTGATGAAGGTAGTTGTACTATTGTGATGAAGGTAGTAGTAGTATTAGGTCTGAAAGTCGCCTCTGATGCTGCTGCATTGAATGTCTTCAGAGACTGCCTGGGAGGACTTGGTTGCAAAAAAAATTCTCTGTCTCTGTCTCTCTCTCTCTCTCTCTCTCTCTCTGTCTCTCTCTCTCTCTCTCTCTGAGATGCTGCTCATTTTGCATCCAGGTCCTCTCACAGCAAAGGCCAGGCAGTCTCTGAGACCAGGCAGTTTCTGACCTGCAATGATGACATCATCAGAGGCGACTTTCAGACTGAAACCACTAATTGGTTCATGGGTTCCCACATGCTGGAACTCAATTACCCAATTAAGTAAAAATTGCATCAATCTCCCACATCCAATTGCAGTCGGGTGGATAACACGAAATGCGGATGACACGACCCCAACCCGCCCCAGTATCAAAATCCAGCCCAAATACAAGGCTGAGGTAGATAGATTTTTGGACTCCAGGGGAATAGCGGAGCAGACTCGAGGGGCCGTATGGCCTACTCCTGCTCTTATTTTTTATGTTCTTATAGTCTTATAGTCAGGATAAGGGGTTGGCCATTTAAGACTGAGATGAGGAAGAATTTCTTCTCTCAGAGGGTGGTGAATCTTTGGAATTCTCTGCCCCAGAGGGCTGTGGATGCTCAGTCGTTGAGTATATTCAAGGCTGAGATCGATAGATTTTTGGACTCTAGGGGAATGAAGGGTTATGGAAATCGGGCATGAAAGTGGAGTTGAGGTCGATGATCAGCCATGATCTTATTGAATGGCAGAGCAGGCTCGAGGGGCCGAATGGCCGACTCCTGCTCCTATTTGTTATGTTTCTTATGGTCTTATCAACGATCGACAGTTTTGAGTGGTGTTGGTTAAGGGAGGAATGTTGACCGGGATCCAAAGAGGATCGGATGTCCACATGAACCACTGGAACTGGCAGGTAGGGCTTTGGTCTCAGACTCGTGCAGTCTGGTGTCGATTCCCCAGGTGCTGGCTGCCTTCTATACTTTGTCCAATTGACCCTTCTTCGAGTGTGGGGCTAGAGAGTGCCAGCAGGATACTCGGGCAGGAAGGGGACATCACGGACTTGATCCTGTCCTTGGGTATCAGCCGTGCCTCAATTGGTAGCTCCCTTTTTTCAGAGCCAGGACCTTCAAGCCCCACTCCAGTAATTGAGCATATCATGTAGGTTGACACTTCAGTGCAGTACTGAGGGACTGCTGCACTGTCGGAGGTAACATCTTTGGATGAGATGTTAAACCGCGATGCCATGTTCCTGTTCAGGTGGACGTAAAAGAACCCAAGGCGCTATCTTAAAAAGCGCAGGAGAGTTCTCCCCAGTGCCCTGGTCAACATTTGTCCATCAACCAACATCACCAGAACAGACTGCCTGAAAGGGTGGTGGGAGCAGATTCAATAATAACTTTCAAAAGGGGAATTGGATCGCTGCTTGAAGGGGAAAAAATATGCAGGGCTGTGGGGAAAGAGCAAGGGGGAGTGGGACTAATTGGAGAGCTCTTTCAAAGAGCCGGCACAGGCACGATTGGCCGAATGGCCTCCTTCTGTGCTGTATCATTCGATGATTCTATGATTATCTGGTCATTTATCTCATCGCTGTGTGTGGGAGCTTGCTGTGCGCACATTGGCTGCCGCGTCTCCCCAGAGGGCAACAGCAACTTGTAAAGCACTGCATTGGCTGTGAAGCTCTGTGGGACACCCCGAGGACGTGAATGGCGCTATATAAATGCAAGTTTGTTCACGCGTTCGTTAATTGTCCTCTGCTCCTGCACGTGCCAGCATTAGGTCATTAGGTGGTGGTCAGGAGCAGCAGTCCTGGTTGGTACTTCACCTTCCTAGCCCAGGAGTACCAAGACCACGTGTAGCTTCCCTACTGCCACCCTAGTCGAGGCCAGTCCACTCAGCACAGAAGCGGGCATGTGCTCTTCTACGGCTCAGCACTATACACAGCTGTGCTCTTAACACCCAAGCCATCGAGGCACCTTATATGCTGAAGAGTTGTGAAGTATCACTTTGGTTTTTTTGACACACGAGCCTGACACTGAGCACTGTTTGCCTTTTGCCTCTCCCTCTGCTACATTGCAAGCAGGATGCAGACTCCTGCCTTGCAAAGTGTCAAAGAGATGTAGCACTCAGTGATGCATCCTTACGGGACAGTCTTAGGTCCTATACTTGTTATCCGCAATGCTGTTCCGGGTAGTATTTTGTTCCTTGCTCAGAGATGAGTATGGGTGGAGATGATTGGACATCCATCAAACATGCTAGTTTCTGAGCTCTTAGAGAACGACAACTGTGAGAAGCAGCCAAGCGGTGTTGAATAATGGTGGTGTGAAAATAGATAGAATTCGAGAGCTTCGCTTGATTGACTTTGAAGATCGAGAGGAAATTATTTCCAGAATTTTCCCTCAGTAAGTTAAATATAAATTGGATAAAGTCCATGGTGACAGCAAAAGATTGTTTCTTAGGCTGTGATAGGAGCAGGCTAGGAGGATCAAGTGGCTTTTTGTCGTGGTTTATGCTGTGTCCATTTAATTATTGCAAATGTTTATTTGGTCAGAGCTATACGAGTGGAGTTAATTCAGGTAACCTAGGTAACCATGAGTATCTGCTTCCTGTTAAGAATTCTATTGAAATGACGTCACGTCCGGTGCAAAAATTCATTCCCTCCGATGCAATTAAATTTATGAAAATGAGTCGACAGAGACCAGGGTGCATTGCTTACCCACAATTCTCGCCTCTGAGTCAGACGGTTGTGGGTTTCCTCCGGGTGCTCCGGTTTCCTCCCACAGTCCAAAGATGTGCAGGTTAGGTTGATTTGGCTATGATAAATTGACCCTTAGTGTTAGGGGGGGATTAAATATGTGGGGTTATGGGGATAGGATGGGATATGTTAGATCAAGTCCCACTCCAGGGACTTGAGCACAAAATCCAGGCTGACACTCCCAGTGTCAGTACCGAGGGAGTGCTGCACTGTCGGAGGTGCCGTCTTTCGGATGAGACGTTAAGCCGAGGCCCCGTCTGCTCTCTCAGGTGGACGTAAAAGATCCCACAGCCACTATTTCGAAGAAGAGCCAGGGGGAGTTCTCCCTGGTGTCCTGGGACCAATATTTATCCCTCAATCAACATAACAAAAAAAACAGATTATCTGGTCATTATCCCATTGCTGTTTGTGGGAGCTTGCTGTGCACAAATTTGGCTGTCGCGTTTCCCACATTACAACAGTGACTCCACTTCAAAAAGTGCTTCATTGGCTGTAAAGCGCTTTGGGACATCCAGTGATCGTGAAAGGCGCCATAGAAATGCAAGTCTTTCTTTAAGTCCTTCTTTTTAGCAGGAGACAGATCTGAAACGCACGGCCTGAAAGGCTGATGGAAGCATGCAATCGTAACTTAGAAAAGGGAATTGGATAAATACTTGAAGGGGAAACAATTTGCGGGGCTATGGGGAAAGATTGAGGGGGATTGGTACTAATTGGATCGCTCTTTCAAAGAGCTGGCACAGGCACGATGGGCCGAATGGCCTCCTTCTGTGCTGTATGATTCGATGAGGCAACATAGGTTGGCTGTGAGAACAAGGAGTGCTCTGGGGTTTTAAAAAAAAACATTCAAAGTGATTAAGTAAAAGGGCAAAGACGGAGCAACGGACTGAAAGGGGGGCAAACGCAAGATTTCAGCACAAAGACTACAGACAGCCGTGGGTGGATTGCAGAAGGCACCAGCCACTCGAGACTGCGTCATCCTCGCAAAAATTATGTTTTCGAGCACCTACGGAAGGCGCGATCCCTCGGCGCTGGAAGTGTTCAAAAACATCCTAGTCATGAAGATTTATGCCCTCGTTTTCCAATACTGCCCCTATCTGGGCTCCTCATTGCGCGCACTAGCTACTGGCTTGCAAGCCTAAAAATCCCGACAACAGAGTGCCGTTAAAGCAATTGGTCGGGGGGGGGGAAAAAACGCCAGAAAAAGGCCACTGCTATCTCAGTGCAGCTCATAAGCATGCTAACTAGGAGCTGTTACATGAGAACTGAGCCAATAAAGAGGCTTATTTTTTTAAGAGGCAGGATGTCTGACTTAAGCTTCAAATCGGGTCTACTACGGGCTCCTGCCCAAGGATTACTTACAGTAAGAGCACAGGGCAGGAAGTAATCTCACTGTAATACAACCTAAGGTCACCGCATTATAGATTCTTTTAATAGGCCCCAGCCTCGATTCAGTGGCAGCGCTCAAGAGGCTCGAGCACGGGAATCTAGGCCGTCGCCTCAACGCAGGGCCGAGGGAGTGCCGCACTGCCGGAGGAGCCGTCTTCTGGACGAGGCGCCAAACCGAGGCCCCGCCTTGCCTGCTCAGGCGGGATGTAAAAGATCTCGCGGCCACTATTTGAAGAGGAACAGGGAAGTTCTTCTGGTGGCCCCCCCCACCGGCCAACATTCATTCCCCGCCCCATTACCACTGAAAGAGAGCAACTCGTCATTCATCCCATGGGGTTTTTTTTTCTCCGTGGGATCTTACTGTGCACCAATTGGCAGCCACGTTTGCCGATAAAGCAACAGGGACTACTCTTCAAATGTTATTAATTGCCCGTAAAAGCACTTTGGGATGTCCTGAGGGTGTGAAAGGTGCTATATAAATGCAAGTGCTTCTAATATAGAAATTGCACAGGGTGTGTCCTTCCCTTCTCCTCGGTTCCTCTCATGTCTCCTCCCCATGGGTCGCGCGCCAACAGCAGCTGAGAGGGGCAGGTGGGCGACCTGCTCCCAGTAGAGACGTCACCTTTTGCCAAGTTGAAAACCAGCCAAGGGAGCAGGATAGGGAGATGGGTCCATGGTGGGGGGATTGGGGGGGGCAGGAAGATCGAGGGTTCAGTGAAAACTTGACGAACCACAGGGGTACTGTAGCTTAGTGGTTATGTTACTGGACTAGTAATCCAGAGGCCTGGACGAATGCTTACATAGGATTACATTACATGGGATATACGGCACAGAAACAGGCCATTCGGCCCAATCAGTCCATATGTTTATGCTCCACTCCAGCCTCCTCCTGTCTTTCCTGGTCTAAGTCTAGGAAGACGGGAGGAGGCTCGAGTGGGGCATAAGCACCAGCATGGACTGATTGGGCCGAATGGCCTGTTTCTGTGTCATATATCCGATATAATCCTATGTAATCATTTGTCCAGGACTCTGGATTACTAGTCCAGTAACATAACCACTAGGCTGTGGTTAGTAAAGTTTTCACTGAACTTCACTGATCTGGAGACGTGAGTTCAAATCCCACCACGGCAGCTGGGGAATTTAAATTCAATTAATTAAATAAATCTGGAATAAAAAGCTAGTGTCAGTCATGGTGACCACGAAACTACCAGATTGTCGTAAAAACCCATCAGCTTCACGAATGTCCTTCCTGCCGTCCTTACCCGGTCTGGCCTATATGTGACTCCAGACCCACAGCAATGCGGTTGAATCTTAACTGCTCTCTGAACTGGCCCAGAAAGCCACTCAGTTGTATTCAAGAAGGCGACTCACCACCACCTCCTCAAGGGCAATTCGGGTTGGACAATAAATGCTGGCCTTGCCAGCGACGCCCACATCCCGAGAATGAATTTAAAAGAAAATTTACTTTCATTTTGGGAGTGGGTGGGGGGAGACGAGACATTCTGGTTCACATTTTAGAAGTATCTAGACACCCCAATCAAAAACCAGACTGTTCGGTCAAAACCCAATGGTTGGCAACCCCAACTCCCAGTTTCTGTGTGAGCACCAAGTTACTGGGTAGAGTTGAGGAGTTGCCTGGAGAATCGTTCTCCTCACCATCTCTCTTTCCATCCTGAAGGAGAAAGCGGCTACGAACAGGAGCAGATTTTTTTTTTTGTTTCGGGAAAAAAGCTTCTCATCTCAGGCCAGCGCTCCGAACTCAGGGACAGGTGCGTTGCCGGGCCTTTCTTTCGCCCTCCGCCGCAGCCTGCGTGCTCAGCTGACGAACCCGCTCCCACCAAGGCGGCCCAGCAGCGCCCCCGCGCCCCCCCCCACGAAGGCGCGTTAATCACCCGCGTGGCCCTGTGCAGTCGCCGCCATTTTCACCTCCGCCAAGCAAAGCCTACAAGAAGCCGGCGGTGCGGCTGAAAAAAAAAATCTCTTTGTAGCGTTAAAGGAAAGAAAATCGTTCAGAATTCCAACTTAGCCGCATCACAGAATAGAACGGTTACAGCACAGAAGGAGGCCATTCGGCCCGTCGAGCCCGTGCCAGCTCTCTGCAAGAGCGCCTCAGCCAGTCCCACTCCCCCCGCCCTTTCCCCGTAGCCCTGCAAAAATGTTTTCCTTCAGGTACTTATCCGACTCAGTTTTGAAAGCCACGATTGGGCATCAGGCCCTAGTATCGCCTCTGAGTAGGAAGGGGCGGGGAAGGAGACAAAGTATATCTCGAAATGAGCAATTACTTTTTTTTTTAGGAACAGGGCAATTAGCCGGAACAAGCGAGACCCCTTTAAAAGAAAAAAATCTCTTTCGATAAGAAAAAGCTCCCTTTTTAAAAAAAAAATAAAAGCGTAGCTATTTAAAATATCATTTAGATCGGGTGCATCAGTAAAGGCAGTGATTACTGATAAATAAACATAAAGCAAAGGTTGTTTTACACTTTTCCATGGATTGCTCTTTCTGTTGTTGAAATTTCTCCCCTTCTGGTGAGAAGGCTGAAAATTCCCTGGTGAAATTTCCCAGCAGATGACTCGGGGGCCCGCCTTCTGTCAGAGGCTGACAGTTCTCCCCTCCTCCCACTTTCCTTTCGTTTTCCCCCTTCCCCGGTACTTTCTCTTTATTTCCACGGAGCTTAGGGCTGCAGATGCCTATTCTGATGCATGTAGTACAGATAGGATTAGGCAGAACAGCTGAACGAAATATAAGCGATGGCTGGGAGGAGGGGGAGGGAGGTGGTTGCAGGGTGCGGGGGGTGGGGTGGGGGGTGGTGGGAGGGGCTTGGGGGGGGGGAAGGAAGAGAAAGAATAAAACGCCAGTGAAAGGTTGCCAAGGCAACTGGCTCAGAGACGCCGGACTTCAGGGGCAGAGATCTCAAAAGGGACAGGTGGCTGTCATGTAGGATGATTGAACGGCGATGCCCTAATGTATAATCGTGGCTATTGTCCCACCGGGGTATGGTAACAGAGGAGATCCAGTAGCATATGCTTTAACCGGCGAACACTATAGGATTAAGGCTTAAGGGCATTTATTGGCTATTTGTTAGCGAGGGAAGTCTGGTGTATTGAATATTGACATTGAGCCAATTAAAATCAACTGGAACATTGACAGCTTCTTCTGTATAAACTTTATTGAGCGGCTGGTATGGGAAGTGGGCCTTACATGAGCGATCTTGTAGATAGCAATAGTCTTCCTTCTGGGGAGTTCAAAGCCACGACATTACGAGTTACCTGTATCCTCCTTCTCCCACTCCTCCACTTCCTTCCGCGCCACGTGTTCACCTTTCTGGTTTATGTGGAGAAATGATAAAACTTACTCGCATTACTAGCGGTTTATGACACTGACCCGTGCAAAAGTCTATCATCTCAACTGATTTACATAGTATTTTACAGCACAGGAACAGGCCATTCGGCCCAACTGGTCCATGCCGGTGTTTATGCTCCACACCAGCCTCCTCCTCGTGGGGGAAGCTAGAACTCGGGGGGGCATAGTTTCAGAATAAAGGGTCGCCCTTTTAGAACTGAGATGAGGAGGAATTTCTTCTCTCAGAGGGTCGTGAATCTGTGGAATTCTCTGCCCCAGAGAGCTGTGGAGGCTGGGTCATGGAGATAGACAGACTTTTGCAAGATAAATTATGGGGAGCGGGCAGGGAAGTGGCTTTGAGACCAAGATCAGCCATGATCTTATTGATGGCGGAGCAGGCTTGAGGGGCCAAGTGGCCTATTCCTGCTCCTATTTCTTATGTTCCCACCCCTCTTCATCTCACCCTATCAGCATATCCTTCTATTCCTTTCTCCCTCATGTGCTTCCCCTTAAACGCATCATTTCTTTTGGAGTACTGCGTACAGTTTTGGTCTCCTTTTTTAAGGAGGGATATACTTGCATTGGAGGCAGTTCAGAGAAGGTTCACTAGGTTGATTCCTGAGATGAAGGGGTTGTCTTATGAAGAAAGGTTGAGCAGGTTGGGCCTATACTCATTGGAGTTTAGAAGAATGGGAGGTGATCTTATTGAAACATATAAGATTCTGAAGGGGCTCGACAGGGTAGATGCAGAGAGGATGTTTCCTCTCGTGGAGGAGTCTAGAACTAGGGGGCATAGTTTCAGAATAAGGGGGCACCCTTTTAAATCGGAGATGAGGAGGAATTTCTTCTCTCAGAGGGTCGTGAATCTTTGGAATTCTCTACCCCAGAGAGCTGTGGAGGCGGAGTCAGTGAATATATTCAAGGCGGAGATAGACAGATATTTGAGCTACAGGGGAGTCAAGGGTTATGGGGAGCGGGCGGGAAAGTGAAGTTGAGGCCAAGATCAGATCAGCCATGATCTTATTGAATGGCGGAGCAGGCTCGAGGGGCCGAATGGCCTACTCCTGTTCCTATTTCTTATGTTCTATGGAGCCAGTGTAGGGCAAATTCAGAATTGCCTGTGGAATCTCGTTGGACGCGATTATTCCAACTCCTCTGTAAAGCAAGAGGCGTACATGACCTCTGTGGGATTTGTGTTCTCTTCACATCCTTTACTCGATCCCAATGAACGATCTAGTCAACATACTACACCTCGGTGTAAAGCTGAGCTAAATACTGACCCCAGCTGTCAGTGGCAGCACTCATTTTCAAGTCAACCTCCTATTTGATTAGTCAAAGGTTAGTAATGATAATCGCATTCTGGATAACTAGCCAAAGGAAACTTTGACAACAGCAGTAAATAATAGTTACCAGAATCATGAGAGAAATTCATAGAAATACATAAAAGTTACAAAATGGAAACAGGCCGTTCGGCCCAACCAATCCATGGTGGTGTTTACACTCTGCCAGAGCAGATAGTCTTAAACACATTTATCCACCACCCCCCCCCCCGTTCTCATGTCCCATGTGTATTTGTACGGTGCCTTATCACAGCTCTCAGCAATGCCCCACGCGCGACGAATCGCTAAATAAAATGCAGTGGCCCGTCGTTATGTTGGCAGACAGGGAGGTCATTTTTGCGCACAGCAAGATCCCACAAACAGCCAACCAGGTGAATGATCAATTGATCTGATTTTCGGTGGCGTTGGTCGAGGGAGGAACACTGGCCGGGACGCCAGGAGAACCCCCCCACCCCCCCCCGAGCTCGTCCTTGCACGGTGTCATTGCCTCGCCGTGCCGTCAGCTGCCCTTAGCTCTGGAATTCCCCCCCCACCCCCCCCAAACCCCTCTCCCTCTCCCTCCACCTTTAAGATGCCGCTGAAAACCGACCTCTTTGACCAAGCTTTTGGTCATCTGTCCCAATATCTTCTTACGGGGCTCAGTTTTCACGTTTTGTTTGATCATGCTCCTGTGAAGCGCCTTGGGAACGGTTTCATTACGTTAAAGGCGCTGTCTAAATGTACGTTGTTGTTGTTGTTGTAAACCTCGACCTGAACGACCTGAGCTGGCAGATAGGAATTCAGTCTAACGTCTCATCGAAAGGCGGGCGCCTCTGAACAATGCAGCACTCCCTCAACAGGAGCTGAAGTCCTGGAGTGTCCTTGGGCTCCAATAAACCATGGATCATCTAATTATGTTGATAATTACTTTAGATTTTCTATCTCCAGCTACAATACCAGTTTATTTTAATCAGTGTTTTGGGCAAAATAATTACAATTTACAAGTCGTTTGTTTTTATATGGTATTGTTTTATTAATCAATAGCGATTTAAGAACAAGAAGCAAGGGGCACTAAAATGGCCAGCGGAGGAAAATAAATCAGCTTTGGATTCCTAACCCCAACTCGCTATCCTGTTGGGAAATGTGACCGGCGCAAAGGTCGGGTGAGGGCAAAGGTCAGGCTGAGATGATACGGCCACCATGCTCAGATTGTCTAGGCTGAAGAGCGGGCCTTTGAGTGGAGCATGCCCTCAGTGAGAGTCTCTGCTTTAAGGGGAGAAGGCTGGAGGGGGCGGGGGGTGGGGGGGGGGGAAGAATTAGGGTTGGGGGAACAACGAACAGGAGCCCAACCACACGAGTGACAAAAATATAAGAGGAACTAGGGTCGCCAACTGTGGTTGGACGAAATCCTGGCGGTATCGTCACATGACCCTCTCGCCGCCAACCGCTTCACTCCCGCCGTTGGTCACCTGACATAGCCATCCTCGCGGTGCCCCGCCTTCCCACGGCCAATGGGAATGTGAACAAACACTCCATTACCTGATTGGATGCTTCCTGACTGTCAGTCAAAACAACCTCTCTCCCCCCCCCATCTCCAATAATTTTACAATTAGTAAATGGAAAGTGCTCAAAGAAAATAGCTTGCGTGTTGAAGCCACAGTCCAGGGTCTGAGCACAGAATGGAGTGCCGTACGGAGGGAGTGTGGCATTGTTAGAGGTACCTTTTCAGTTGAGTGTAAAAAATATTTCATGCCGCTGTTTTAAGACAAGCAGGGAGTTTTCCCTGTGGAGCATAAACACCAGCATGGAGCCGTCGGGCCGAATGGCCTGTTTCTGTGCTGTAAATTCTATGTAATTGTATGTCTTGGCCAATGCTTAGCCCCTCAACCGACACCACCAAAAACAGGAGGAGGGAGTCTCAGTTCGCTTTACTTCGGAGTTAGTTCACCCAGTTTGAACGACACAAGTCTAGCATCAGTGCAAAGACAAAACCTCTTCGCACTGACGCAAGCCTTGTCATGCAAATTCACCGTCAGATTCATTGGAACTGAAATGCAAGTTCCAGCTTTAAGAATTTTTTTTTTTGCACACAGTTCCTTTCTTTTTTTTGGTAATATTAATTCTCGGGATGTGGGCGTCGCTGGCAAGGCTGGCATTTAATGCCCATCCCTAGTTGCTCGGTCAAGGTGGTGGTGGGCCTTCTTCTTGAACCGCTGCAGTCTATTATTCTTTGTAGTGGTTTGGTACAACAGACTGGCTTGCTAGGCCACTGCAGAGGGGAGTTACGTGGTCAACCATGTTGGTTCTTAAAGGGCTACATTGCCGCCAGTCCCACTGCTGTTCACGTACTCTGATCCAGGAGTGTTTTGTTGGCGCCCGGCCAAACAGAGGGCAAAAGGCCTGCTCTTCCTCCTCCCGCACCCCCTCAACCAGATGGTCGCAGGTTCAAATCCCCCAAGAGCTGCCCATCACTCGATTCTATTTGCCATTGATTGGGGCGAACACGGCAGTTTTTAGCTGGTCAGTAAGGTGAGGAAGGGCAATTGGTCCAGATGGTTGGAGGTCCAAGTCCATCTGACGCCAACTGTGAAGCAGATGTTGGAGTCACCAAGGCTCTGCCTGCCTGTCCCATTGATACCAATTACAAAGAATAGCAAGATAGTCCAAGTACCTTCCCTAATGTTTGTCTTCCCCTAGTATCTTTCTTGCCACAGTTACCTGATCACACCTCCAAGTAAATCCATCAGACGGTGAGAGAAAGCTCAAAGCTTAGGGCAGAAACACATCCGATTCTCTTACCTTACTGCGGTCCAGCTTCTATCAGTGAAATCCAGAGGGCAAATGAAGCCAGTTTTTCTGAAGGAGTGCAACCATTGCTTCGTGCAGTCTAGGGGTTCACAGAGTCACAGAATCACAGAATCCCCACAGTGCAGATAGAGGCCATTTCGGCCCATCGAGCCTGCACCGACACATATCCCACCCTATCCCCGTAACCCCACGTATTTAATCCCCCCTAACACACTAAGGGTCAATTTATCATAGCCAAATCAACCTAACCCGCACATCTTTGGACTGTGGGAGGAAACCGGAGCACCCGGAGGAAACCCACGCAGACACGGGGAGAATGTGCAAACTCCACACAGACAGTGATCCAAGGCCGGATTCGAACCCGGGTCCCTGGCGCTGTGAGGTAACAGTGCTAACCTCTATGCCACCGGGTTGCGGGACTGCAAATGAGCTCACTTGAGGCAAACGCTAACCTCTTGCCTTACTGCGGATGCTGGAAACCTGAAATAACAACAGAAAATGCGGGAGACACTCAGCAGGTCAGGCAGCATCTGTGGAGAGAGAGAGAAACAGAGTTAATGTTTCAGGACAATGACCCTTCTTCATGGGCCTGAAACGTTAACTCTGTTTCTCTCTCCACGGATGCTGCCTGGCCTGCTGAGTGTTTCCAGCATTTTCTGTTGCTATTTCTTAGCTTTAAATGTCTGCACAACCAAATGTGATAGCGACTTTTTTTTTTTATTCGTTCACGGGATGTGGGTGTCGCTGGCAAGGCCGGCATTTATTGCCCATCCCTAAGTGCCCTTGAGAAGGTGGTGTTGAGCCGCCTTCTTGAACCTACAGAGGGCAGTTAAGAGTCGACCACATTGCTGTGGATCTGGAGTCACATATAGGCCAGACCGGGTAACGGCAGCAGATTTCCTTCCTTGAAGGACGTAAGTGAACCAGATGGGTTTTTACAACAATTTCATGGTCACCATTACTGATACTAGTTTTTTTTAATTCCAGATTTATTTAATTGAATTTAAATTCCCCAGCTGCCTGTGGTGGGATTTGAACTCCCGTCTCTGGATCATTAGTCCAGGCCTCTGGATTACTAGCCCAGTGACATTACCACTACGCTACCGTACCCACTGTGAGTCCTTCTTTGCGATATAGGAACAAAATTTAACATGGCGACACCGGTTTTACCTAAACGAGCAGTGGAATCTGAAACTGCCGAGAAACATTCGTGACTCAATGGAGAAGAGAACGAGCAATGCAATGAGAGGAGGGCTCTACAAATGAACTGAATATGTCATAGCAAAGAGAACAGGCTGATTTAGCACTCATTAACCCAACACAACAGAATGATGCGCAGGATTCATCTACCAGGCTAAGATATGCGAAAATTGCATACTAGCACAATGAACTGCAAAAAATAAATGCCCTTTCAAATGCCCTTAATAGAGGTGTTGAAAATTATGAAGGGCTTTGATAGAGTAAAATTTTCCCAATTACTCTTTGCATCATGAAAAATTCTTTGAGGAATACCGTTGGGAATATGGCTCGACACATTCTGTAAGAGAATCTGTTTCCAGTGGCAGGAGAGTCGTTAACCAGAGGACAAAGATTTAAGGTAATTGGCAAAAGAACCAGAGGGGGAGAGGAGGAGAATTTTTTTTTTTTTAACGCAGCGAGTTGTTGTGATCTGGAACGCGCTGCCTGAAAGGGCGGTGGAAGCAGATTCAATAGTAACATTCAAAAGGGAATTGGATAAATACTTGAAGGGGAAAAACTTGCAGGGCTACGGGGAATGGGCAGGGGAGTGGGATTAGTCGGAGAGCTCCTTCAAAGAGCCAGCACAGGCACAATGGGCCGAATGGTCTCCTTCTGTACTGTATGATTCTACGAATCTTTGATTCTAAATGCTTAACAGGATGGGTTTTAGAAGCTTCAAACTCAGTTTGGGCAGAAACCAATGCTCTTAGGAATATATATTCCCTGCTCCCCTCATGTGGGTCTTCAAAACATTTCCATTAGGGGGGTCAGCCCGTGGCTTCGTGGGGAGCACTCTTGCCCCTGAGTCAGTAGGTTGTGGGCTCAAAGTCCCACTCCAGAGACTTCAGCTCAAAATCCAGTGCAGTACTGAGGGAGTGCTGCACTGCCGGAGGTACCATCTTTCGGATGAGATGTTAAACCGAGGCCCTGTCTGCTCTCTCAGGTGGATGTAAAAGATCCCACGGCCACTATTTGAAGAAGAGCAGGGGTGTTATCCCCGGTGTCCTGGCCAATATTTGTCCCTCAACCAACATCACAAAAACAGATTATCTGGTCATTATCACATTGCTGTTTGTGGGAGCTTGCTGTGCACAAATTGGCTGCTGCGTTTCCTACATTACACCAGTGACTAAATTTCAAAAGTACTGCATTGGCTGTAAAGCGCTTTGGGATGTCCTGAGGTCGCCAAAGGTGCTATATAAATGCAAGTCTTTCTTTTTTTTAAACACGTTGAATGGTGCAGCATGAGCAGGTTGTCTTATGAGGAAAGGTTGGACAGGCTAGGCTTGTATCCGCTGGAGTTTAGAAGAGTAAGAGTTGACTTGATTGAAACATATAAGACTTTGAGGGGTCTGGACAGGGTGGGTGTGGAGAGGATGTTTCCTCTTGTGGGAGAATCTAGAACTAGGGGGTCGCTGTTTAAAAATAAGGGGTCGCCCATTTAAGACAGAGATGAGGAGAAATCTTTTCTCTCAGAGGGCCGTGAGTCTTTGGAACTCTCTTCCTCAGAGGGCGGGGGAAGCAGAGTCTTTGAATATTTTTAAGGCAGAGGTAGATAGATTCTTGGTAAGCAAGGGGGTGAAAGGTTATCGGGGGTAGGCAGGAATGTGGAGTAATCGGATCAGCCATGACCTTATTGAATGGCGGAGCAGGCTCGAGGGGCCGAGTGGCCGACTCCTGCTCCTAATTCGTATGAACAATGCAGCTGGGAATCTCAAAAGACCAAATGCATCGGGGCATCTTAGTGTAATGGTTGTGTCACAGAGGCCTGGACTAATAATTCACAGAACCAGTTTGAGAATTAAGTCAGATTTTTTTTAAAGTTTGGAAATTTAAAAAAAAAAGGGTATCAGTAAAAGTGACCCATGATGCTTTTGGATTGTCATCAAAAACCCAACTCGGTTCACCAATGCCCCTTTAAAGGAAGGAAACCTGCCGACCTTACCCAGTCTGGTCTATGTGTGTCTCCAGTCCCGCATCAACGCAATTGGCTCCGAGCTGCCCTCTAAAGTGGCCGAGCAAGCCACTCAGTTGTATCAAACTGCTGCCCTGCAGCAACTCGAGAAGAAAAGCCCACCAACCGCCCGGTCAAGGGACGGGCAATAAATGCCAGCCTTGCCGGCGACGCCCACATCCCGAGAATTAATTTTGTTTTTAAAAAAAAACCAGAAACTTGTTTGGCTACAAAGGCTGCATGAGTGGGATGGGAAGTTGAGTAAGCGGCTGCAGATAATAAAACTCCTCCATTTGAATTAAAGGAAGCCATTTTGAAACAGAAATAAATGTTAGCAAAGGGCACGGCCACTCAGTATGACTGAATGAAGGCAGTTTTCTAACTGAGTAATAGTACATTTAATACGCCTGAGCAAATTTTGCATCCGAGTTGGTAACATTTTTTTTTTTATCTTGCTATTCTCGTGACTATATTTTTTTACAATTCCTCTTTGCATCATGGAAAATTCTCTGAGGAGTACCGTTGGGAATATGGCTTGACACGTTCTGTAAGACAAGATGCAGTAGTCACAGGTTGGAATAGCAATTCTTATCTCCGTTGGGAAATCCACATGACTCAAATCAGCTAAAAAAAAAATAATTTTTATTCTTTTAATTTTGAATATATTGCCAGTCAGGTTTTTTTTTTAAATACCCGAAAATGACAAATCCAAATTCCTCATCGTTTCTCGATGGATCTTCAGGTTGTCACTCGGTTTATTTAATTTTTTAATAGCTTTATTGTTGTTCCCATAAATACATATTGGTTTTTTTAAGAGATAGGAAGAGGCCAACAGATTTGTCCCTTTTTGATTAAAAAGTTAGAAATGTTGACTTATTTATCTACAAGCTGTCGGCCTTCATCCACACCCTCAGCCTACTTCAGCCAGAAGGCAGATAAGGTCTGGGCTGTGGACTATTCCGAAATTGCCATCAATGTTCCTCTAAGCCGGGCTGTTAAGATTGGGAACGCACTGCTTGAAAGGGTGGTGGAATCAGGTTCCGTCATAACTTTCAAAACTGGACATGTGCTTGAATAGAATTAATGTGCAGGGTTATGGGGGAAAAAGCTGGGGTGTGGGACTAAATTGGACAGCTCCTTTCAAAGAGCCGGCACAGGCACAACGGGCCGAATGGCCTCCTTCTGTGCTGTAAGATTCTATGATTCACGATGGGAAGGCAAGGGACAAGAACGACTCCACGAACACAAGCCAAAGTGAAGTACACAATCTAAATACAACAACCGGTTCAAAACAAATTCATCTCTGAGGCTAAGGTTTGAAAAAACAAGTTAAAGATAATTAATGGAGTTGAACACCAGACTCTGTTAATGGCGTTTTTAATATTCCTTTAACCTTTGACCCTCAGGCACCATTTTGAGACTCTGCTTTAATATGACGAATCGGCCAAATGACAAAGCCGGAACATTTCTATACTTGCTGCTTGTAGCATGATTTTCGGCCCATTTACTTCAATTTTACTATCTTAAAGGCAGTGGAAATGAGTGGATCTGAATAACGAGTCACTTGCTCTAATTATGCATAGAATTAATATGGGATTCCTTCCCCTCTACCTCCCCAACCCAATCCAAAAATTAGAGTGTCCCATTGGCTAGCAGCTCACCGAGTAACATGCCCTACCAAGCAAGTCGAGATGGCCAGCAATCTCTGGCCATCTGGTCCAAAGGGAGGACCTTTTATTAAGTTATTCATATTGCACCAGCTGCTGTCTTATTTGTGGCAAAGGCCTAAGTATCTCACTGTTGTGAAGGAAAGACATGAATCTAATTAACAATTGATATCGTATTTATAGAACTGTAACCATCATGTTCTTCCGACACTGAGGTAAACTGCAGAAAAGAGCCTCGGTTGCACCGAAAAATCCCAGACAGAAATCTTTATGCGTTGCAAAAAACCAATTAAATGCAAATTTGTTTCTATTCGGGGAAAAGGGCCTCATGACTGAGTTGTGAAGTTATACTTCACTGCTGTGAATATGATATGTACAGAACAAACCCTGACAGCAACAGACCTGAAACTGTCACATCACAGTCTAGTGAAACAACTGTTGCCACTAATTGGGCAATCTCAGTATGAAAGGCCCCCAGGATAAAGAACATGGAGGGATGGAAGTCATACTGGTGGGCGGGGGAGTTGCGCTCAGAAAGTCGGGCCGAGCTCATTACTGGAGCAGTCTAGGGGAGCCCAAATCTTTATTTGACCCATGTCACGGTGCGTTTGATGCTGGCGTTGGAAGCAAAGTGGAAATGTTACCCTTCCCCGGCACTGCTACTCATCAGCTTGGTGAGTGAGCGCAGTTTTATCTTTATTTTTAAAAACATGTTAATTTATACAGAGTGTCCCATCTAAGTTTGAGAGCTTAACAATAGGTTACTGTCAAATCAAAGCTTCCAGATCCAACATAACTAACGGGCAAAATACAAATCAAAGCAAATCAGACCCTGCCATTTCAAACTACTTAGCTCATTCCTGTGATGAAATGAGAAGGAACTCAACTGGGGCAACAGTGGAAGCTCTGTATCTGGCCTGAGGTTGTCTACGCTTAGGAGGAGGGCGGAGGAGGAACAACTAGGGTTCCTTCTGGTGATTGCTACCCAAGGGCTTCTGCTAGAATGGTTTTGTGTGTGGGTGTGCGTGTATATGTACGTGCGTGCGGGCATCTGCGTGCTTATGTGTATGTGCGTTTCTGCGTGTGCGTATGTATTTGTACGCATGTGTATGTGCGTTTATGCGTGCATGTCCGTGCGTATGCGTTCATGCATATGTTCGTGTGTACGCACCTCAGGAGAGGACAGCTTGAGACTCCGCTATAACACCTCCCAATGGTGAAATAGTCACTCACCCCCTCTGTATAGCTATTTTAAAACTGTACCTTGATTTAAAAATTCTCAAACTTGTCTTCAACTCCCTCCATGGCCGCGCCCCCCCCTCCCTATCTCTGTAATCTCCTCCGGCCCACAACCCCCGGCATCTCTGCACTCCTCCAATTCTGGCCTCTTGAGCATCCCCGATTTCAATCGCTGCACCATTGGTGGTCGTGCCTTCAGATGGCGAGGCCCTAAGCTCTGGAATTCCCTCCCTAAACCTCTCCGTCTCTCTACCTCTCTCTCTCTCTGTCCTACTTCAAGACTCTCCTTAAAACCTACCTCTTTGACCAAGCACCTGCCCTATTATGTGACTTGGTGTCAAGTTTTGTTTAAAGCGCATTTGTGAAGCGCCTTGGGACGTTTTACTACGTTAAAGGCGCTATATAAATGCAAGTAGTTTTTGTTGTTGTTCACTCATGAACAATGGCCACTTGGATGATGTAGCAGAAGGTAACCAATACGTGTAAAGCAATAGCCCATGACAGGACTTTCAGGATCGGAATAAACGAGTGTGCTGGGAAAGCAGCCATACAGGTCAATGGGGTAAGATGGTTTGGGTTCTCCTTCAGTAGTGTCAATGAAGTTTGGCTTCACTTGAACATGTGGATTAATCAGTCTGTCGCATTGTTGAGCTTCATTTTTTTGGGGGGTGATCTAAATCTTGGCTTTGAAGATCAAAGCAATTATGAAAGCAGGGAGTTTGGATCATTGTTGGGTTTCAAAGCCAACAGGCCTCTCTATAAGGGCAACAAGTCAACCCTGCAAGACCCTCTTTCTATGTAGGTAGGGCTCTCGACATTCCCGGACTCACCCGAGCCCGCGTTCAACGCCAAATTGTGTTGACCTTCCTCATCCGACGGCTAGCCCTTTCCAGAACGTACCGACAACCCTCCTCCATTACCGTGTGGCAAAACCGTACACTGATGTCGCCAAATACATGTTTGCATTCTCAATGAAAATAATGGAAAAAGAACTGGGAATCACAACATCTGAATTGCATCCCAAATGAGATGAGGAGAAATTTCTTCACTCAGAGGGTTGTGAATCTTTGGAATTCTCTGCCCAGAGGGCTGTGGGTGCTCAGTCGTTGAGTATATTCAAGGCTGAGATCGATAGATTTTTGGGCTCTAGGGGAATCAAGGGATTGGGTTAGGGCGGGAAAGTGGAGTTGAGGTCGAAGTTCATTGAATGGCGGAGCAGGCTCGAGGGGCTGTATGGCCTACTTCTGCTCCTATTTCTTATGTGCACAAGTTGTTCAGCTCTAGTCTGCTGCTGTCTCTGCTCCCCTCGCTAAGAGGTGCATCTATGCACAACAGTACAAACAGCTCGGGCCATCCTTTCCCGGTTCATCCATGCCTGTGTTTCCTCTAGACTTGACTATTCCAATGCTCTCATGGCTGACCTCCCACATTCTACCCTACGTAAACTTGAGGTCATCCAAAACTCGTATGCCCGTGTCCTAACTCGCACCAAGTCCCATTCACCCATCACCCCTGTGCTCGCTGACCTACATTGGCTCCCGGTTAAGCAACGCCTCGATTTCAAAATTCTCATCCTTGTTTTCAAATCCCTCCATGGCCTCGCCCCTCCCTATCTCTGTAATCTCCTCCAGCCCCACAACCCCCCGAGATATCTGCGCTCCTCTAATTCTGCCCTCTTGAGCATCCCTGATTATAATCGCTTAACCATTGGTGGCCGTGCCTTCTGTTGCCTGGGCCCTAAGCTCTGGAATTCCCTGCCTAAACCTCTCCGCCTCGCTACCTCTCTTTCCTCCTTTAAGACGCTCCTTAAAACCGACCTCTTTGACCAAGCTTTTGGTCACCTGCCCTAATTTCTCCTTATGTGGCTCGGTGTCAAATTTTTTTTTTTTGTCTTTTAATACTCCTGTGAAACACCGTGGGACGTTTTACGACATGAAAGGTGCTATATAAATACAAGTTGTTGTTGTTCTTCGAACTAGTTAGTCGTGTGATTGTGTATGCTATTACTGAGGGCGCAGCTGAGGAACAAAGGGGCAAGAACGTAGGGTAGCTCCTTCAGAGGACCTTCGTAACTCACTCATGACTTGGTTAGTTGGGTGCATTAGGCATTCTTACCAACGTTTCTCGTCATGTATCCTCTCCTGGACTAGTTGCGGTCGCCTAGATGGGTTGGAGAGGAATTTCCCAGAATTTTTCTCCCCCCAAGTTGACTGGGGTTTTTGTCTGGTTTTTCGCCTCGCCCAGGAGCTCACAAGGTTTCGGGTAGGGTGGAGAATGTATATAAGAACATAAGAAATAAGAGCAGGAGTAGGCCAATTGGCCCCTCGAGCCTGCTCCGCCATTCAATAAGATCATGGCTGATCTGATCCTAACCGCCAATCTACTATCACAGAACCATCTCCTGAACCTAACAGAATTGGACACACGAGATAGGAGCAGGATCAGGCTACACGGCCCTTGGGCCCGCTCCGCTCCCCACAGGGCCATGACCGATCCGAACCTAGACTCATGTCCAAATTCCTGCCCGCTCCCCGTAACCCTTAATTCCCTTTACTTCCAGGAAACTGTCTATTTCTATTTTAAATTTATGTAATGATGCAGCTTCTACAGCTTTTTGGGGCAGCATATTCCATGGACCTACCACCCTCTGAGTGAAGTAGTTCCTTCTCATCTCAGTTTTGAAAGAGCAGCCCCTTATTCTAAGACTATGCCCCCTAGTTCTAGTTTCACCCATCATCGGGAACATCCTCCCCGCATCCACCCAATCCAACCCCTTCACAATCTTATGTTTCAATATGTTGTGATACACAAGGTATCGTAATTGTGTGGGACAGGCTGGATGGACCAGAGGGTCTTTACCTGTACGTCATTGTTCGTATGTTGATATAACTGAGATCCTAGTGCAGTAATGGTGCGGTGATCTTGACAGGGCTATAATCCAGGAATAATGTTCCTCATGAAAACAGGGTACAATCAGCTGCAAAGTTGGTGGGGGTTCTGGTTTTCTGCGGTTGAATTTCAGAATGAATATACAATTATTGGAGCAGAGCCTGTAGGTTTCTGATCTCAGATTGTAGAAGCCATTAAGCACCTTGAGATTATTAATATTTTGAACATAATAAAATGGCTCAGACAAAAAAAAAGAGCATTCAGATTTATTCAGTAGATTGTTGCAAATGTTAATCACCCTTTGAGTAAGTGTTTTTTTCATCTTCCAATTTCTGTTTCCATTTTGCTTTCTGCTAATTTGATGTAAATGTACATCCTCTTGTACTCCTGGCCTGAATTACCTTGAAGAAACCATCCAGGTTCACTTTTTTTTTTATATCATTTAATAGTTTTATATACTTCAGTGAAGTCCCCTCTTAGCTGTCCCTTTAAGACTTGTTCTTCTGTCCTCCCTCTCCAATGCACCAATCGCATCATAGAAACAGCACAACAGGAGACCATTCGGCCCATCGTGCCCGTGCCGGCTCTTTGGTAGAGCTGTCCAATTCGTCCCATTTCCCCGCAATTATTTTTCCTTTTTAAGTATTTATCCAATTCCCTTTTGAAAGTTAGTTTTAAATCTGCTCCCACCGCCCAATCAGGCAGTGAATTCCAGATCGTAACAACTCGCTGCATTAAAAAAATGTCTCATCTCACTTCTAGTTCTTTTGCCAATTATCTTAAATCTGTGACCGCTGGTTACCAGCCCTCCTGCCGGTGGAAACAGTTTCTCCCTATCTGCTCCATCAAAACACTTCATGATTTTGAACACCTCTTATTAAATCTCCCCTTTAACCTTCTCTGCGCTAAGGAGAACAATCCAGGCTTCTCTAGTCTCTCCTCATAACTGAAATCCCTCATCCCTGGTACCATTGTTTGTTCCGCCAGCCAACAGAGATAGTATGCGTTACTCCATGGAGCGGTCAGTACTAGGTTAGCTCCCAGTTTATTGTTTGCGGTCACAGCCTGTCTACAAGCTACGAGACAACCATCAGAGGTGGGACTCCTCCCCACAGGGCAGAAAAAGATAAAAGGCCAGCATTTATTGCCCAGCCCTATTGCCCTCGAGAAGGTGGTGGTGAACCGCATTCTTGAACCGCTGCAGTCCCTGTGGTGAAGGTACTCCCACAGTGCTGTTAGGTAGTGAGTTCCAGGATTTTGACCCAGCGACGATGAAGGAACGGCGATATATTTCTAAGTCAGGATGGTGTGTGACTTGGAGGGGAATTTGGAGGTGGTGGTGTTCCCATGCGCCTGCTGCCCTTGTCCTTCTAGGTGGAAGAGGTCGCGGGTTTGGGAGGTGCTGCCGAAGAAGCCTTGGCGAGTTGCTGCAGTACATCTTGTAGATGGTACACACTGCAGCCGCGGTACGCCGGTGGTGGAGGGAGTGAATGTTTAAGGTGGTGGATGGGGTGCCAATCAAGCGGGCTGCTTTGTCCTGGATGGTGTCGAGCTTCGAGTGTTGTTGGAGCTGCAATCGTCCAGGAAAAGTGAAAGGGAAACAGGCATCAGGCTGGAAGTGTACCTACTATTAGCTGAAATTATCACTGGGGTTTTGGGGAGCAGACTCCCTGGATTCTGCACATCAAAAATATGACGTCTCTACCTTCCACTCTTCACCTGACCCCTCTTCTTACACATGCAATAAAGATGCCCTGATAGAATCCTCCAGCATTAACGTGCTGTAATCATAAAAATGGGGAATTTCCCATTTGCCCAGGTAATGGAGTCTTGCTGTAAATGTATTAACTGAGTTTAGAAGAATGAGAGGGGATCTCATTGAAACGTATAAAATTCTGACAGGGCTAGACAGACTGGATGCAGGGAGGATGTTTCCCCTGGCTGGGGGGTCTAGAACGAGGGGTCACAGTCTCAGGATAGGGGGTAGGACATTTAGGACTGAGATGAGGAGAAATTTCTTCACTCAGAGGGTGGTGAACCTGTGGAATTCTCTACCACAGAAGGCTGTGGAGGCCAAGTCACTGAATATATTTAAGAAGGAGATAGATAGATTTCTAGACACAAAAGGCATCAAGGGGTATGGGGGAGAGAGCGGGAATATGGCATTGAGATAGAGGATCAGCCATGATCATACTGAATGGCGGAGCAGGCTCGAAGGGACGAAAGGCCTACTCCTGCTCCTATTTTTCTATGTTTCTATGTTCAAAAGTACCACAATTAGCAAACGTGTCAATTACTAGTGTATGGGCCAGCCAAGAGCGTGTAGATATCCTGTTGCGAGATTCTATGCTCAAGCTCACAACCCACGAAAAACGCTGGCGCATTAACGCACTGACTGGCACTCAGAATGACGTGCACATCTGACATCCACAGCTCACACACATTACATTACTTAACAACGCAAAGACTCATCTCGGGGCCTGGTTGACTTGATATATTTTTTTGGCACGAATGGGAATGAGTGACGGGTTCGCAACAAGCCAAGGCCAAAGCAGCTCCTCAACTCCAGCCAAACTGTCTCAACCCAACACTTACCCGAGTTTTCATCCTCATAAAACCTCCCCCCCCAAAGCCTGGAAGGTTTGAAGCCCACCCCTCAATCCTGCACGAATCTGGAAAACATTGTCTTACATTGGTTTACAAGTCCTCCTTCAGTGCTCAGCGAGTTAACAGTCAGAATCCCGTTATCCAGCTCTCACTAAAATTAAAACGACTATTAATGGAAACTGGGGGAGGGTTGGTTGCTGTGTAACAAATATATATACATACACACACACACGCACACACACGCACACACGCACGCACACACACACCAGAGGCTGGCAATTGTGCCATTCTCAATAAAACAGCTGGGCTAAATTACCTCAGCGTGCTCAGCAAGTCAGTCAGTACATTTATCACAAAATGGTGATGGTGGTGCTTCATTCTCGAGCACACTGACCCTTCCATGGCAGTTTCAGCACGGCTGAGGAAATTAGGCCCCAGGCTGTAGAGATTTGTTCAAGCAGTGGCATCTGGGACGTTGAGTTACCTCCCTGAGGTGAAATGATGAAGCCTTGTTGCTGGTGTCTGTTTTTTTTCCTCTCTCTCTCTCTCTCTCTCTGTGTAATGAAGAGGTCTGTCATCAATTGTAGCATTCGGTTAAATACAAAACAAAAAGGAAGAGGAGCCGGCGTGTGTCTCGAGCGCCAAAAAGGGCCATTTCAAAAAATAAAACGGGATTTGATGTTATGGGGCTGAGGGGGGAGGAAGAGAGAATCATACCCAAAGGGAATAAGCTGTAAACCTCCCAGGAGTTTCACTACACCTTTATAGTTTGCACAGATATCATTCCACAAGGAAAGCTGACTGGGTGAGTGACAAAAACGAGGAACAATACCATGACGAGAATTTCAAAATCAAGCTACTGTTGTAACGCTGCTGTTGGCAATTTTATTATTTTTTTTTTTAAAGATTTATTTCTATAAATAGATTTACTTTGGGGATTTTCAAATGATATTTATTGTGTGAGGCAGGCGCAGTAATGGATGGAACCATTGTTGTTCAGAGCAGAGACTAGCACTGAGCCATTTTTATCTGAGTGGGGGGGGGGTGAGGGAGCAAAATGAAACAGGCAACATCACAGTGATTATGCAAATGAGCTTCGATGTGGTACAATTTATTCTGCGCTTCAGTTTAAAATGTGCCACAGAATTTATCTGCGTGTGTGGTGAAAACAATGATACGCACTGACCAAACTGTAGGCTCAGATGGTGGCTCCAGCCATTCCTGGCCCCTGCTTCAGTCAAAATCGTCAATTTTTTATTCCCCCCCTCCCTCCTAAGATTTAAATACACTGTCAGATCCTCCGCATCGCCCATCCCCCCATCCTTGCCAGCGCAGACTAATCCCAAATAAAGACAAAACAGCTCTCTATTTTACCAATACCACTACAGTCGGTGCTTAACTGAAGTGTCACCTCTTGTTCCAAATCCGCCAACATACACGTTCTTTTACTGCCCTGTCTCCTCACGATATTCATGTCAAGACACAACATCGGCTCCTACTTCATCTCATTATTTTTCCCCAGCCCCTTTTACGACTGAATTACCTCACGTTCTTTCCCATCTTCTTCAACCTTGGCTCAGTCTGGACTTTTGCTCTTCAGCCAGGTTTCTTGGGGGTGGGTGGGGGGGGTGGTCAGGTCCTGGTTAGACCTGCCGGGGCTTTGCGATCACGCTTTATGATAGCCCAAAATAAACGCCCAATATCTTTTTTTTTAAGTCAAGGAACCGAGATGAAGGAGTAAAGGAGCAATAGTGCAGGGCAACACGCAGGAGGCAAAGAGTAGGGCAGAAGATGAAGTAACTCAATAGGTTAGGGTTAGGGGGCGGCAACAATGGGTTTTAAAAGCCTATCGACAGTAGGAGGATTAAAAGACTGAGTGAGGCAAGAGAAATTACAAAAGCAAAATACTGCGGATGCTGGCAATCTGAAATAAAAACAGAAAATGCTGGAAATACTCAGCAGGTCAGACATCATCTGTGGAGAGAGAAACAGAGTTAATGTTTCAGGTCAATGACCCGTCGTCAGAACTAGAAAAAGTTGGAGATGTAACAGATTTTTAAGCAAGTGTAGGGGCCGGGAGAGGGGGAGGGGAGGGGAGGAAAGAACAAAAGGGAAGGTCTGTGATAGGGTGGCAGGCAGGAGAGATTAAGAGACAAAAGGGATGATGGTGCGAGGCAAAAGGAGATGGTAATGGGACAAGTTGAGAAACAAAAGATGACCAAAAGAGGAATTACAATGCTTTCTAGTACTCTATCCGTCTTTCGAGTGAGACGTTAAACTGAGGCCCCATCTGCCCTCTCGAGTGGACGTAAAAGATTCCATGCCACTATTCGAAGAAGAGCAGGGGAGTTCTCCTCAGTGTCCTGGCCAACATATATCCCTCAACCTACATCACAAAAACAGATTATCTGGTCATTGTCACATTGCTGTTCGTGGGAGCTTGCTTTGCACGAATTGGCTGCTGCATTTCCTACATTACAACAGTGACTGCACTTCAAAAAGTATTCCATTGGCTGTAAGGCTCTTAGGGACGTCCCGAGGTCGCGAACGGTAGCTATAAAAGTTTTTTTTCTTTTCCTCAGCGTCAGGCACGCGTTCAATCCTATTTATCTATATTAGGTAGTTGAGAGTGGACAATGCCCTGGTCTGGTCTGTCCTCATGTTTTCGAAGCATGCAGTAGATCATTCGGTTCTGTAAAGTGAAGGACTCTGCGCACTGCTCTTGATTTACTCAGTCTCCTTTCCTATTCTTTCAACCTTGGTGGTGCCCTGGACCATTGGCCTCAGCTTTTGATGTAGGTTTCTCATTCTTCGAGACTGTTCCGCCATTGAATGAGATCATGGCTGATCTGCGACCTAACTCCATCCGCCCGCCTTGCTTCCATATCCCTCAATACCCGTGGCTGGCAAAAAATGTATCCATCTTTTAAATTTAAAATAATGAATTGAGCTAGCATCTACTGCTTTTTGCGGGAGAGAGTTCCAAACTTGTACTCTTCCCCCCCAACCCCCCCCCCACCCCCGCTTTGTGTGAAGAAAAAAAATATTCCTTAATCATTCCCTGAAGCTGAAAGTGGGCCAGAAATAGTTGCCAACTGGACTGTCCAGCTCAATCGGAACTGTTCCAGATTTGATGACATGTTGACTGTCTCCTGGCATCCGAATGAATTGCCCTGGGATAACTTAATGACCCCGCTTTTAACTGTGCCATTTTTAAAAAAATGAATTCACTTACAATTTGCTCCTCGCCATCTATTGGAATGTACTTGCATAAAAAACGCTTGAAGTTAATCTATGTCCACCTCAAGGGTGAATAGTTAAAAGATTATCCTCCCCTCACACTCTCTCCCCAAAACTGAGCACGTACTAATTAAGAACATAAGAAATAGGGGCAGGAATAGGCCACTTGGCCCCTCGAGCCTGCTCCGCCATTCAATGAGATCATGGCTGATCTTGGGTTCAAAGCCACTTCCCTGCCCGCTCCCCATAACCCTTCACTCCCTTATCTTGCAAAAATCTGTCTATCTCCACCTTAAATGTATTTAATGACCCAGCTTCCATGGCTCTCTGGGGCAGAGAATTCCACAGATTTACGACCCTTTGAGAGAAGAAATTCCTCCTCATCTCAGTTGTAAAAGGGCGACCCTTTATTCTGAAACTATGCCCCCGGGTTCTAGATTTCCCCACGAGGGGAAACATTCTCCCTGCATCTACCTTGTCGAGCCCCCTCAGTATCTTATATGTTTCAATAAGATCACCTCTCATTCTTCTAAATTCCAATGAGTATAGGCCCAACCTGCTCAACCTTTCTTAACAAGTCAACCCCCTCATCTCTGGAATTAACCTAGTGAATCGTCTCTGAACTGCCTCCAATGCAAGTATATCCTTCCTTAAATGAGGAGACCAAAACTGTTTGTGCAGTACCTTCCATTTCCATTATGGCTCTCTCAAACGGAGAGAAGTTGGAATAGAAGGATAAACTCCCAGTGGGAGCTGTTCTCAAAAGGGAATGAGGGTCAGACTACAGCACTGTGGTGCTGATTCCCCACCCCTGCACCCAATGAAGCAGGAAGAGTAAGGAAAGAAGGTGAGCTAACTCAACGAGTGATGTTTAGGTGCTGGCGAGGATGGGTCAGCCCACAGCCCTGCGGCCTCTGCCGCCAAGCAGGACAAGAGCAGCAATGTCATTGGAACACCACTACCTCCAAGTTCTCCTCCAAATCACAGACCATTCTGACTTGGACACTGTTCCTCCGGTGTCACTGGGTCAAAACCCTGCCCAACATCATGGTGGGAGCACCATCAGCACAAAGATTACAGCAGTGTAAGGAGAAGGTTCCTCACCATCTTCTCAGGACAACTTGGATTGGCCAATAAATGCGGCCCTGTCGGCATCCTGAGAAAAAATATTTTAACAAACAATTTGCCCCACAGTGAGAAGCCTACAATCCAATCACTTTGAAGGGCTGTCTCCATTGACATAACGATTGGCAATTTATATTTTTATTGGTCAAACACCATGACACAGCGGAACAATCGGTGCCTAAAAAAAAAAGATTTGCATTTATATAGCACCTTTCACAACATCAGGACATCCCAAAGCACTTTTGAAGTGGAGTCACTGTTGTAATGTGGGAAACACAGCAGCCAATTTGCGCACAGCAAGCTCCCACAAACAGCAATGTGATAATGACCAGATAATCTGTTTCAATGATGTTGGTTGAGGGACAAATATTGGCCCAGGACACCGGGGAGAACTCTCCTTTGAATAGTGCCGCGGGATCTTTTACGTCTACCTGAGGGGGCAAACGGGGCCTTGAGTTAAAGCCTCATCCGACAGTGCAGCACTCCCTCAGTACAGGACGTCCCTCCCCGACCGCGGGGAGACGTCCCTGAAAACCCCCGTGGTTAGTAAAACCGCGGTTGGCAAATACAGTATAAATGTTCAAATAACACAATAAAAAAATATATAAAAGCAATAAAATCACGTTATTTACCTTAATCCTAAATTAAAAACTGCCTATACGCAAAATTCACCGCCGCGGTTGGCAAAAGTTGCCGCAGAGAGGAAACCGTGTATACTTGAAATCCGCGCGTGGCAAAACCGTGGCTGGGGCAGGATTCCTGTATCTGCACTGGGAGCGTCAGCCGAGATTTTTGCGCTCAAGTCTCTGGAGCGGGACTTGAACCCACAACCTTCTGACTCGGAGGCGCGAGAGAGAGAGAGAGAGAGAGAGAGAGAGCGCCGCCCACTGAGCAACGGCTGACACCTAAAGACAGCGTCGTCGTGACGAAAATGGCTCATGGCCGTCCCAGTTGTACCTCCTTCCCTGATAAACACGCTGGCTTCTCAGGAAACATCGCCGAGACACTAGAAAACAAAGCAAGGTTGTTGGTGAAGCTGGAATGCTCCATAACCGTCATCTGAACCCCATGATTAGATTACTGCCTTGAAAACACTCTCTGGTATTCTGTCTTTTCTTCACTACTTATACTATTCTGATTTTGTGTGGGAGTATGATTCAGATTGAAGTCCTTAGCTTCTTTGCTTCCGGCGACAGTTGTCCCCATCCTTGCTGCACAACTACGTTCTCACCGAAAGATGAATAATTTGCGGCTGATTTATCAAGAAATAATTTGCAATGAATTACTGGGAAATTCTGTGTTCAAAAATCGAGCATTTTTTTTTCTCTTAAATGTCTGTTTGCCCAAAGTCGCTCATGCGGGAGTTTTAGATTGGTCGAGTCTGGGGTCATGGCCGATTGGTCCAGCATTACTATTGTATGTAATTGGTGATTACACTGACATTTCTCATCAGTCATTTCTGACTGGACCAATCGGCTTGTACTCAAAAGAAATTGCTGTGTGTTACAATTGTTTCCAGAGTCTCCCACACCCAATTAATATTGACTATGTAGATTATAATACATATACATTTTACTACTGTCTATAAATTAATAAGCTACACACTGAAGCAAACAAAATTGTTTATAAGCTGATGTCCCATCCCCCTAATTGCAGGCTACAACCCCTACTGTCTCTCCCTATTGGGCTGACTAACATGCCTGGTGCCACCAAATACCTACTGTCTGCTGTTGCTCCCTTTCCACTCCTGGGCCCACTCCACATACAGCCTCCCCGCTAACTGCCTGACCGCTCCCCCCCCCCCCCTCCCCCATATACTGCAGACTGCGAGCAATGATGGGCGAAATCCATTGCGTATCGCGCTATTGCGAGTTCAACTGTTGATCATCCCCTCCCGTCCTCTCCCGAAGGCACAGGCGTGCTGGGATATGGTTCCAATGAGTGTTGGTCTCTCTCCAGTAGCTCGGTCAAGTGGCCATTTACTCTGGACACTGAGCATGGGGGTTGTATCAACTTGAGTGGTTACTCATTACTGGGGTTTGGGTTTTTTTTTCTTCAAATTATTTGTCTTCCCTTTTTCCTCCTCACATCGTACACCTTCCATGACCAAGATGAATGGTGGACCTGCATCCAAGCTTCACCCAAAGGTGCTCCGCTGTACGAGAGGCAAGTATGGCTTCTGTACAGTAGAGGGTGCAGTTCCACAGATGCCCCTTCGCTATTTTTGCCCAAGTGGTGGGTGTTAATGAGTGACTCTTGCCCAGCTGTTGGCGAGCAGGGGCATCACAGCCAGGACAGATTCTGCTCTCGCCCCGACATCTACACACATACACTTCTAGCAGAGTCATTGAATGGCAATCAGGAGCAGGAACCCTGGCTGATTTTCCAATCCCTATTCCAGGGGCGCTGGGGACAATTGTACCTCCCTTTCCATCGCCTTGGCTGAGATCAAGTAAAGCACAGACCGGGGATGGAACCTGGCACTTTCTTGGTACGTATGGTTCAGCTGCTCACTGGATAAACTCACTGAGCCATCAGGTTTGATGACGATTAAATGAATGACGAGTTCAGTAATTTAGGCATCAGGTAGCTGACCACGTGAAACGGTAACCAAAGAGCATGTCGACATCGTTCGCTACCAAGTGGAGGCCGAACACTTCGCTCGCAGGGAATAATCATCCCCGGGGCCACTGTCTTGCATAGAATCATAGAATGATACAGCACAGAAGGAGGCCATTTGGCCCATCGTGCCTGTGCCGGCTCTTTGGTAGAGCTATCCAATTAGTCCTACTTCCCCCCTGCTCTTTCCCCGTAGCCCTGCAAATTTTTCCCCTTCAAGTATTGATCCAATTCCCTTTAGAAAGTTACTATTGAATCTGCTTCCACCGCCCTTTCAGGCAGTGCATTCCAGATCATCATAACTCGCTGCGTAAAAAAAATTCTCATCTCGCCTCTGGTTCTTTTGCCAATCACCTTAAATCTGTGTCCTCTAGTTACCGATCCTTCTGCCAGTGGCAACAGTCTCTCCTTATTTACTCTATCAAAACTGTTGATGATTTTGAACACCTCTATGAAATCTCCTCTAACCTTCTCTGCTCTCATGAGAATTCTAGGAACCAGCTATACAGCCAAACTGGCTGAGACCTGATTGGAGACGTCCTTCCCATCCTCTCACCCGGGGATGGCAGAAGGCAAAGGGAAGAGGGGAAAATAATTATTCCCTCAAAATATTTTGTTTGGAGACATCACCTCTTAGCAGAGACATCCTAATTTGAGCATCACCCCATATTGTACACACAACCGGGTCCAGTCACGCAGCCCTTGTCTCAAACCAGGCAGCGAACACTGGCTGCATTAATAGGACAGTCACTGTGGGGACCTCTTAAACCAGGCGACTGAGATAAGTGCTTTGTGTGTAGAATGGGCCCTGAATCAGCCACGTTTCAATCGGTGGGATGGAGACGCAGCTCATACCTTAGTAAAAAGGCAAATTTTCCCCCTTCCCTGGAATTTGCAGGAACGTTTCCTTTTGCCCATTTATCAATTTCAAACCCTTTGATCTTTCCCCCCAAAAACACAGAGAAATCCAGTAGGACCCCCAGATTTTCCAAGGGTACAAGGGATGACCAGAGTGATCACAGAAAAACAGATGGAATCATGGAACATGATCCCTAACACTTTGGCTAAAAAAGCCCATGGAATAACAATAGGACTCGACTTATTCAGTCGCCATAAGCCAGTGGCCTTGTCTATAGGGAACAGAAGCCACTTCGTACCTTACAGTCAAGGCTTATTAGATTGCATTCCCCAAAACACACTGCTATGAATCCAACATAATAAAAATGTATTCAATCACAGTAGTCCAATAAACTAGTGGCTCAACAATAATTCACGCCAACTGATTACCCTCCAGTTCCCCGACATCATTTACACTGTTGTATAACAGCAACCCCTCAAAACAATCACTTCCACTATCCTGTCATCTCTTGCAGTTCCCAAACCCCTTAACATCGCCCAAGATTTTCCGCTGTGGAGCGTTTCACCCGCGCTCAAAAAACACACTGCACCACACGACGGGGTCAGATATCCCTCACCACGGGGCGAGCCATTCATCAATCAAACTTTCACCGCCTCTGGGGGCCTTTTATGCCAAACTGTGGTGACTCAGCAAGCAAATCGCGCCGCACAGGGTAAGCGTAGATGTTCGCGGGATTTGGCGCAAGATGGCGCTCCACGTGAAGCAGGACAAAGTATTCACTTTCACCCGTGCTAAGGGACACGGGTGAAGGATAACGTCACTAGGCACTGGGTGCTTCATGGCATGGTGAGGCTGCTCTGTAAATTCCACATGTAATGTTAAATGCAGCTTCTGAACCTCCATGACTCAACTCCGGCGAAACGGGACCAGTTTATTTTGAGATGCTTGCGCTCCATTCCAGCTCAGCCTCAGTTTTGTCCCTATAGTTTCTGGGGCCCGCACCTTCACTGTCACCAAGGATGAACCGACATCCATTTTCAAAGGTGTCGGGAGTATACCGCCTTCTTTGGCCAGCTGCCAAAAAAAAACAAGGCTGATTATTGAAGCACAACGCAATGTGTCAGCTTGGCTCAGTTGGTAGGACTCTAGCCTCTGGATCGGAAGGGTTAGTACTGGGGGAATGCTGCATTGTCAGAGACACCCATCCTTTCAGACGACGACAAGGCATTAAACCAAAGCCTTATCTCCCTACTCTGGTGGACATTAAAGGTCCCGTGGTACAATTCAAAGAAGAGCAGGGCGTTCTCCTGGTGCCCTCGCCAAAATTCCTCTCAGCCAACACCAACATAACAAAATAGTAACTGATCATTCATTGCGGATTGAGGCATGTTCCTAGTGCAAAATGGCTGCCACGTTTGGCTACTAACGACAATTACGGCATACAGAAAGAAAATCATTGTGGTTTTCAGATGTTCCAGCATGGCAAGGGAGCTATAAAATACAAGTACCTTTACCCATCCAGTTCTCACAGCTCCCAATTGAGATGCATTGCGATCTCCAACCAGTCCCCACCACCCTCCCCCCGATTGACATAGTTCAGATCAACAAGCAAGCAGATTGGAGGGTTGAGTTGTGGCCTTTAAGTCCCTGGTGCAGTGACTCACACCCTGGCTGTACCACTGCTTCTTGGAGCCCCCCCCCCCTCCCCTTAGTATAAAGCAGATCAATTGATATCAACAGTACATTTTTCAGTGCGCCAGCAGGATCTCAGTAGATTATTTTGAGAGGCACGCTCTCCGATATTTTTCTAAACCACATCGAATTTCAGCATTAGGATGTCACGGGCAGTTTACTTCTACCTCTGAACTTTGGTTTCACATGTCAACATGGCAAGGACCCATCAAAAGAGGAGACATGATTTGGGCGAAATTTTTAAATGGGGGCCTGCTTGGATTGCCAATCTTGCTCCAATCTCATTCTCACTAGGAAGCACCTAAAATAATTTATTTATTTTTTTTAAAAGAAGATGATAACTTTATGGTTATAATTTGCGTGGGCCTTGCTCAAATTCACGGCCTATGTCTTTCTACTTTAGCAGATAATCAGCACTATGGAAACTCAGGTGGCAAATGGTCCTACAAGCAACAACACATCCAACGGCCCATCCCTCAACAGCACAAACTGCTCTATACCAATGATGGCCGGGCCCTCCGACGACAGCAAGACTAACCTCATCGTCAACTATCTACCACAGAACATGACGCAGGAGGAGTTCAAGAGCCTGTTCGGCAGCATCGGGGAAATTGAATCGTGTAAACTCGTCCGCGATAAGATCACAGGTAAAACAAAGAATGCACCACGTTTTGTACGTAGGGCGTGACCTTCTCATTTAAATGTCTCGTGCTTTGTCCCAGAGAGTGTGCATCAATCTTGTTCCTATGTGTCAGCTGTAGCTCAGTGGGTAGCACCCTCGCCTCTGAGTCAGAAGGTTGTAGGTTCACAGTCCCACTCCAGGGACTTGAGCACATTAAATCCAGGCTGACACTCCCAGTGCAGTGCTGAGGGAGTGCCGCACTGTCGGAGGTGACGTCTTTCGGATGAGACGCCCCATCTGCTCTCTCAGGTGGACTTAAAAGATCCCACGGCCACTATTTCGAAGAAGAGCCAGGGGGAGTTCTCCCCGGTGTCCTGGGGCCAATATTTATCCCTCAATCAACGTAACAAAAAAAAACAGATTATCTGGTCATTATCACATTGCTGTTTGTGGGTGCTTGCTGTGCGCAAATTGACTGCCGCGTTTCCTACATTACAACAGTGACTACACTTCAAAAAGTACTTCATTGGCTGTAAAGCACTTTGAGACGTCCGGTGGTTGTGAAAGGCGCTATAGAAATGCAAGTCTTTCTTTTTGTCTTCCCACCCTAGCTTCACATGCTCACTGAGACGTGGCCTCATGATATGAATATGGACTTCCCATCCCAAAGGGTCATGGGCTTCTCGTCACGGCTACCATTCAAACTCACCTCCTCACAGATGGAGCACTATGTGGCAATGGAGCACTCCATCTACGAGGAGGGCTGGAGATGGACAGAAAAATTACTAGTGCGTTCAGGCCTGGGTTGCAGAAGTGTCTCCTAAATATGAAAAGGGGACACCAAGGGTGGTTGTGGGGTAGTCTGGTGTCCAACAGTCCCAACGGCAAGCAACATTTGCCGACCGAAAGCAGAGTCACATTTTATAGATTTCAGTGGCATAATGTTCGGCTTCAACTGGAGTATTGGGTCCAATTCTGGGCGCCACACTTTAGGAAGGATGTCGAGGGTTTGGAGAGGGTGCAGAGAAGATTTACTAGGCATGAGGAACTTCAGTTATGTGGGACTGTACTCCTCAGAGCAGAGAAGGTTAAGGGAAGATTTAATTGAGGTGTTCAAAATGATGAAGGTTTTGATAGAGTAAATAAGGAGAGACTGTTTCCAGTGGCAGAAGGGTCGGTAAACAGAGGACACAGATTTAAGGTGATTGGCAAAAGAACCAGAGGGGAGATGAGGAGAATTTATTTTATTTTTACACAGTGAGTTATGATGATCTGGAATGCACTGCCCGACAGGGTGGTGGGAGCAGATTCAATAGCAACTTTCAAAAGAAAATTGTATATATACACTAGAAAAGGAAATATCTGCAGGGCTATGGGGACAGAGCAGGGGGCAGTGGGAGTAATTGGAGAGCTCTTTTAAAGTGCCGGCACCGGCATGATGGGCCGAATGGCCTCCTTCTGTGCTCTGATACCAGAATGACACCAGGGCTTAAAGGGTTAAATTACGAGGACAGGTTGCATAAACTTGGCTTGTATTCCCTCGAGTTTAGACGGTTGAGGAATGATGTAACTGAGGTGTTTAAAATGATAAAAAGGGATTCGATAGGGTAGAGACAGACGGCTGGATTTTGAATGACCCATGGAGTCGGGTTTGGAGGCGTGTGGGGGGTTAAATTTGCGGGGTCGGGGTTTCCGACCCCAACCCGACCCCAAGACAAAATCCAGCCCAGAGAAACTATTTCCTCTGGTGAGGGATTCCAAAACAATCTTAAAATTCCAGGCCATGCAAGGAGTAAAATCAAGAAGCACTTTTTCCACTCAAAGGGAAATCTGGAACTCTCTCCCCCCAAAAGGCAGTGGACACTGGGACAATTAAACTTTTCAAGGACGGAGATAAACAGATTAATGTTAGTTAAGGGTAGCAATGGATATGAATCAATGTTGAGATACAGATCAGCCGTGATCTAACCGAATGGCGGAACAGGCTCGAGGGGCTGAATGGCCTCCTCTTGTTTCTAAGTTCCAGAATGGGAAAGCACTCCCAGATGCGGTAAAGCTTGGGTCAGAGGCAAATGCAGTCTCACTGTGCGGCCAACCCCGGCGGAACCACCTGACCTGGGAGTGCCAATCTTAGCAGTGTTGTCTCTAACTTTTGTCAATTGAAAACTTCACACCAACATCTAAAAATCTGTCAAAAGGGGGTTAAGGTCAGAAATAGGTTTCCCGAACAGAATTATTGGGCAAAAGAGGGCCACAGAGGATTTTGTTAGCGGGATGATGAGACGTTTAAACGTGACACATTTTTTAAAATTCTGACAATTCATGGCCCCTTTATATTAAAGATAAATAAAATTCGTGACCTAAAATTGCACACCAAAAAAAAATTTGTCCAGCTACACAGTCAGTGGAGCAGGAAACTGAGACCAAAGGTGGGGGGGCGAGGAAGCTACATAAATTTAGCAATAACTCAGAGGCCTACATTCATAGAATCATAGAATGGTTACAGCACAGAAGGAGGCCATTCGGCCCGTCGAGCCCGTGCCGGCTCTCCGTAAGAGCACTTCAGCTAGTCCCACTCCCCCCGCCCTTTCCCCGTAGCCCTGCAAGTCTTTTTCCTTCAGGTATTTATCCAACTCCCCTTTTGAAAGCCACGATTGAGTCTGCCTCCACCACCCTCTCAGGCAGTGCACTCCAGATCCTAACCACTCGCTGCATAAAAAATGTTTTTCCTCATGTCGCCTTTGGTTCTCTTGCCGATCACCTTAAATCTGTGTCCTCTGGTTCTCGACCCTTCCGCCAATGGGAACAGTTTCTCGCTAGCTACTCCGTCTAGACCCCCAAAACTCCCAGAGTTAACTAAGTTCTTCAACATTTTAAGAGTTTCTCACAACAACTATCTCAATTTCATTTCGAGACATCCAGCAATGTCAAGGTGAACTGCAAAGTGCTATTCCTATTGTTTTCTAAAGCAAGTTAATATATTAGCAACATTAACTACTTAAAGGAAACGTTAACCCTGTTTGTATTCTAACTCCAAATAAACTGAAGGGTTTCAAATATATATATATATTAATTCTGCAAAGCCGCAGTCTCTGTAACCACTTAGCTTACATACATTGTTGAAGAGAAGAATGGTGCCATTTTCCTTTCTACTTCCAAAAAGTTCTATGTCACTTCCTGTAACAGACAGGAAGCTCTGTTGCATCACTTCCCATGGCAAACAGGAAGTTCTACTGCATTTTTCCAAAATTTGCACACAAAATACTATTCAATCAATTATGAATAAAAGACAATTCAAAAAAGAACAGTTTAAGGCTAGCAATGAAAGAAGTGATGCAATTACTTCAACACAGAGGTGGAGAAGGGCACATATTCTGATTTAAAAAAATTTTCACAACAGATAATAGTTCTCTGGTCTAGGTCGCAGTTAATAGTTTGTAATTGTACATTACTATATACCCATGCAAGATATGTGCCAAATAATGAACAGATTCCCAGCATGCAACATTTGGTTTATCCTACAAAGGGTCATGTGTCATTACCCAGCAAAAATTCCAACAACTAGTAAAACATCCCAAGGCGCTTCACAGGAGCGATTATGAAACAAAATTTGACACTGAGCCTCAAAAGGAGAAATTAGGGCAGATGACCAAAAGCTTGGTCAAAGAGGTAGGTTTTAAGAAGCATCTTAAAGGAGGAGAGGTAGCGAGGCGGCGAGGTTTAGGGAGGGAATTCCAGAGCTTAGGACCTTGGCAGCTGAAGGCACGGCCACCAATGGTTGAGCGATTTATAATCAGGGGTGCACAAGAGGCCAAAATTAGGGAACGCAGATATCTCAGGGGGTTGTGGGGCTGGAGGAGATTACAGAGATAGGGAGGGGGCGAGGCCGTGGGGGGATTTGAAAACAAGGATGAGAATTTTTAAATCGAGGCATTACTTAACCGGGAGCCAATGTAGGTCAGCGAGCACAGGGGTGATGGGTGAACAGGACTTGGTGCGAGTTAGGACACGGGCAGCCGAGTTTTGGATGACCTCAAGTTTACGTAGGGTGGAATGTGGTAGGCCAGCCAAGAGTTCCCAAAATTATTTAGTCACGATGGTTACTCTCTATAAGATCACTGCCTGGTTGTTTTATCACTGTTCATACCTGGATCAGTTCTACAGCCATTTTTTTAAATCACTATAGATTAGGGGATGGAACGAACTAGTTGTTTGACAGGTGGAGTGCTTTCCTCACTATCATTCAATCCTTAATACCTGTGGGCCCCAGGTGCACTCGCAGGTATTAAATGGGGTTACCACAATTTGCCAAGTCCAAAACCGGACAGAGGAGTTGAATCATGGCTTGAGTTCTGAGCTATGTTTCCCCGATGATGACAATCCATCGGGAGCCTTAATGGCCTTGAAACCGTATCATGAAACACAGGAGCAAAGAGGGAACAATTAAAAACCGAGCTTTTGGTCTTTTGTTTACCTCTCCGAAATTTCTGCTCAGAAACTGGACTGTCTGGTCAAAAATCAGTGACTGGTACTAAATATGACAAGAAAAAAGAAAGACTTGCATTTATATAGCGTCTTTCATGACCACCGGACGTCCCAAAGCGCTTAACAGCCAATGAAGTACTTTTGAAGTGTAGTCACTGTTGTAATGTAGGAAACACAGCAGCTAATACGCGCACAGCAAGCTCCCACAAACAGCAATGTGATAATGACCAGATAATCTGTTTTTAGTGATGTTGATTGAGGGATAAATATTGGCCCAGGACACCAGGGATAACTCTCCTGCTCTTCTTCGAAATAGTGCCATGGGAACTTTTACATCCACCTGAGAGAGCAGACGGGGCCTCGGTTTAATGTCTCATCTGAAAGACACCACCTCCGACAGTGCAGCACACCGTCAAGCACTGCACTGGGAGTGTCAGCCTAGATTTTTATGCTCAAGTCTCTGGAGTGGGGCTTAAACCCACAACCTCCTGACTCAGAGACGAGAGTGCGACTCACTGAGCCACAGCTGACCTATAACTGCCCATTCACATGGATGATCTGTTGGCACTGTGGACTGGCGTATCACCATGTGTGGAGTGGTAGAACGAGCCATCTCATGTTCATTCTGTAGGGTGCCAGGCATTAGAAGGGATAGTTCCACCTGGACTTCTCTCGCTTACCTCCCAGTGCCCAGTTACAGAGCAGTACTAGAATAATAGAAACATAGAAAAATAGGAGCAGGAGTAGACCATCCGGCCCTTCGAGCCTGCTCCGCCATTCAATATGATCATGGCTGATCCTCTATCTCAATACCATATTCCCGCTCTCTCCCCATACCACTTGATGCCTTTTGTGTCTAGAAATCTATCTATCTCCTTCTTAAATATATTCAGTGACTTGGCCTCCACAGCCTTCTGTGGTAGAGAATTCCACAGGTTCACCACCCTCTGAGTGAAGAAATTTCTCCTCATCTCAGTCCTAAATGTCCTACTGGCAGAGGCCTGTGCACAGGTCCCCTCAAAGGAACCTTGTAAAGCTAAGACAAAATAAAATCTGAGGCTAATTGCAAAGGCTTGCCTGTAAGGTCGTAGTGATGTTGCAGGTGGGGGAGGCTACCACCTTGGGCTGATATACTTTGAACCGATATGTTGTTGTATATCAAAAGAGTTTGCAGTGCGAAGGCGTGAAAGAAAAACTTGCGTTTCTATAGCACCTTTCACAACCTCAGGACGTCCCAAAGCGCTTTACAGCCAGTGAAGTACTTTTTTTGAAGTGTAGTCACTGTTGTAATGTAGGAAACGCAGCAGCCAATTTGCGCACAGCAAGCTCCCACAAACAGCGATGTGATAATGACCAGATAATCTGTTTTGGGGATGTTGGGTGAGGGATAAATATTGGCCAGGACTCCCCTACTGTTCTTTGAAATAGTGCCACAGGATCTTTTACATCCACCTGAGAGAGCAGACGGGGCCTCGGTTTAATGTCTCATCCGAAAGGCGACACCTCCGACAGTGCAGCGCTCCCTCAGCACTGCACTGGAGTGTCAGCCTAGCTTTATGTGCTCAAGTCTCTGGAGTGGGACTTGAACCCACAACCTTCTGACTCAGAGGCAAGAGTGCTGCCCACTGAGCCACGGCTGACACAATCTCTGGAGTGGGGCTTAAACCCACAACCTTCTGACTCAGAGGTGAGGGTGACATGGTGCTGACATGGAGCTACCAAACTCAGTTGAAAGTCCGCCATGCCAAATGCCAGAGCATGTTCCTGCCACAGCAAACCCGACATCACTGCAGTGCAGACATTTGCAATAGTCATCCCTTTCTGGTTTTCCTAGTCATAGAATCATAGATTGATACAGCCATTCAGCCCATCGTGCCTGTGCTAGCTCTTTGAAAGGACTATCCAATTCGTCCCACTCCCCCTGCTCTTTCCCCATATCCCTGCAAATCTTTTCCCCTTCAGGTATTTATCCAATTCCCTTTTGAAAGTTACTATTGAATCTGCTTCCACCGCCCTTTCAGCCAGCGTATTCCAGATCATAACAACTCGCTGCGTATAAATATTTATCCTTATCTCCCCTCTGGTGCTTTCACCAATTACCTTAAATCTCTGTCCTCTGGTGACCGACCCTCCTACCAGTAGAAACAGATTCTCCTCATTTACTCTCAAAACCCCTCATAATTTCGAACACCTCTATTAAATCTCCCCTGACCTTCTCAGTTCTAAGAAGAACAATCTCAGCTTCTCCAGTCTCGCCACATACCTTTGCCAATTACCTTAAACCTCTGGTTACCGACCCTCGAGCCAGTGGAAAAGGTTTCTCCTTATTTACTCTCTCAAAACCCCGCATAGTATTTGAATTCATTAAGATTGCCAGGGATGTAATTCAGCAGCATTTCCCCTTTAATGAATCACCGTGGATACCACTCATTCCCACTTCTGTTACTTCCCTCTCCCACTGGCCCTTATTTGCTGTAGGATTCTGAAAGATCCTGTGAATTTTTCAGACCGTATCAATTAAGGATCAAAAATGATCACAGCCCAAGAGGGAAAGGAGGTCGATTGGGCTTTGGCTGGTGTTACTGGTATTAGGATTCGTTCACCTATGACCTCAACTCTCTTTTGTTAGAAACCTTTTATTCAAAGAGTTTCACAACTGTAGAAATTGAGATGACACTGTGCCAAGCCAAGCAAAACAATAAGAGCAAAATGAATCATACAGCACAGATGGACGCCATTCGGCCCATCATGCCCGTGACTGTGCCTGGCTCTCTGAAATTCCTAAGCTCTGGAATTCCCTCACTAAACCTCTCCGCCTCGCTCTCCTCCTTTAAGATGCTCCTTAAAACCTGCCTCTCTCATGTCCTAATATCTCCTTATTTGGCTCGGTGTCAAATTTTGTTCGATAATCGCTCCTGTGCAGCGCCTTGGGAAGTTTTACTATGCTAAAGGCGCTATATAAATGCAAGTTGTTGTGAAAGAGCTACCAATTAGTCCCACGCCCCTACTCTTTCCCCATAATCCTGCAAATTTTTTCTTTTTCAAGTATTTATCCAATTCCCTTTTGACAGTTACTATTGAATCTGCTTCCACCGCCCTTTCAGGCAGCGCGTTCCAGATCACAACAACTCGCTGCGTAAAAAAAATTCTCCTGGCTTTTTTGCCAATGATCTTAAATCTGTGTCCCCTGGTTACCGGCCCTCCTGCCAGTGGAAACAGTTTCTCCCTATCTACTCTATCAAGAGTCCTGATAATAATGAACACCTCTGTTAAATCTCCCCTTAACCTTCTCTGCTCTAATGTAATGCGCCGCCATAAAAAAGGCCAACTGCATTATTCTGGGTGCATAAGTAGGGCTTAGTGAACAAGAGTTAGGCCACATTTATAGAGTATCGTGTGTAGTTTTCAGAACTCCACTACAGAAAGGACAATAAAGCCAGAGGGAAACCAAAGATATGAGGAGATGCTTAAGAATTTGGACAATTTCTACTGGAGCAGAGAAGGTTACGAGAGAATTTAATAGAGGTTTTAAAAATGATGAAGGGTTTTGATAGAGCGAATAGGGAAAGACTATTTCCATCTGGTTGGGGAGTCAGTAACAAGGTGTCATCAATTTTAAGAGGGATCTTCAGGAGAAATGTCTTTTCACAGAGGGCTGTTGGATCATAGAATGCTTTGCTACATGGAATGGTTGAGGCAGAGATCATTGCATATCTTAAGGGAAAATTGGATAAACATTTGAAGCAGAGGAAGATAGAAGACCATGGGGAGAGAGCGGGGCAGTGGGATGAGTTTTGGATTGCTCTAGTGAAGAGCTAGCATGTACATTAGCTTTAAACCTCTTTGGTTCCATAGTTACCAATTTCCAAATGGTGACACTGACCACAAGTACAAAACATACATAAGACCAACATAAGACATAAGGGGGGAAAAATTGAGTCGCGCCCCCTTTGGGGTGCTAACTTCGCCGGCAATTAGCGCCCCCGCGGCCGAAATTGAGTGGTAGCGCCCCAAGAGGGAAGCGGGGCGTTACTGGAAGCGCCCCGCCTCCCTCTTGGAGTGCTGCGAGGGAATATCATGGCGCTGCGGCACGTCGCGCCGCGGTGTTGCAGGTCTTCCTCCCCTTCTTAAAGCGGAGGGGCCTTGCGCAGCACGATCCGGGGCCCAGCTGGGCCACTGGGATCGGAGTGCCGGCAAAAGAGCCCGGCACTCAAGAGAAGTGCCGGGCTCATGGAGTGCAGCCGGCACCCCGCGGCGGGGGGGTGCTCAGGAGGCCGGGGACGGCAGCGGAGGCAGGTGCTGGCAGGCGGCCAGCAACATAAATGGCCGCCCGGCACCTCGCCTTTAAATAGCGTCGCCCCGGCCACAGGTAGGCCCCCCTGACCCCGTCGGACACAGCGTCAGGCGGTAAGTCAGGGGGCGCTAACGAAGATCGCGGCCGGGGCGCAAGCGGGGCGCTGCGCACGGCGATGACGTCATCGCCGGCGGTGCAGCGCCTCGGGGTGCTAACGGTTACTGCCGCTGCTAACCTCCCGCTGAATTTCACCCGTGCGCTCGTTGCTTTGCGCCCAGTCAGCACCCTCTTAGGGCACTAACGGGAGGCGCAAAGCAACCGAATTTTTCCCGCAAAATCTGATAGACACACAATTATTCCAAATCAGACAGGATTCCGCAACACCACACGGACTGCAGCGGTTTAAGAAGGCAGCTCACAACCACCTTCTCAAGGGCAACTAGGGATGGGTAATAAATGCTGGCCTTACCAGCGATGCCCACATCCCATGAATTAATTTTTTTAAAACAGCACATGAGAGGGGAGGACCCAAGAGTGCTGGGTTGGACCAAGATATATCTGGATGCCCTTGGGATCAGAAGGCAAAATCTAACAATTGAGGCCAGAACCACCTGTCGAGTATCTTGGCTAAGTTTCGAATAATGAGCATGGGTCATACTTTAGTCCAATATTCCAGGGCAGGATGTTTGAGTAGTGTTGATTTCAACTTTCAAGGAACCATTTCTCCGTTCACACAGACGAACTGAAGGCTTACTGTTCAACAAAACTCAGGATGCACAGCAATATCCTTCCTTTGAGTTTTGCAGCTATCTATCCATAAACATAAAGGTCTTGCATCTGGTGCATATCTGTCAAACTTCAGACGCCACAAGTAGATATAAAAGGAGAAAGAAAAACTGCCATTTCTTGTTGGTTGCTTCTGACCTGGAGTTGGAAGCTTCCTCGCAGTTGCCAATCTGCAAATTTCCATCACAGGGCAGATCGGACACCGTGCTCCCTGAGCAGCAGAATAATACACTGTCCATTACAGAGTCACCCCTGTCATTATAAAGCAATAGATTTGCCGACTTATTATGAGAATTGCTGTGGGGAGATCTGCTAGAACTGTAGCTGTACTGAAAACATAAAGGGGTTGAATTTAATCTTCGGCAGCGACGCTACACGGGCGATATCAAACCGGCCGCCTATTATACGCCCACGTTATAGTCAGTTCTATTGAAGTTGATGGAACTGAATATCAGGCGGGCAGGAGAATGGGCGCCCAATTCGATAGCCCCCATTTTGTACTACCACCAAGATTAAGCCTACCCCCAAATCTCTAAATCTAAGTGAGGGTAGAGAGAAATCCTAAGGTTGAACGTTGGTCTGGCCTCTTGCGCATCCCAGAATTCCTTTGCTCCACTATTGCCGGCCGTGCCTTCACCTGCCTCGGCCTCAAGCTCTGGAATTCCCTCTCGAACCCTCTCAGCCTCTCTCTCCTCCTTTAAGACGCTCCTTAAAACCTACTTCTTTGACCGAGCTTTTGGTCCCTGGTCCTAATATCTCCTTAGGGTGGCTCGCTCTCAAATTTTATTTGATAATGCTCCTGTGAAGCACCTTGGGACATTTTACTACATTAAAGCTGCCATATAAATTCTGCGGCGAGTGACACCTCCTGACTCCCCAAAGCCTTTCCACCATCTACAAGGCACAAGTCAGGAGTGTGATGGAATACTCTCCACTTGCCTGGATGAGTGCAGCTCCAACAACACTCAAGAAGCTCGACACCATCCAGGACAAAACAGCCCGCTTGATTGGCACCCCCTCTACCACCTTAAACATTCACTCCCTCCACCACCGGCACACCGTGGCTGCAGTGTGTACCATCTACAAGATGCACTGCAGCAACTCGCCAAAGCTTCTTCGGCAGCACCTCCCAAACCTGCGATCTCTTCCACCTAGAAGGACAAGGGCAGCAGGCGCGTGGGAACACCAGCACCTCCAAGTTCCCCTCCAAGTCACACACGTCATCCTGACTTAGAAGTATATCGGTCGATCCTTCATCGTCGTTGGGTCAAAATCCTGGAGCTCCCTCCCTAACAGCACTGTGGGAGCACCTTCACCACACGAACTGCAGCAGTTCAAGAAGGCGGCTCACCACCACCTTCTCAAGGGCAACTAGGGATGGGAAATAAACGCTGGCCTTGCCAGCGACGCCCACATCCCATAAAAACAATTTTTTAAAAATGCAAGTTATTGTTGCTATTCAGTTATCTGACGACATTCAGGTTTTGCTTGTGGTGTTGGGTAAAACTCACCCTATAGTCAGTTCTCCAGGTTGATGAGCTGGACACAGCCTTGTCCTCCAATCAAACCTAGTTCAGTGCCCCTGCCTCAAAAAACAAGACGACTCCCCCAATAATCAGCGGGAACAATCAATCCGCCTTTCTGCTGCTGTTAATCCTCGCTCTTCTCTCTCATGCCAAGGCTTTGCAATCATTCACAATCATTCTTACTTGTAATATCAATTCCCTGTCTGTTGTTAACTTTCCCCACCCAGACAACTTCAAGAGCAAATGCACTTTCCTGTCACATTCCTGCCACATCAGTTACAAATGTTTACAGCACTCTCTAAATCGTTTCACCATGTCATAGTAACAGTGGCTGCAGATAAAAGGGCTGCTTGTGTTGGGGGAATGTTTCTTTGAAGCCGTTTAGCATCCCCTTATTTGGGGGAAGGAGGCTGACAAACCAAAGATGCATTGTAGCTACTTGCACCTTATCAAGTCTCTCAGAAATGTCTCAGAGCATTTTTGCACACCGTTACTTTGAACTGCAGTCACTGTCATTATGTAGGCAAAGTACCGCACTCAATGCCTGTTATTAACCGTTAGACTCCCTATTTTTTTAAAACTTTTGTGGGACTGCGGCCGCACTGTTAGCAAAAACCAATTGAAACCTTGATAGAAACTGCGTCCCTGCTGTGTTCAACAAATAGAACAAATTAAAAAGGAATTAATTTATGCATTAAATGCAATATCTCGCCTGTGAGCTACTTACCAGCTGCGCACATAGCGACAGGGGGACGAGGAGCAGTGGATTATCTCTGACTGTGTTATGGGATATTATGTCAAGCACAGCAATATATCCCGTTTGAACATTACGCAAGTCTTGCAGCAGTTTGCATAGAAAATAATGGAGGTCTGGGAGTTGCTATAAGAGAATAATGGAGATCTGGGAGTGGCTACAAAAAGCGAATAAATGAGGATTGGAGAATTATAACATCAAGAATTGACAATCATGGATATCTGCGAGTGATTACATGGAGATTATACCAACAATCCTGATGCCTCAATCACTCCCAGTTACCTGTTGTTCTCTGTATAAACGATATAAATACTTCTACTAGATTACATCCTGCAATCTATTTTACCGTTTAATAAAATATGCAAACAATATTTCAGGTGTGCATTTCTGCCGAGTGCAAATATGCAGATTATTTGCATATTTCCCTCCCCTTTAAGAAGCAGCTGGAATTACATGTTTTGTGGCCTGAATTTTAAAACTCAAAAATAGTGCTATTTGTGTGGAGTAGAAATCAAAGCAAGACTATTAAAGGGATATTCTCCCTGTATGTGTGGGGGTGGGGGGGAAGGACTTGGGCAGGTGGAGCTCCTGCCAACTCTAGAAATTAGCCGAACCACAATCTCGATGGGGAAGACCTTGGCTCATTTGGTGGCCTCAGAAGGTCGTGGGTTCGAGCCACACTCCAGAACTTCCGTAATCTCGGCTGACACTCCAGGGCAGTGCTGGTGGGAGTGCTGCATGGATTGAAACGTCAGCCCTTGGATACTACATTAAACCGAGCCTCACCTGCCTGCTCCACTCAAACCGGTGGACATTGAAGATCCCATAGCACTATTTGAAGAAGAGCGAGGAGTTTTCCCAATGTCCGAGCCAACATTCCTCCCTCAACCTTCGACAGCACCTTCCAAACCCGTGACCTTCACCACCTAGAAGGACAAGGGTAGCAGGTGCATGGGAACACCACCACCTCCAAGCTCCCCTCCAACAACAACAACAACTTGTATTTATGTAGCACCTTTAGCGTAGTAAAACATCCCAAGGCACTTCACAGGAGTATTATAAGACAAAAAATTTGACACCTGAGCCACATAAGGAGAAATTAGGGCAGGTGACCAAAAGCTTGGTCAAAGAGGTAGGTTTTAAGGAGCGTCTTAAAGGAAGAAAGAGAGGTAGAGAGGCGGAGAGGTTTATGGAGGGAATTCCAGAGCTTAGGGCCTTGGCAACAGAAGGCTGAGCGATTATAATCAGGGATGCTCAAGAGGGCAGAATTAGAGGAGCGCAGATATCTCGGGGGGGTTGTGGGGCTGAAGGAGATTACAGAGATAGAGAGGGGTGAGGCCATGGAGGGATTTGAAAACAAGGATGAGAATTTTGAAACCGAGGTGTTGCTTAACCGGGAGCCAATGTAGGTCAGCGAGCACAGGGATGATGGGTGAATGGGACTTGGTGCGAGTTAGGGCACAGGCAGCCGAGTTTGGATGACCTCAAGTTTACGTAGGGTAGAATGTGGTAGGCCAGCCAGGAGTGCGTTGGAATAGTCAAACACCATCTCGACTTGAACATATTGTACCATTCCTTCATCGTCGCTGGGTCAAAATCCTGCAACTCCCTCCCTAACCGCACTGTGGGAGCTCCTTCACCACACGGACTGCAGCGGTTCAAGAAGGCGGCCCACCACCACCTTCTCAAGGGGCAATTAGGAATGGGGAATAAATGTTGGCCTTGCCAGTGACGCCCATATCTCGAGAATAAAGTAAACAAAAAAACAAAAGCACCTAAAACAAAGCAGCTAGTTATTCAGCTTGTTGCGGTTTGTGGTATCTTGCTGTGCCAAAATGGCTGTTGTGTTTCCACGAACAACAGTCCTCGCACTGCAAAACAATTCATAGCAAAAAAGCTTCAAGATGTTTCTGACAGCTACGATAAGGAATTCACTGTTGGCAAGTGTGAGATAGTACATTTGGTAAACAAATAATTATACTTTCATTCCAATTATACATCGAGTGAAGGAAGGTTGGGTGATGTGGAGGAGCAGGAGGATTTGGGGGTTCGGGCACACAAGATGTTAGAAGCTGCGTCCCAAAAGTGGACAAGGCCATAACTAAAACTAATACAAAAGCAAAATACTTCGGAGGCTGGAAATCTGAAATTTAAAGAGAAAACGCTGGAAACACTCAGTGGATCAGGCAGCATCTGTGGAGAGAGAAACAGAGTTAACGTTTCGGGTCGGTGACCTTTCATCGTCTCACAAACCGCCATCGACCTGAAACGTTGGGCTGGATTTTCATGGGGAATTGGGTTGAGGGCGGGGGCGGGGGGGGGGGTGCTCCGAGGCAGGCGGGACCCCGGGAGAACGGATTTCCCGCAGGCCCTGCCGACTGTAACGGCAGGGCCTGATCCGCAGACAAGGCCTGTGTTTCCCGCCCGCAGCCAGCCAGATGGAGAGGAGGGAGGGAGGGATCGGGTGGGGGCCGGGGTTGGCCTGCAATGGATGGGGGGGGGGTGGGGAGGAAAAGGAAGATCGGGGCTCGAAGATCGGGGTTGGGGGTGGGGGAACCAGAGGAATCGAGTCCGTCCTCAGCATCATCATGGGGGGGGGGGGGGGGTCCGGGAAGGCGATCGGAGGCCTTGTGGGGGGGGGGGTGTCCTCCGATCATGGGGGGTAGGTTAGGCAGGGACCCTGGATCCAGGAGATAGGTGTAAAGGCACTTACCTCCTGGATGCAGCAGTCCTCACCTTGCTGTAACTGCCGGGTTTTACGAAGTGTGTGAAACCAGACCAGCGACAGCTAAAAACAAAATGTAGGTTAAAAAAGAGGCATCCAGCCTCATTATAATATTTAAATTGACGTCGCGCCTCCTGGCAGCGGGTTGGCTGCCCGCCCCCATTCTGGCTCATGTCCCAGCCCCCGTTAAGACCCGAAGCGGGCGGGTTGGAGGCGGGTTCAGGTCGGGATTCCGATTTTTAACCATTTAATTGCCCCAAACCCACCCGTTTTTTAGGTTAAAACTCCTCCCAGTCTGTTCCCTGTGGTTGATGGGTCCAGAATGAGGGGAAGTTGATATAAGATTAAATGTATGAGATTTAGGACAAGGAGCGGGAGAAGCTTTCTTTACACAGAGGTTTGTGAGGTCGTGAGATACACTATCGGAATTAGTGACTGAAAGAGAAAGACTTCAAAGACTTGCATTTCTATAGCGCCTGTCACAGGACGTCCCGAAGCGCTTTACAGCCAATGAAGTACTTTTGAAGAGGAGTCACTGTTGTAATGTGGGAAACGCGGTAGCCAATTGCGCACAGCAAGCTCCCACAAAACAGCAATGTGATAATGACCAGATCATCTGTTTTGGTGATGTTGATTGAGGGCCAGGACAGCAGGGATAACTCTCCTGCTCTTCTTCGGAAAAGTGCCCTGGGATCTTTTACGTCCGCCTCGGTTTAACGTCTCATCCGAAAGACGGAGAGACCATGTCAACATTTAAGGATAGAAACACAGAAAAATAGGAGCAGGAGTTGGCCATTCGGCCCTTCGAGCCTGCTCCGCCATTCAATATGATCATGGCTGATCCTCTATCTCAATACCATATTCCCGCTCTCTCCCCATACCCCTTGATGCCTTTTGTGTCTAGAAATCTATCTATCTCCTTCTTAAATATATTCAGTGACTTGGCCTCCACAGCCTTCTGTGGTAGAGAATTCCACAGGTTCACCACCCTCTGAGTGAAGAAATTTCTCCTCATCTCAGTCCTAAATGTCCTACCCCGTATCCTGAGACTGTGACCCCTCGTTCTAGACCCCCCCCAGCCAGGGGAAACATCCTCCCTGCCTCCAGTCTGTCTAGCCCTGTCAGAATTTTATACGTTTCAATGAGATGATAGAGTGGATTGCTGATTGAAGGAAAGGAGAATAAACGGAAATGGGAGCAGGGTGGGCACATGGGATTAAGACTACTGCGCAGGTGGAGGATAAACACCAACAGGAACTGGTTGGGCTAAATGGCCTGTTTGCCTCTTGTCATTTCTATGCATGTGGTCTATAAATGTACATCTTTCGTTTGTTGGCTGTTGGGGAAAGTACAAACTGAAGCAGACTCCATGAAGAAGACCTACCACATAATCCGCAAGCCCCTGATCTGTGGTGTCAGCCGTGGCTCAATGGGTAGAACGGCTCTGACGCAGCTCCAAGAGACTTGAGGGGAAAAATTCGGTTGATTAGCGCCACCCGTTAGCGCCCTAAGAGGGCGCTAATGGGGCGCAAAGCAACTAGTGCCCAGGTGCGGGGATGTTTGCGCCGCTTGCAAAATTGACCTGACATTTTCCGGCGGCGCTAAACACTACCGCCACGATCTCCTGCGCCCGCAGATCGTGAGGTCAGTCGAGCGTACAACGCCTCGGTAGCGCCCCGGACCGGATATTGAGTGGCGCCCCCCCCTCCCTGCCTTTCCACCTGCCGCTAGCAACGACAGGTAGAGGGGAACGTTTTGCAGTCGGGAAGGGTCTGGGGGAGCGCTATTTAAATGTGGCCGCTTCCTGCCTTTTCTTGTCATCAAAATTTTTGGTACACGCAGGTTGAGAGGGAGAGAGACGTCTGGAAAGATTTAACGCTGTCCGAAGAAGTTTTGGCCCTCAGCACCACTTTTGAGGTTCCTAAGCTCTTTCCCTGGGCCTATCCATTAGTGCTTTCAACATAATTGCTTTAGAGGTCTCTCCAGGCCGAGATTCAAGGCCGCAATGAGCAGGGTGTAGCTGGCCAGCAAGATGGCCCCTCCCCTTTAAGAACTGGCCGGCGCTAGTCTGTCTGTGTTCCATTGCTAACTGACATCACCTGAGTTTCGCCAACGCTCTGAGGTAGCACCTCGCTCCTCGACGTTAGCGCCTTAAGACAGGTGTGTAGCGCCTGATTTAGCGCTCCAATCACCTCCAGGGGCGATAGAGGCCAAGTTTGCAGTCGGAGGCGATAATTAGCGCCGGGCGCTAAACTTTGCGCCCGACCAATAATAGCGCCCCAAGCAGGGCGATACCGAATTTCTCTCCCTTGAGCACATTGTCTATGCTGATTCTCCAGTTCAGTACTGAGGGGGTGCTGCACTGTTGGAGGTGAGGTCTTTTCAATGAGATATCAAACCAAGGCCCCTGTTCAGCTGGATGAAAAAATGCAATGACACTTTTTTTTCGAAGAAAAGCTGGGAATTCTTGTGCTGTCCTGATCAATATTCATCCTTCATCGAACGCCGCCAAAGAACAGATTAACCGTTCGCTTGTCTCGTTTGTTGTTTGTGGGACCTTGCTGTGCGCAAATTGGCAACTGCAATTTGCCTACGAAACAACAGTGACTGCACTTCAAACCTAACTCATTGGCTACGAGGCACTTTAGGAAGTCCTCTGAAAGGCACTACATAGATGCAATTTCTTTCTTAATATTCATTTGAAGTGTAGAAAATAACAAACCAAATAACTCGCAGCCCTCATTAGGGATCCTGTGATAACCTTCTCTTGCCCATTGCTAGGGTATTTGCAATAATAGTGTGGAGGACGAATTCATGGAATGCATGCAAGATAGTTTTCTAGATCAGTATGTTGAGAGACCAACTCGGGAACACGCTATTTTAGATCTAGTATTGTGCAACGAGAAAGGGTTAATTAATAACCTTGTAGTAAAGGGGCTTTTAGGGAAGAGTGACCATAATATGATAGAATTTTATATTGGGTTTGAAAGTGACTTAGTTAAATCCAAAACTAGGGTCTTAAATCTAAACAAAGCAAACTACGTAGGTATGAGGGGCGAGTTGGATAAGGTAGATTGGGAAACTACATTAAAAAGTATGACAGTGGACGAGCAATGGCTAGCATTTAAAGAATTAATACATAATTTACAACAAATATACATTCCTTTAAGGCACAAAAACCCCACAGGAAAAGTGGTCCAACCGTGGCCAACAAGGGAAGTTAAAGATTGTATTAGATCAAAGGAAGTGGCTTATAATGCTGCCAAAAAGAGTAGTAAGCCTGAGGATTGGGAGGATTTTAGAATTCAGCAAAGGAGGACCAAGAAATTGATGAAGAAAGGGAAAATAGAATATGAGAGTAAACTAGCGAGAGACATAAAAACAGACTGTAAAAGCTTCTACAGGTATGTAAAAAGGAAAAGATTAGCGAAAGTAAATGTGGGTCCCTTACAGGCTGAGACAGGAGAAATTATAATGGAGAATAAGGAAATGGCAGAGAAATTAAACAAATACTTTGTGTCTGTCTTCACGGAAGAAGACGCAAAAAACTTCCCGGAAATAGTGGAGAACCAAGAGAATGAGGAACTGAAAGAAATTAGTATTAGTAAAAAAGTAAAAATTAGTATTAGTAAAAAAGTAGTAATGGAGAAATTAATGGGACTGAAAGCCAATAGATCCCCTGGACCTGATGGCTTACACCCTAGGGTTTTGAAAGAGTTGGCTACAGAGATAGTGGATGCATTGGTTGTCATTTTCCAAAATTCCATAGATTCTAGAACGGTTCCCGCGGATTGGAAGGTAGCAAATATAATCCCACTATTTAAGAAAGGAGGGAGAGAGAAAACAGGGAAATACAGGCCAGTTAGCCTGACATCAGTAGGACGGAACATGCTAGAATCTATTATTAAGGACGTGGTAACAGGGCACTTAGAAAATAATAATAGGATTGGGCAGAGTCAACACGGATTTATGAAAGGGAAATCGTGTTTGACAAATCTGTTAGAATTTTTTGAGGTTGTAACTAGCAGAATAGATAAGGGGGAACCAGTGGATGTGGTGTATTTGGATTTTCAGAAGGCATTCGATAAGGTGCCACACAAGAGGTTATTAAACAAAATTAGGGCTCATGGGATTGGGAGTAATATACTAGCATGGATTGAGGATTGGTTAACAGACAGAAAACAGAGAGTAGGAATAAACGGGTCATTTTCGGGTTGGCAGGCTGTAACTAGTGGGGTACCGCAAGGATCAGTGCTTGGGCCTCAGCTATTCACAATCTACATCAGTGATTTGGATGAGGGGACCAAATGTAATATATCCAAGTTTGCTGATGATACAAAGCTGGGTGGGAATGTAAGTTGTGAGGAGGATGCAAGGAGGCTTCAAGGGGATATAGACAGGCTAAGTGAGTGGGCAAGAACATGGCAAATGGAATATAATGTGGATAAATGTGAAGTTATCCACTTTGGTAGGAAAAATAGAAAAGCAGAGTATTTTTTAAATGGTGAGAGATTGGGAAATGTTGGTGTTCAGAGGGACCTGGGTGTCCTTGTACACGAATCACTGAAAGTTAACATGCAGGTACAGCAAGCAATTAGGAAAGCAAATGGTATGTTGGCCTTTATTACAAGAGGATTTGAGTATAAGAGTAAAGACGTCTTACTGCAATTACATAGGGTCCTGGTGAGACCACACCTGGAGTATTGTGTACAGTTTTGTTCTCCTTACCTAAGGAAGGATATACTTGCCATAGAGGGAGTGCAACGAAGGTTCACCAGACTGGTTCCTGGGATGGGGGGATTGTCCTATGAGGAGAGATTGAGTAGACTAAGCCGATATTCTCTAGAGTTTAGAAGCATGAGAGGTGATCTCATTGAAACATATAAAATTCTTACAGGGCTTGACAGGGTAGATGCAGGGAGGATGTTTCCCCTGGCTGGGGAGTCTAGAACCAGGGGTCACAGTCTCAGAATTAGGGGTCGGCCCTTTAGGACTGAGATGAGGAGAAATTTCTTCACTCAGAGGGTGGTGAATCTTTGGAATTCTCTGCCCCAGAGGGCTGTGGAGGCTCAGTCGTTGAGTTTATTCAAGACAGAGATCGATAGATTTTTGAATATTAAGGGAATCAAGGGATATGGGGATAGTGCAGGAAAGTGGAGATGAGGTAGAAGATCAGCCATGATCTTATTGAATGGTGGAGCAGGTTCGAGGGGCTGAATGGCCGACTCCAGCTCCTATTTCTTATGTTCTTATGTTCGTATATGGTTTGACGCAGTGCGACACAGTAAATTAACCGAAAGTACAGCACGACAGGCTGTCTGAGACTGAAACTTCACACACACATTCCCAGAGGCAGCGAAAACACCGATTTTCCGGGAGGATTTGATCGGCCGCAAGTCAATTTGCGCTGCTGATTGTATCACAGCTCTGTACACTGCACTGCGATTTGTGGGATATCGCCACAGCAACAGTGCCCCCTGTAAAAACTGAGCAAAAACAGCACTGCAAAAACTCCCCCCCACAATAATAATTTTTTTTTTAAACACAACTGCAAGGGGCAGCATCCTGATTATTTTGCAGACCTTCATTTGCGGAACACGACAACGCAGATTGTTTTTTTTGGTGCTTTCTCACTCCGACTGTGAAGTTGATGCTGCAGGACAACGATCAGGATGGCAGGCCATGATGGGGTCGCCAAACTCTGACCTCGGATCCCCCCCCCCGCCTCCAACTGCCCCGCCCCCACCCCCCACACTCTCGCCATTGGTCGCCCTGGCATGTCCATCCTCACGGTGCCGCTCCAACCTTCCCACGGCCAATCGGAAAGCGAATAGATTCTTGGTTACCGGATTGGATGATTCTTGACTGTCAATCAAACAGCCTTCATGCCCACGTCCAATAATTTTTAAAACTAGTAAACAAAAGCGTTAAAATATATATTTTTTTAAACACCATTATTTTAAACGCCCCCTGTGATTTTTCTCCCGGGTTTTGTTGGCACCGGTGCCCAGGAGATTAATCTTCAACTCCTGGAGACTCCAGGGCCAATCCTGGAGGGTTGGCGACCCCAGTCCACGATGAACTCTAAACCCGGGTACCGCTAATTTGCATAAGAGGTTTCCCGAGCAGTGAAAATGGCGATTTGCGTCTGTGGGTCTAAGAAGGTAGGAAATAGGAGCAGGAGTCAGCCATTCAGCCCCTCGAGCCTGCTCCGCCATTCAATAAGCGCATGGCTGATCTTCTACCTCAACTCCACCTTCCTGCACTATCCCAATAGCCCTTGATTCCCTGAGTATCCAAAAATCTATCGATCTCAGCCTTGAATCCAGTATGATTTGGACAGGTTGGGTGATTGGGCAGATGCATGGCAGATGCAGTATAATGTGGATAAATGCGAGGTTATCCACTTTGGTGGCAAAAACAGTAAGGCATATTATTATCTGAACGGCAATAGATTGGGAGAAGGGGAAGTGCAACGAGACCTGGGTGTCCTTGTGCACCAGTCGCTGAAGGTAAGCATGCAGGTGCAGCAGGCGGTAAAGAAGGCAAATGGTATGTTGGCCTTCATAGCGAGAGGATTCGAGTACAGGAGCAAGGATGTCTTGCTGCAGTTGTCATGATGCGGAGATGCCGGTGTTGGACTGGGGTGGACAAAATTGAGAGGTCGCACAACACCAGGTTATAGTCCAACAGTTTTATTTGAAATCACAAGCTTTCGGAGTTACTACTCCTTCAGTAGTAACTCCGAAAGCTTGTGATTTCAAATAAAACTGTTGGACTATAACCTGGTGTTGTGCGACCTCTCAATTTTGCTGCAGTTGTACAGGGCCTTGGTGAGACCACACCTTGAGTATTGTGTGCAGTTTTGGTCACCTTATCTGAGGAAGGATGTTCTTGCCATGGAGGGTGTGCAGCGAATATTCACCAGACTGATACCTGGGATGGCAGGAATGACGTATGAGGAGAGATTGGGTTGATTGGGCTTATATTCGTTGGAGTTTAGAAGAATGAGAGGGGATCTCATTGAAACTTATAAAATTCTAACAGGACTAGACAGACTAGATGCAGGAAGGATGTTCCTGATGGCGGGGGAGTCCAGAACCAGAGGTCACAGTCTAAGGATAAGGGGTAAGCCATTTAGGACAGAGATGAGGAAGAATTTCTTCACCCAGAGAGTGGTGAACCTGTGGAATTCTCTACCACAGAAGGCATTTGAGGCCATTTCATTAAATATATTCAAGAAGGAGTTGGATATATTTCTTAAGGCTAAAGGGATCAAGGGATATGGGGAGAAAGCAGGGACAGGGTACTGAATTTGGATGATCAGCCATGATCTCATTAAATGGCGGAGCAGGCTCGAGGGGCTGAATGGCCTGCTCCTGCTCCTATCTTCTATGTTTCTATGTTTGAATATACTCAACGACTGAGCCTCCACAGCCCTCTGGGGTAGAGAATTCCAAAGATACACCACCCTCTGAGTGAAGAAATTTCTCCTCATCTCAGTCCTAAAGGGCCGACCCCTTATTCTGAGACTGTGACCCCTGGTTCTAGACTCCCCAGCCAGGGGAAAACATCCTCCCTGCATCTACCCTGTCAAGCCCTGTAAGAATTTTATACGTTTCAATGAGATCACCTCTCATTCTTCTAAACTCCAGAGAATATAGGCCTAGTCTACTCAATCTCTCCTCATAGGACAAGCCCCCCATCCCAGGAATCAGTCTAGTGAACCTTCATTGCACTCCCTCTATGGCAAGTATATCCTTCCTTAGGCAAGGAGGCCAAGCAATACCAATGGTGTCAGATTTCCTCAGCATTGTGTAATGGAGTCATGAACCCTTCTCTTTATAAAGAGGGATTAGGATAATGTCACACATGATGTACCGAGAGAATCTTCCCCCCTTCGATGAGTCTTACATTTCCCGCTGGAACCTGAACACTTTTTCTTCTTCTCTATCTCCTTGTAGGTCAGAGCTTAGGATATGGTTTCGTAAACTATGTGGATCCAAATGATGCGGACAAAGCCATTAACACCTTAAACGGACTCAAGCTGCAGACTAAAACTATCAAGGTAGGCACAGTGCTTGTCATGATTTTTAATTACACGCTGTATTTGATGCATTTAAGGGGAAGCTAGATAAGCACATGAGGGAGAAAGGAATAGAGGGTTATGATGATAGGGTGAGATGAAATGGGGTGGGTGGTTCGTGTGGAGCATAAACACCGGCATGGACCAGACGGGCTGAATGGCCTGTTTCTGAGCTGTAAATACTAAGTAATTCTACGTATCTGGCCATGATTTTTCCATTAGATATAACTCTTCCCCTTCTCCTATATCATTTTAAAAGTAACTTTGCTAGGACTCGTCTCAACCTGGCTCCTGTTCCTGTTCCTGTTCCTGCTCCTGGGTGGATTTGTCTGCCTGGTAATGCAGCCCCCCTTCCGATCCCCACTTTCCACCCTCCCCCCGCTCTCCCCCGCCGCCTCTCCCCAACCCCCCCCACCCCAACCCCCCCAACCCCCACCTCACCCCAAGCCCCCCACCCCAACCACCCCTCACCCCAACCCCCCCACCCCAACCACCCCAACCCCCCCTCACCCCAATCCCCCCTCACCCCAAACCCCCCCTCATCCCAAACCCCAACCCCCCCAAACCCCCCTCACCCCAACACTCCTCACCCCAATCCCCCCTCACCCCAAACCCCCCCTCATCCCAAACCCCCCACCCCAACCACCCCAACCCCGCCTCACCCCAAACCCCCCACCCCAACCCCCCCTCACCCCAAACCCCCCACCCCAACCCTCCCTCACCCCAAACCCCCCTCACCCCAAACCCCCCACCCCAACCCCCCCTCACCCCAAACCCCCCACCCCAACCCCCCCTCACCCCAAACCCCCCACCCCAAACCCCCCCTCACCCCAACCCCCCCTCACCCCAAACCCCCCACCCCAACCCCCCCTCACCCCAACCCCCTCACCCCAACCCCACCTCACCCCAAACCCACCTCACCCCAACCCCACCTCACCCCAAACCCCCCACCCCAACCACCCCTCACCCCAAGCCCCCCACCCCAACGCCCCCAACCCCCACCTCACCCCAACCCCCCCCCACCCCAACCCCCCCTCACCCCAAACCCCCCACCCCAACCACCCCTCACCCCAACCCCCCCTCACCCCAACCCCCCCCCACCCCAACCCCCCCTCACCCCAAACCCCCCACCCCAACCCCCCAACCTCGCCTCACCCCAACCCCCCCAACCCCCACCTCACCCCAACCCCCCTCACCCCAAACCCCCACCCCAAATCCCCCCTCACCCCAAACCCCCAACCCCGCCTCACTCCAACCCTCCTCACCCCAACCCCCCTCACCCCAACCCCCTCACCCAAACCCCCCCTCACCCCAACCCCTGCCTCACCCCAACCCCCCCTCACCCAACCCCCCCCACCCCAACACTCCTCACCCCAACCCCTGCCTCACCCCAACCCCCCCCTCACCCCAACCCCCCCCTCACCCAAACCCCCCCTCACCCCAACCCCTGCCTCACCCCAACCCCCCCTCACCCAAACCCCCCCTCACCCCAACCCCTGCCTCACCCCAACCCCCCCTCACCCAACCCCCCCCACCCCAACCCCTGCCTCACCCCAACCCCCCCTCACCCCAACCCCCCCCTCACCCCAACCCCCCTCACCCCAACCCCACCTCACCCCAACACCCCCTCACCCCAACCCCCCCTCACCCCAACCCCCCCTCACTCCAACACCCCCTCACCCCAACCCCCCCTCACCCCAACCTCCCTCACCCCAACCCCCCCTCACCCCAACCCCCTCACCCCAACCCCCCCTCACCCCAACTCCCTCACCCCAACCCCCCCTCACCCCAACACCCCCTCACCCCAACCCCCTCACCCCGACCCCCCCTCACCCCAACCCCCCCTCACCCCAACCCCCCCTCACCCCAACCCCCCCTCACCCCAACCCCCTCACCCCAACCCCCCCTCACCCCAACCCCCCCTCACCCCAACCCCCGCCTCACCCCAACCCCCCCTCACCCCAACCTCCCTCACCCCAACCCCCCAACCCCCTCACCCCAACCCCCCCCACCCCAACCCCCCCTCAACCCAACACCCTCACCCCAACCCCCTCACCCCAACACCCCCTCACCCCAACCCCCTCACCCCAACCCCCCTCACCCCAACCCCCCTCACTCCAACCACCCCTCACCCCAACCCCCATCACCCCAACCCCCCCTCATCCCAACCCCCGTCTCACCCCTCGCTTCTCCGCGAAACCCCACCGCTCAGATCTCAGGGTAAAATGACAGATGCGACCCCAATGAGATCATCGGAGCCCGATCTGCATAATTAAAGAGGAAGTATTAAAATTGCAGTCGGCCAGTCGGAGTGGGAAAGGAGTGGATAATCCCGCTCAATTTTAACCTCCACCACTCCCCGCCCCACCCAGCCTGGGTTTCACCGTGCCGGGGGTGGGGGGGTTGTTGGGGACGTGTTAAAATCGGGCCCACAGACATGACAGTGATGGCCACATGTCGAATAGCCAGCGTAATCACTCACTGTGGGGAGTGGGGGGGAGGGGGGGGGGTCACACATGAAGAGTGGACACTTGAACAAGATGAGGAGGGGTACCAGCACCCACGGCACTTGAACCCAAACAAGAGTCAACAACTTTCATTTCGCGAAACAAGAAGCATAAATTCTCCAGGGAATTACATAAAACATTATGACAACGAATCCCGTGAACAAGTCACACACGCTTCTATTTATAATGCAGTCAGAAGGAGATGGAAGATTCTGGTCCTGTGCTATTTCGGGAGAAGGTTTAAAGCAATGCCACAGATCTTCAGTGAGCTGTCACAGCAACTCTGTACCAACCGCAGGAGCTCCAGATTTTCCTGTGCAATTATTTTTTTGGAGCTCAATATCTTTCCATACAACCTTTCTTCGGGAGGGGGTGGGGCTCAAGAACTGGCACGACTTATCCCTACAGCTGTAGATAGACTGTAAAGCATTTGACAGAGATTATACTGTGGAGGATCGACTGGGAGAACATCCGGAAGTACCTCCTCGGCACTATTACAGCACAGAAACAGGCCATTCAGCCCAACTGGTTTGTGCCGGTGTTTATGCTCCACACGATCCTCCTCCCACCCTACTTCATCTCACCCTATCAGCATATCCTTCTATTCCTTTCTCCCCCATCCAGCTTCCTTTTAAATGCATCTATGCGATACATCTCAACTACTCCTTGTGGTATCAAGTTCCACATTCATAGAAGCATAGAATGGTTACAGCACAGGAGGAGGCCATTCGGCCTGTCGAGCCCGTGCCGGCTCTCTGCAAGAGCCCTTCAGCTGGTCCCACTCCCCCGCCCTTTCCCCATAGCCCTGCAAATCTTTTTCCTTCAGGTACTTATCCAATTCCCTTTTGAAAGCCACGATTGAATCTGCCTCCACCAGCCTTTCAGGCAGCGTATTCCAGATCCTAACCACTCGCTGCGTAAAAAAGTTTTTCCTCATGTCGCCTTTGGTTCTTCTGCCAATCACCTTAAATCTGTGTCATCTGGTTCTCGACCCTTCCGCCAATGGGAACAGTTTCTCTCTATCTACTCTGTCCAGACCCCTCATGATTTTGAACACCTCTATCATCCCAGATAAACCCACAAGCACTACAGGGTTAAACGGTGGTCGGTGCAATTACAACAGGGCTTACATTTACATAGTACCTTTTTCACAAACAATTGTCCCAAGGTGCTTTACAGGGATGGATGGGAAGCCAAGAGGTTTGTAGGAGTTTTTGAGGAGGTAGGTTTCTGAGAGGGCTTTTGAAGGATGAGAGGTGAAGAATGAACTTGCATTTATATACTGCCTATCACATCATCAGGACATCCCAAAGCGTTTTACAGCCAATTAAGTACTTTTGAAGTGTATTCACTGTTGTAAGAGAAGAAACATGGCAGCCAAATCTGTGCACAGTAAGGTCCGACAAACAGCAATGAGATAAATGACCATTCCAATATACCGGGAGAACTCCCCTGCTCTTCTATCAGATAGTGTTGTGTGATCTTTTACATCCATCTGCGAGGACAGACAGGGCCTTGGTTTAACATATCATCCATAAGGGAGCACCTCCGACAGTGCGGCACTCCCTCAGTACTGCACTGGGAGTGTCAGCCTAGATTTTTGTGCTCAAGTCTCTGGCGTGGGACTGGAACCTATGCCCTTCTGACTTAGAGGCAAGAGTGCTGCCCACTGAGCCAAGCCTGACATGAGAGGCTTAATGAGAGAATTCCAGAGGTCAGGGGGCGTGATAGTGGCAGGCCCCCAAGCCGAGACTGGAACAACAAAGGTGTTTAAGATGATTAAAGGATTTGCTAGGGTAGATAGACAGAAACTATTTCCTCTGGTGGGGGGAGTCCAGATCAAGAGGACATAACCTTAAAATTAGAGCCGGGCCGTTCAGGGGTGATGTCAGGAAGCACTTCTTCACACAAAGGGTTAGTGGAAATCTGGAACTCTCTCCCCCTAAAAGCTGTTGAGGCCGGGGGTCAATTGAAATTTCAAAACTTGAGATTGATAGATTTTTGTTAGGCAAGGGTTACAGAACCAAAGCGGGTAGAGTGGAGTTAAGAAACAGATCAGCCAAGATCTCATTGAATGGCGGAACAGGCTCGAGGGGCTGAATGGCCTCCTCCTGCTCCTACGAGAGGAGATGAAGAGTAGACCCAAGCAGGGATGATTGCTGGGAAATAGGACGAGAAAATATTGCGACGGTGAGATACCAGAAGCCCTAATCATTAAATGCGCCAGAGTGTAAGACAGAAAAATAAGTGGAACAAACTAGATTCCAGAATTTTCCAGAAAGTCTGCTCAGAAAATTGGATTGTCCAAATGAACAGTGGACAGCTGGCAACCCAAAGTGTGCAGCTTTCAAAGGATTAATGTGGTCGACTTAGAAATTCTTAATGCGATGGTACAGTGGGTGAAGGCTCCGTCCAGTCATAGGGGGAAAAATTCGGTATCGCCCCGCTTGGGGCGCTAATATCAGCCGGGCGCAAAGTTTAGCGCCCGGCGCTAATTATCGCCTCTGACTGCAAAATTCGCCTCTATCGCCCCTGGAGGTGATTTGAGCGCTAAGTCAGGCGCTACACACCTCTCTTAAGCCGCAAACGTCGGGGAGCGAGGCGCTACCTCAGAACGCTACTGAAGCTCAGGCGATGTCAGTTACCATGGAAGCCAGACAGACTGGCGCCGTCCAGTTCTTAAAGGGGAGGGGCCATCTTGCTGGCCAGCCACACCCTGCTCATTGCAGCCTTGAATCTCGGCCTGGAGAGACCTCAAAACCAATTGTGTTGGAAGCACTAATGGATAGGCCTAGGGAAAGAGCTCGGTGCTTAGGAACCTCAAAAGTGGTGCTGAGGGCCAAAACTCCTCAGGACGGAGTTAAAACCAAAGATTTTGCCGACAAGAAAAGGCAGGAAGCGCCCGCCTTTAAATAGCGCTCCCTCAGCCCCTTCCTGACTTGAAAACGTTCCCCTCTACCTGTCGTTCCTAGCGGCAGGCGCTAAGGCAGGGGGCGCGGCTCAATATACTGTCTGGGGCGCTACCGGGGCATTGCACGCTCGACTGATGTCACGATCTGTGGGCGCAGGAGATTGTGGCGGTAGTGTTTTGCACCGCCGCAAAACGACTGGTCAATTTCGCGAGCAGCGCGAAAATCGCCACGCACGGGCGCTAAGTTCCTAGCGCCCCCCCGGAGGCGCTAACGGGAGGTGCTAAGCAACCGAATTTCTCCCCCATAGAGTCACAGCAGCACAGAAGGAGGCCATTCGGCCCATCGAGTCCGTGCCGGCTCTCTGTAGAGCAATCCAGTCAGTCCCATTCCCCCGCTCTATCCCCGTAGCCCTGCAAGTTTATTCCCCTCAAGTGCCTATCCAGTCTCCCCTTGAAAACATTGAGTGTCTCCGCTTCCACCACTTCCGTCGGCAGCGAGTTCCAGGTCCTCACCACTCGCTGCGTAAAAAAGTTTTTCCTCACATCCCCCCCTGTACCTCTTGCCCAAAACCTTAAATCTGTGTCCCCTAGTCCTTGTACCATCAACTAGTGGGAACAGCCTTTCCCCGTCTAGTGTGGAACTGTGTCATACAGACAAGGAAGATTCCCAAGTTCAATCGCTGGACTGTGTTGCGTTTGAGTTACAATAGGCTTCAGTGCAGGTCAGATATGAACCAGGGTGTGGGGGGAGAGAAAATCAGCCAGAGGTCTTACTCCTGATCGCTGTCCGATGACTCCTGACAGAAAGCGAATGTCTATAATTCAACTCGACTGTGATTCGCCTCACTATCATCCCATGGTCAAATGGACTACCAAGAACAACAACAACTTTCATTTATACAGCACCTTTAGCGTAGTAAAACATCCCAAGGTGCTGCACAGGTATGTTATCAGACAAGCTTTGACACCCAGCCACATAGAGATGTTAGGGCAGGTGACCGAAAGCTTGGTCAAAGAGGTAGGTTTTAAGGAGCATCTTAAAGGAGGAGAGAGAGAGGTGGAGAGGCAGAGAGATTTAGGGAGGGAATTCCAGGATTTAGGACCCAGGCAGCTGAAGGCACGGCCACCAATGGAGAGGCAAAGGAAAATCGGGGGGATGCTCAAGAGGCCAGAATTGGAGGAGCGCAGAGATCTCGGAGGGGTGTGGAGCTGGAGGAGTTTCGAGAGATAGGGAGGGGCGAGGCCATGGAGGGATTTGCTGGACCGGGAGTTAATATAGGTCAGCGAGCACAGGGGTGATGGGTGAACAGGACTTGTTTCCTTTGCCTCTCCATTGGTGGCCGTGCCTTCTGTTGCCGAGGCCCTAAGCTCTGGAATTCCCTCCCTAAACCTCTCCGCCTCTCTACCTCTCTCTCCTCCTTTAAGACGCTCCTTAAAACCTCCCTCTTTGACCAAGCTTTTGGTCACCTGCCCTAATTTATCCTTATGTGGCTCGTATCAAATTTGTTGTCTTAAAATACTCCCGTGAAGCGCCTTGAGATGTTTTACTACGTTAAAGGCGTTATATAAATACAAGTTATTGTTGTTGTAGACTCATGCATAAAGAATGGACGCTTGGAGAAGTACTGGGGAGCGTGGAGCCCAGTATAAGCCAGGCTGAGAAGAGGGAAGATGAAGAGGAGCTTTAGATTTATGTACTTTACACTGAGGGTCGTGAATACATGGAGCAGGCGGCCCAGAGGGCTGGATGGAAAGATATCTAGCCCTTAACCAACATTACTAAAAGAACAGATTATCTGGTCATTATCACATTGCTGCTTGTGGGAGCTTGCTGTGCGCAAACTGACTGCCCCATTGACTACATTACAACAGTGACTACACTTCAAAAGTACTTTGAGACGTCATGAAAGGTGCTATATAAATGTAAGTCCTTTCTTTCATGTTAAGTAAGCGAGCTCCTTTTCGCAACATTTAGCGTTCTGCCACAATTCAGGTGGGGCTATTTCCCCTCGAAGTGACAGGCCTGATTTGGCGAATTAACTGAAACCCGGCAGGATCCAGGCCCATTTGGAACAGAAGGGCTTTTCAAACGCACAGCTATTGTTCTCGGAGTGCTGTTAAGTGTCCTCCATTTCACATATGTTCCTGCCCACATGTGAGAAAGCAAGCCGCAAATCCCCCAATAATGAATGTCTTTAAATGGCTGGTATGTGTTTCAGTCGCCCTCAGGCGTGTCAAATCCCATTTCTTTACTCCCCAGTGATGGCGTCATCCCCACAGTGTGTCAGCCTCGCAATTAGCTGCTCTGAGCAGCAGATGGGACCCCCGTCAAATCTGTTCCGGACTCCTGGCTGCCACTTAATTACAATCACACGAAACTGAGTAGCCGACCTGACTGTTCTCTGTGGCTTCTTGGCCTGAGAGATGTTGTACAGAACACAATGCGTCTTTGCTGTAAGGGTGGAGGAGAAAGGATAGGGGGAGGGGCACAGCTTGTGCTGAGTTTTAAAAAAAGACTTGCATTTATATAGCGCCTTTCACAACTCCAGGACGTCCCAAAGCGCTTTACAGCCAATTTTTTTTCCAAGTGCAGTCACTGTTGTAATGTAGAAAACAGCAATGTGATAAATGACCAGGTAACGTTTTAGGTGTTGGTTGAGGGATAAACATTGGCCATGGCCTCCTGCGCCTCTTCGAAATAGTGCGATCTTTTTCAGCCACCTGAGTTTAAGGTCTCAGCCGAAAGACGGCACCTCCGACAGTGCGGCGCTCCCTCAGTACTGCCCCTCTGACAGTGCGGCACTCCCTCAGTACTGCACTGGGAGCATCAGCCTGGATTATGTGGCCAAGTCACTGGAGTGGGGACAGTGAACTCACAACCTTCTGACTCAGAGGCGAGAGTGCGGCCCACTGAGCCACGGCCGACACCTTCACAGACTGTCAGACGAAGGGAAGACTGAGAGAGGTGAAGGGAATTCTGCATTTTTTGAGACCCTGGGAAAGAATGAGCGCCGTGGCAGGTCATGTGACAAGTCTTCGCTGTGAGGATCAAGAGAGGAAGAAGAGCGTGTGAGTCAGTATACTCGGGGCTTGATGGGAACCAGAGAGGCACATCCAGAGGGATGATGTCCATTATAGTAGCAAGGCCAAGAAAGATTACAACAGTGCGAGAGATTTGAGAGAAAGTTTGGCTAACAGGAGTCAGGAGCGCAAGAAAAGAGAGACTAAAGAGATTCTTTATTTTGCTCCTATTAGAACAGAAGACAGGGCTGGGTGGGGGAGAAGATCATTTAAGCTTTTGTAAGCCAGGTGGGGCACTACACCTGGAGAACAGAACTAGGCAACATAGCTAAGAGGTAAAGAAATATTGAACATCATGTGGAGGCTCAGTCGTTGAGTATATTCAAGACAGAGATCGATAGATTTTTGGATACTGAGGGAATCAAGGGATATGGGGATAGTGCAGGAAGGTGAAGTTGAGGTAGAAGATCAGCCGCGATCTTATTGAATGACGGAGCAGGCTCGAGGGGCCGAATGGCCGACTCCTGTTCCTATTTCTTATGTTCTTATCACTTATTTTTATACTCGTTCATTTGCCATCGGAGCCACACCGTGCTCTCGCAGACAATAGACTGCCAAAGAAGAGCTATAGAGCAACATGAATAAAACCACGGCTGGTTCAAAGAGCTTCCTGATTTTTTTTTTCTCCCCGAGAGGCAATCAGAGACTAAGAGGAGCGAGACTCGCGCACCACCAGAGTGACCGCACACAGCAGATTTTAATTTACAGTAGATGCAGAATATAAACTTACAAAAATGGCAGAAGTCTCTCCTGAGGTGACCTTTTACCTTTAATGAGCTCCCCCCCACCCCCGCCCCCACACACACACCAAGAAAAAAATTGTTTTTCGACATTATTCTGCTTCATCCTCGTTTAATTTTTTTAAAGACTCGGAGGCCAAGTCTTTGACAGAAAAGATGTTCGTGTGTTGGAGGTTGCCATGGAGACACGGTTCCCTCCAGGTTAATTTATGAAACATTTTTGTACCTCATCCCGTGGGGGTGGAGCGGTAATGACTGCCTTAGTTCATAATGTGGGCCTTTTCTTGACTTAACGTGCGTTGGATTAGACGAGCATCCCTTTAAAAAGCCAGTTTGCCTGACAGATGGAAGGACTGCATTGTTACCATGGCGAAATTAGCTTGGGAATTCTCCTGGGATGCGGACGGCTTGGAGAGTGAATGTGTGATGGATTATGGGTAGGTCACTGCAGTAAGGCTCCACTACACAATCTGTTCAGTGTAACAGGCAATTAATGGCTTGTTTTAACAGGATCAGTAGCATCAGCTGAAAAAGAGAGTCTAACCTATTTTTTTTTTCACTCTGTAACAACGGAGTGGTAGGCTTTCATTTTGATTTAGCGGAGGCTTTTTAAAATTGAAAGGGTTGTTGGAATACTTACCCTTAGCGGTTTTCAGTTAGATGTATATTTAATTGGCTCGATTTTTTTAAAAACAGTTATTAATGTAGGTTTCCAATGGAGCTGAGGTAAGAACGTACGATATAGGAGCAGGAGTCGGCCATACGGCCCCTCGAGCCTGCTCCGCCATTCAATTAGATCATGGCTGATCACGACCTTAACTCCACTTTCCCACCTGATCCTCATAGCCCTTGATTCCCCGAGAGTCCAAAAATCTATTGATCTCCGCCTTGAATATACTCAATGATTCAGCATCCACAGCCCTCTGTGAAGAAATTTCTCACAAGAACATAAGAAATGATACAGATCAGCAATGATCTAATCGAATGGAGGAATAGGCTCGAGGGGGGCTGAATGGCCTCCTCCTGTTCCTATGATGCTGGATACAGATGAAAAAGGCTATTCAGCCCATCCATGCGTAGCCAACCAGATCATCCCCTCAGCACAGCATTCAGCAGTTTCTTAAATAGTATGAGGCTGTCGTCTCCCGCTAACCTATGCAGAAGTCAGTTCCAAGTGCTGAACATTTTCCATACGAAGAAGAGCTTCAGTCGTGAATGGTCCCTTCTTCTACCGTCACAGTTCGGCTTGTGGTCCTCACCTGCCCATATCCTAAAGTGGTGGCCCTGCCAAAGTTTAGGAGAGCAGGTTAATAAAATCTAATACGGTAGCAAAATACTGCGGATGCTGGAAATCTGAAATAACAACAGAAAACGCTGGAAAAACTCAGCAGGCCAGGGCAGCATCCGTGGAGAGAGAAACAGAGTTAACGTTTCAGGCTGCCTGGCCTGCTGAGTTTTTCCAGCGTTTTCTGTTGTTATTTTAATAAAATCTAATGTTTAAAAAAGAGCTAGCACTTAAACAGAAGGACAATTTAGGCTGGTTGATCACCCGTGAGCTTACAGACTCAGGGATCGGGACCAGTTGTAGTCTTCGGGTGAAGTGGAGTTAGAGGCAGGGATAATTGGACCAGGGTACGCACTGTATGATAACTCATGTGCCCAAGCTCACTTTCTGGCACAGTATCTTAGAGAATGAAGGCACCGTTCTCCACCAGGGAGAGGAGAATATTCCATCCTTCCCCTTCCCACACTGAAAATATTCGTACCAGCTACATTTTGAGTACAGCCATTTCAACGGATCTCTTATTTCTAGGTTTCCTATGCTCGGCCCAGCTCCGCCTCCATTCGAGATGCCAACCTGTACGTCAGTGGGCTCCCCAAAACCATGAGCCAGAAAGAGATGGAGCAACTCTTCTCACAATACGGCAGAATCATCACCTCACGTATCCTTGTTGACCAAGTTACAGGTAAGACACGGGTCCTACCTCTGCCAGTCAACGATCAGTCGACCCTAACTGAGGGCAGCCAGCGAGATAGACGGATGAGCCCAAAGATCAAGCTTGTCTATCCTTAATCCAGAGCCCCCTGCCCCAAACCTACGGCTATTATTGCTGTTCAATCGGATATGACATATGTTTATTCGACCATTCCCAATTCTTTAAAGAACTGTTCCTTCCTCAAGTGCAACTAGTTATATCTAGACTAACAATATCATGGTAACCTACTTTGTTATCAACTATCAGAGGATCGCAAAATAGACTGAGTTGAAGAAGGCCGTTTCTCCATCCTTGTTCATATAGTTCTTCCCCATTGCAGCATGGATAAATTATTCCATGGCTTTTGCCTCCTCCACCCTGAAGTCCATTCCAAGGACTGATCACTCTTTATTTGAAGAAAAATACATTTACTTTACATTGGTTTGAACCTGTACCATCTTGTGGTACTGTCGTGGTACATGCTTACCTCTTCTTTATCTTTCACCTTTTCTATACATTTACTACCCTCACCTCTGGATGCTGGTCAGAGGCTGGGTATTCTGCGGCGAGTGTCTCACCTCCTGACTCCCCAAAGCCTTTCCACCATCTACAAGGCACAATTCAGGAGTGTGATGGAATACTCTCCACTTGCCTGGATGAGTGCAGCTCCAACAGCACTCAAGAAGCTCAACACCATCCAGGACAAAGTAGCCCGCTTGATTGGCACCCCATCCACCACCTTAAACATTCACTCCCTCCACCGTACTGGCTGCAGTGTGTACCATCTACAAGATGCACTGCAGCAACTCGCCAAGGCTTCTTCGGCAGCACCTCCCAAAACCCACAACCTCTACCACCTAGAAGGACAAGGGCAACAGGCACATGGGAACACCACCACCTCCAAGTTCCCCTCCAAGTCACACACCATCCTGACTTGGAAATATATCGCCATTCCTTCATCGTCGCTGGGTCAAATCCTGGAACTCCCTCCCTAACAGCACTGTGGGAGTACCTTCACCACATGGACTGCAGCGGTTCAAGAAGGCAGCTCACCACCACCTTCTCAAGGGCAATTAGGGATGGGCAATAAATGCTGGCCTGCCAGCGACGCTCACATCCCAGGAATGAATTTAAAAAAAAGATCCCCTCTCAGTCACCTCCTTTCGAGGTTGAATAGCCCAACCTAACCGAAGATGCTCAGCAACCAAAAATATTGAAATGATTGACTGTTTTATGCAAAATTGTTATTCCCCTTTCTGCCCTGGAGTATCAGCCAGCTTCCTTCAGCCAATAGAGCAGTATGGTTTGGGGTGGTAATTTCTCAATGACTAATGACATGAGATGTTCCCGCAGCCAAGGCCAAGGGCAGTGCCAGATGTTGACTCTCGCTGATGGACCATTCTACCATAGTGAGACAGACAGGAAGTGACCTACCCAAAAAGTACTGGTGCACATGCCCAAGAATATTAAGGGGGCCTCCAGCACATCCCAACTCATCAACTTATAAATTCTGACAATAGATTCATTCTTAAAACTATGATGTCCAAAGATTAATACATTGGTTCAATACTGTTGTTAAATTTATGTTCCCCTCTTTCCACTGTTCAAATGATGGGGGTCACTGGATCCTTGGGTTTTACATTGGGATTGAATAGGATCCATTAGCTTTCAGAGTTGAAAACGTTTGCGGTGGGGCTGGGCACTTATAGGCAACCCTCTTGCCTGTAACCATCTGGTTGAGTGTCAGATACTAACGTTGTCTGTGCTGCTGCCCCAACACCTTGAACTATTTGTATCTAGCGTCGTAAAGCCATCTTCATGCACTTACTTCTCTGTGGAAATCTTTCAGGTCACTAAAAGCATGTAGTTCCCTGATTTCTCAGTAGGTAACAGCACTGCCCAGTCTCAAACGCAGACCAGAAGGGCCGCAGGTTCGATCCTCAGTCGTTGGTGAGACAACTGGTCTCAGCTTGGCAGGTGCTAAGGATGCTGTCGATGGTGTTCAGGGCGGGAAGGGGTATTATCACACCTTAGCTATCCAATGAGTCTTGATAGAAAGTGTTACTGATGAGCAGTGGACTCGGCTCAACTGCGACATTCCAAATTGTGGAATAGCCAAGTGGCAATCACTCCTTCAGCTCAGACTCGAAGCATGACTGGGAGGGCGGTCAGTGGCCATGGAACAATACACCAGCAAGAAAGAGACTTCAGGACGTCCCAAAGTGCTTTACAGCCAATTAAGTACTTTTTGAAGTGTAGTCACTGTTGTAATGTGGGAAACACGGCAGCCAATTTGTACACAGCAAGCTCCCACAAACAGCAATGTAATAATGACCAGATAATCTGTTTTAGTGATATTGACTGAGGGATAAATATTGACCGGGACCCGGGGAGAACTCCCATGCTCTTCTTCGAAATAGTGCCATGGGATCTTTTACATCCACCTGAGGGAGCAGACGGGGCCTTGGTTTAATGTCTCATCCGAAAGACGGCACCTCCGACAGTGCAGCACTCCCTCAGTACTGCACTGGGAGCGTCAGCCTAGTTTTTGTGCTCAAGTCCCTGGAGTGGGACTTGAACCCACAACCTTCTGACTCAAAGGCGAGGGAGCTGCCCACTGAGCCCAGCGAGAGTCAAGAGAGGAGTAAATTGGGATGAAAAATACAACAGACAAGTTCACACTGTACTTTATATAAATAAATTACTGTCAGCATCTTGAGTCATGCAAACTGCAGACAGATTATCATCGTTTTGCCTTTTCCCGAATAGGTGTCTCCCGAGGGGTTGGCTTTATCCGATTTGACAAGAGGATAGAGGCAGAGGAAGCAATTAAGGGGTTGAACGGGCAGAAACCCCTAGGAGCAACGGAGCCCATCACAGTGAAGTTCGCAAACAACCCCAGTCAAAAGACTGGCCAGGCACTGCTGTCTCAGCTGTACCAGTCAACAAGCCGACGATACCCTGGACCCCTGCACCACCAGGCACAGAGATTCAGGTAAGCTAAGCAGCATCAGCCACCAATGGGACCTCCTCGTCATGGCTGGGGGGTGTCCGAGCTGGCCCAGTGCATTGTGGGACTCCAGTTCCCTCTTTCTGTCAAAGTTGGTATGGCAAACCGAATTCCCATGATGCATTGTTCCAGGTGCGCCCGGGCAGCAGGCCGGCTGAGGTTTAACATGTAGACCCATGACTGCTGAATTGTCTTAGTTTAACTAGACGGTACACAGACTTAGAACCGTGCCTTCAAAACCTGAAGAGCTGACTTTGCATTTTAACAAAAACTTGACTGAAATATTTTGATACGTGTAAATTACTTCTAACAAGTTTGGTTTATAACCATGTTTAATTCCAATCCGGATATTTCGAACCATCAGAATCTGTTGATGCAAGTCTTCAGCTCCCAGAACATTTTATGACCTAGTCCCATTCCTCTGGCAGCCAAGTGGACTAACTTTACAAGTAAATCCAACGTCATGAATTTTGTGCGAATGTGGGTTTTGAAGGAGTAACAGTTTAGGATCACTACTACCTATTGCTACTCGATCAATGACACCCATTGAACTAACATTTATGCTTTGATATCTCTACTGGCGTCCCTGAGATTACCTTGGACACTAATGAACATATGGGAACAGTAGCGTAGTGGTTATGTTGCTGGACTAGTAATCCAGCGGTCTGGACTAGTGAGCCCGGGACATGAGTTTAAATCCCACCATAGCAGCTGTGGAATTTAAAATTCAGTTAATTAAATAAATCTGGTAGACCCATAGAAACTAGATTTGTTGTAAAAACCCATCTGGTTCACTAAGGGAAGGAAATCTGCCATCCTTACCCGGTCTGGCTTATATGTGACTCCAGACCTACAGCAATGTGCTTGACTCTTAACTCCTGTCTGAACTGGCCCAGCAAGTCACTCAGTTGTTCAAGGACAATTAGGGATGGGCAATAAATGCTGGCCACATCCTGTGAACAAATTTTAAAAAAACGTTCACGTACATTGGCGTAAGAAAACTACTAGGCATTTGGTCTAAGCGTTAAACAAAGCTTTAATCAACTGTTTTTCAACATGGAGATCTAGTTGTGTCCTTCATTAGTTCCTGTTGAGGAATGTCCTAAGCAAGCTGGGCCCATGCCCGAGTATTTATACTCTCCCTGGACAGCGCCACCAGCAGGCCGCCCAGTATTACTTCATACATGAACGACAAGATTCATGTCATACATCACTGCCAGATTCGCTCAGCCTGTGCTATTTGGCCACTTAAAGACCAGACCAGGTTCACAAGGTAGTCATGGCAATCGCGGATGGAGTCATTTCCTACCTGCCCCATTGACAGAACCATCAAACGGTCCAAAGATCTATGATAGAGACAAGCTTGGTTACGCAAAGATCACCAACACCAGGATCATCCCAGTAAAAATGAAAGAGCTGGGAAAAGAATTGTCTTAGACCACTGCAGCCGGACATATTATCAGTCGAATCATAGAGCACAGAAGGAGGCCATTCGGCCCATCCTGCCTGTGCCGGCTCCCCTACACAGCAAGGGGAACAGGTGCTTCTGTCAGAATGTACGGTATTTTTCTGAATCAGGTTGCGGGCAATTTTCAAACGTAGCATTGTTCTACAAGAGTAGAAATAGATCGATAGCTCTGCAGATATTTTTTATAGGTGACTTGCTAACACCTTGTGCCCCACATGCCAAGCATTCAGTAGAAAGTAAGAAGTGGGGTGGAAAGTATAGAGTTGAACCCTGATAAAATCTGCACCGCCAAGTATAGCACGGGCATAGACAGAGCAGAAGGTGCCAGGCTTGATTCCCAGTCTCTACCACACCCAGCTGGGCAGTAGTGGAAGTGCCACAAAGAGCTTCAGTAGTCTTAGGCTAGGGAGGAGAATATAGCGATTATGTTACTGGACGAGTAATCCAGAGAACATGAGTTCAAATCCCACCACGGCACCTTGAGAATCCAGTCCCTCTTCTACGTGGTTGGCTCTTAACTGTCCTCTGAAGTGGCCCAGCAAGCCACTCAGTTGAATTAAATGGCTAAAGAAGGCGGCCCACCACCACGTTCTCAGGGCAACTAAGGGATGGGCAATAAATGCCGACCTTGCCAGCGCCGCCCACATCCTGAGAATTTCTTTCATTCTGCCAGCGCATTCCACACTTCTGAGCCATCTTTTGTTTCTTAACCTGTCCTATTACCATCTCGTCTCGCCTTGAGCATCTCTTAATGTCTCTCTTAATGTCTCTTCATCTCCCCCTTTGTTCCTTTATCCCCTCCCCCTTTTCCCAGCTTTACCCTGGCCTTAAATCTATTTGATTTCCGGCTCTTCCCAGTTCTGACGAAAGGTCATCGACCTGAAACGTTAACTCTTTCTCTCTCCGCGGATGTTGTCTGGCCCGCTGAGTTTTTCCAGCGTTTTCTGTTGTTATTTCGGATTTCCAGCATCCGCAGTATTTTGCTATCTCTTAATGTCTCCTCACTTCTCACTGACCTCCCCTTTTGTTCTTTTATTCCCTCCCCCAGCCTCCAAACTTGCTTTTTCATCTGTTTCATTTCCTGCTTTTTTCTCAGTTCTGACGAAGGGTCACAGACCTGAAACGTTAACTCTGTTTCTCTCTCCACGGATGTTGCCTGGCCTGCTGAGTTTTTCCAGCGCTGTCTGTTGTTATTCCCGAGAATTAATATTTTTTTTAAAAATCGTCCATGGCTCCCACACGATCGAGTGACTTTAGTAGGAAAGTGCAGCAGTGTGATATTGGATGAGGTCAGGATCTGGCTGAGCTTCGACGTCCTCCACGGTTTCATTACTCTGGCTAGTCTTGGTGGGGACAAACAGATCTGCGAATGCCACAGCAAATTCAGCGACGAGTCGGCACCTTTGGGAGAGACGAGTGGGAAATTGGATTTTTTTTTAGAAAGGGCGACAGAAATCTATCGGTCCGTGTTATCAGTGCGTCGACCACAAGCGAGTCATAAAATGCATTGTTAGTGTACGCAAGATGGCTGGAAAATGTCAGCGTACAGAGTGATGAGATCTCGAGTGATTAAACTGGAATGATGCATTGGGAGTAACGGAAGTCAACGGGAAATGATGTGACAGACTGGAGTCTGTACAATGAGTTCAAATCCCACCATGGCAGTTTGAGAATTTTGAATTCAATTTAAAAACAATCTGGAAATAAGAAGCTGGTACCAGTAAACAGTGACCCTGAAGCTGTCAGACTGTCGTTAAAAAACCCAACTGGCTCAGAAATACCCTTTGGGGAAGGTAACCCGGCGTCCTTACCCGGTCTGATCTAAATGTGACTCCAGTCCTACATCGACGGGGTTGAATCTTAACTCCCCTCTGGAGTAGCCTCGCAAGTCACTCAGTTGTTCAAGGAGGCGGCTCACCCGCCACCTTCTCAAGGACAACTAGGGATGGGCGATGAATGCCGGCCATGCCAGCAACACTCACATCCCGAGAATGAAAAAAAAAATAACGTGGAATGAAAGGACAGAAGCCCAGTGGACTGCAATCCTATTTTTTAACAGGATTTAAAGGAAAATATATAGGAATCTTACATCTGCATGCATACATTTAATCCGGAGTCAACTATACTGTTAATAGGGGGTTGGACATTGAGTTCTTGACTTACACTGCAATTGAATGTAAATGCGTGCGTCTGTTACACTCTGATATTGCATCAACTGCAATATTGAACCCAAGTTGATCCAGAACTAAACAGTTGTTTTTTTTTTAACTCCATAACTTGATTTGTGACAAAATAGTTACAAATAGACATTTTGACGTGTAATTGGCAAGAGATTATTTGTCAGGTTATCGTCAATGAACCTTTTTTTTTAACAAATGCTACACTCTAATACAGCGTCAAACCCATATAATCACCATGGGTCATTCTGTACCTTCTTAATTCAGCAGTCATGTTAATCTCATGTTTCCGTCCCGGGCATAATTGGAAAGGGTATGGTAGGGTACGATCGGACGTGTTTCATTATGTGTTGGTACATATGCTGGCATGCACCTGATGCCGGGTATCTGCTATTGGTCTCTCTCTCTGCCTCTCTCTCTCTCTCTCTCTCTCTCTGTCTCTCTCTCTCTCTCTCTCTCTTTAAATAAATACGCTACTATTTCATAGGTACTAACATCCGCCCTTCCTTCCGTCTCCCTTTCCTTCACAGGCTGGACAATTTACTTAACATGGCCTACGGCGTGAAGAGGTAATTAATGTTCCAAAGCCGCCATGCTGGCAAAGGGCTAGAATTTAACATTCACCCCAGTAATCCAGTTAAATTAACTAGACCGTAAATGATTATGCCATTGACCTTTAGAATAGTAGCTGGTGCTGTGTAAATGTTAGGCAAGCGATACCCTTTTTAACTGTTCTTATCAGTCATTTTAATTGCCACATGTTAAACTGACCGTAGAATCATAGAATAGTACAGCACAGAAGGAGGCCATTCGGCCCATCGAGTCTGCGCCAGCTCTTTCGAAGAGCGATCCAGTTAGTCCCACTCCCCCCGCTCTTTCCCCATATCCCTGCAATTGTTTCTCCTTCGAGTATTTATCCAATTCCCTTTTGAAGGCGACTATTGAATCTGAAGCCACCACCCGATCAGGCAGCGCATTCCAAATCCTATCCACTCCAGGAATAGAGTTGCTTTGTATTATACTCCGTGCCATCTCTGTTGCTGTTCTCCGCCAGTACACTGTCAAATTCGCCCTTCAGTTTTGAAATTATCTCCAGTAGATGACTCTCGTTAAACCATCCCTTCCTGCCCATTCGCACTTTATGTGTTCCATTTTATTGGGATTTTCTTTTCTGTCAAATCAGTCAGGCGCAAGTCTTTCTGTTTCTCCCTAAATCTCCACACACAAAAAACTGCGGCAGCCATCACCAGATAAAAGAAAACAGTGACAGTCGCGGTAAAATGGTTCATTGCCAATGGCGGTGTGACACAGTGCTTACAGACGCCCTGTTTATACCTGGCATCGTGTTGTGAGAGCCCTTCTCCGGGTGGCCCGGGAACGTCTTTTGCCCCTCCAAGGAACGACGAGAGAATCTAGGAACGCACGGCCTGGAATTCTAGCTAGGAAGGATATTCCTTTGGCCGTGCTGGTTTGACCGGATTCCCAGATTTCTGAGGGGGATATTGGGAGCTCTTTCGGGGAATGAGGAGTTGGTGAAGGGGAGAGAAGCGAATAAGCAAGTGGAGCTACTTGGAGGGAGCCTCAATGGTGGAGGAGATGTGGGTCTGGGCCAGTTGGAAGGACAATCAATTTCAGCTACTCTTGCGCATCTCCCAGCGATAGGTTACAAAGCAGCATTGGCAGAGGGGCTTAGAACACACTGCCCTCCGCACACCCTCTGTAACACTCCCTGGCATGGGGGCACAGTCCTCGAGAAAGAAAAAGGATCACAAAAAAATGGGGTGGAAATCAATCAGTAACACAATCTGGCACATTTTTGATCGGCATCACTGTGCCATTTTTTGTTCCTAAATTGTCAATGTTTAGAATTGCTCCAAGCTCTGATCGAAACCCATCAGGTGGTGTGACTGTGAATCAGTAGGTCAAATTTTAACTCCCCCTCTGACTGACGGAAACCAGTGGGGGGGGGGCAGTTAAAATTAGGCCACTCGCTTACCCCCTCTGATCCCGACTCCCTGTCCGCCGTGTCCCTATCTTAACCTCTTTTGAGCGGGCGAGCGGGACACCCGCAGGAAGGAAGCGGGGTCCTTCTTTAAATAGGCAGATTCTGCCTCATCGGGTCCGTCCTCACTCAATTGGAGTCTGACGAACCCTTTCTGTTTCCCTTAGCGCCGAATCGCGAACACGTTATCACATTGGCAGTGAGTGGAGCGGCGGCAAACAAAATGGCGCTCGGGTCTTCCCTATCGTGATGTCGGCTCTGTCCCTTTAAAAGGCCCGATGCATTCCGCGGGCTTTGAACTCCCAAAGCCTACCGCCCGCCGTTCAACTCCCTGGACATTTTAGTTGCCCATCAGTGTCGACGTTCTGTGGTAAATTCCCAGTATCTGTGGCAAGTGAATCATTGTCTAATCAAAACACAAAAATTAAGGAGATTAAAGGACAGAAAGAGGCCATGTGGCCCATCAAGCCCATGCCAGGGCTAGCTCCTTAATTGGAGCTATCTCCTCACAGTTCCACCTCCCCATGTCCTTTTATATTCTTCCTTTTCTGACTGCTACCTTCCTTCTTCTCGTGAAAATCCTGTATCTATTCATTAATGATTGGCCAGCCGACGGGAAGAGTCGAGCAGTATTTACCCGTAGATTCATACAGCACAGAAGGAGGCCATTCAGCCCATTGTGCCTGTGCCTGCTCTTTGAAAGAGCTCTCCAATTAGTCCCACTGCCCCCCCCCTGCTCTTTCCCCACAGCCCTGCAAATTTTTCATTCAAATATTTATCCAATTACCTTTAGAAAGTTACTATTGAATCTGCTTCCATCACCCTTTCAGGCAGCGCGTTCCAGATCACAACAACTCGCTGCATTAAAAATATTCTCCTCATCATCCCCTCTGGTTCTTTTGCCAATTATCTTAAATCTGTGTCCCCTGGTTACCGACCCACCTGCCAGAGGAAACCGTTTCTCCTTATTTACTCGATCAAAACCCCTGATAATATTGACCTCTATTCAATCTCCCCTCAACCTTCTCTGCTCCAAAGAGATCCATTCCAGCTTCCCTGAAGTCCCTCATTACTGGTTCCATAATAATCTAGGTGTTACAATTGCGTACCTGAGATAATGTAGCATTTCGATGTAATAGTAAGGAACAAGAATTACTGGATTACTGTTAAATTCTAGCCAGGTGTCTTGTATGTTTTTTTCGAACTAACTTTCTCTTTCCTAGCACGGAACACGTTTTTATTTCTGTTTCCAATGTCTGGTGTTCTCAGTAGCATGCACTTTCGTTTTTCCTTTCGCCCCCCTAGGTTCTCAGTGCCTTGTTTGTACTACTGACTGCTCTAGACAGCCCCAGCTTTCATTTAAGCAACATCACCCTCGGCATCCGCACAAGTTTTATTCGACTAATTTACTCGCTCGCAGTTTCATCACCGGAGTGTTTCCCTTAATGCATGTTTATTTTTGGTTGTTGTTGTTGTTGTTGTTGCTGCGTATTTTTTTGTTTTAATCTTTAATAGGGCTAGACATTCGTCCCGGGCAGTGTCGCAAAGCGGGCGGTGTCGGGTCGGCTGCCGGTTATACGCCGCTCCTGATGTTCAGTTCCATTGCAGTCAATCAGGAGCTGTGTATAGCGAGCGGCCAACTCGATACCGCTCGTTATGCGCCACTGCCCAAGGCCGATTCATAGAAACATAGAAGATAGGAGCAGGAGTAGGCCATTCAGCCCCTCGAGCCTGCTCCGCCATTCAATGCGATCATGGCTGATCATCCAAATTCAGTACCCTGTCCCTGCTTTCTCCCCATATCCCTTGGTCCCTTTAGCCTTAAGAAATATATCTAACTCCTTCTTGAATATATTTAATGAATTGGCCTCAACTGCCTTGTGTGGTAGAGAATTCCACAGGTTCACCACTCTCTGGGTGAAGAAATTCCTCCTCATCTCAGTCCTAAATGGCTTACCCCTTATCCTTAGACTGTGACCCCTGGTTCTGGACTCTCCCACCATCGGGAACAGCCTTCCTGCATCTAGTCTGTCTAGTCCTGTTAGAATTTTATAAGTTTCAATGAGATCCCCTCTCATTCTTCTAAACTCTAGCGAATACAAGCCCAATCAACCCAATCTCTCCTCATACGTCATTCCTGCCACCCCAGGTATCAGTCTGGTGAATCTTCCTATGCCAATAAATCGTATTTTAATAGTGCAAACATATGTTAAAATTTGAGTCCCGGGTTAACACTTCATTTTAATAAATTAGTTCAGGTTTATCCTGAACATTCTCTTAACTGAATATTTTTCTTCAAGAACATCAATAGAATCAACTCGTGAGTGGTGATGACTTTGTCCGGGGGTGGGGGGTGGGAGGGAGGGGGTGCGGGGGGGTGGGAGGCTGAATTATTTTGAGGTGGTTTTACACTAACATCAGCTTTTGGAAGATTGCTCGGACCATAGGAACAGGAGGAGGCCATTCAGCCCCTCGAGCCTGTTCCGCCATTCAGTTAGATCATGGCTGATTTGCATCTTAACTCCATCTTACCCGCCTTGGTTCCATAACCCTTAGTGCTAACAAACTAACCTCTCCTGGGTTTATCCTGGCCTGTGCCTCCTATCTCCTGAAGATGGAGACCAATTCAGAAAGTGGTGACAAGGTTTTCTGCACCTGCACAGGACATTAAGCTCTTCATTTTTGGGCACTGGCCTCTTCCAGCTGGCCTACCACAGAAGCACCAACCAGTGTTCTGATATATCGATATATCATTAACAATCTTCCATAGGCGTGCATTTCCTATGCACAAGCCTTAATACCTGCTGTCACAAGTTTTGGTCACGCTTTTTTTCTGTCAACATTTCCCATTCAATCTTGCTATGTCAACTCTCACAATGTAATTGCAGGCTCTGGCCACTAGGTCACTCAGTAGAGCAGGTTTCTGAAGTCTCTCTCCATCACCATCTTATACACAAAAAAAGACTTATCTTCATCAACTAACCAGAGGAAATTTACCAGGTTATGGCATAAAATTCTTTAAAATAAAGTTGGGTCACAGAACAGGAAGAACTGATGAGCCTAGCCCAGTGGATCACACATACTGGAACATAGGAACAGGAGGAGGCCATTCAGCCCCTCGAGCCTGTTCCACCATTCAATTAGAACATGGCTGATCTGTATCTTAACACCATCTACCCGTCTTGGCTCTGTAACCCTTAATACCCTTGCCTAACATAAATCTATCAATCTCAGTTTTGAAATTTTCAACTGACCCCCCAGCCTCAACAGGTTTTTGGGGGAGAGAGTTCCAGATTTCCACTACCCTTTGTGTGAAGTCGTGCTTCCTGACATCACCCCTGAATGGCCTGGCTCTAATTTTGAAGTTAGGCCCCCTTGTTCTGGACTCTCCCACCAGAGGAAATCGTTTCTCTCTATCTACCCTACCAAATCCTTTCATCATCTTAAAGACCTCAATTAGATGAGCCCCTCAATCTTCTATTTTCAAGGGAGTACAAGCCAAGCCAATTCTGGGTTCATGGTGCTACTCTATATCATGATGTAGGTATTGCCCCTGAAGGTCCATAGGGAGCTCGAAGAACTGGCAAATTGGGAGATCTATGTACCTTACAGTTAGAAGAATGAGAGGTGATCTCATTAAAAGGTATAAAATTCTTAAAGGGCTTGACAGGGTAGATGCAGGGAGGATGTTTCCCCTGGCTGAAGAGTCTAGAACCAGGGGTCACAGTTTCAGAATAAGGGGTCAGCCTTTAGGACTGAGATGAGGAGAAATGTCTTCATTCAGAGGGTGGTGAATCTTTGGAATTCTCTACCCCAGAGGGCTGTGGAGGCTCAGTCGTTGAGTATATTCAAGACAGAGATCGATAGATTTTTGGATATTAAGGGAATCAAGGGTTATGGGGATAGTGCAGGAAGGTGGAGATGAGGTTGAAGATCGGCCACGATCTTATTGAATGGCGGAGCAAGCTCGAGGGGCCGAATGGCAAACTCCTGCTGCTATTTCTTATGTTCTTATGATCAAACAAAATGTGGTCTCTCCTGCCATCGGAGTCACTGTTACATTGCTGCTTGTTTAGTTTATATCACAGGAAGGTGTTGTCCAGGCCCTGGGAGCCAGCTCCTGTATCTCTGCAGCAGACTCAAAGACCCAGCGAACACGTATTTCTGTTGCCCGAACACGGGAGCCATTTAAAAAAAAAGATTTGATGGCAGTTCCCACTCTCCCGCAATCCGAGCTGAACAACCAGCGAAGCAAATGCCCCTTCGGTTTTGCTTTTAGTGGTATATTTGCGTGGGGAGTGCGACTATGAAATAGGAGCACCTTTGAAGGAGTTACTGAGCACAACAATGCCAGGCAACTGAGGTTACGTCACATGGGCAAAGGTGCAGCTGCACGAGGTCAACCAGAGGGTAATTGCAACTGCTTTCAAATTTTGACTGCGGGTCAGAAGTGAAATGGCTGGCTTTCTTTCTCGTTTAACGCAGCAAATTGCATCTGTTGCGGCACTTCGAAGTGTGACAGCTGGAGGCGGCATTGGATACGTGACCCTTGCTGGACGCGCATCTGCCGTGGTACAGCCCATTGCTGGACACCATTTTGTTGTGGGTGCAAAATGGCCTGAGATTTTAGCCCATTCAGACTGGACGGCAAAATGGTTTCCCCCCTACTGCTGGTCTGCAGAGACCTGCCCCGCCATGAAGGGAAGTCCCATGGCCAAAGACGTAAAAGTTCAGGAACAATGTTCCCTGCAGGCTGCGCTACGTTCTGCGCGGCCTGTTTCTTTCAGTGCCCGGTCCCTTTAAATTTCTGCGCATGCGCGGTATTTCTGGAAAAGCCGGTGAGCGGCCTGCGCGGGGCCTTGCAGGTTACTGCGCGGCCTCGCACGCAGGCAGCTTAGAGGGAACATTGTTCAGGACTAAGGACTCACTTTTCAATAAGAGTAAAGCAATGTATAAAACAAATTAAGGGGGAAAGATTGGGTTGCTTTGCGCCTCCCGTTAGCACCCCGGGCGTGGCGCTGCTAACGCCTCCGACGAAATTCGGCGGGAGGTTAGCGGCGGCGGTAGACAGTAGCGCCCCGCGGCGCTGCGCCTCCGGCGATGACGTCATCGCCGTGCGCAGCGCCCCGGCCGCAAACTTCAGTCGCGTCCCCTGACCTACCGCCGGACGTTATGTCCGACAGGGTCAGGCTGGTGTTTTTGCGACCGCGGCGGCGCTACTTAAAGGGCAGGTGCCGGGCGGCCATTCTTTCTTGGGCCGCTTGCCAGCACCTGCCCCCTCTCGCCTCCTCCTGCTGGGTGTCGGCCGTGATCGCTCAGCCCGGCGCTCCTCTTGAGTGCCGGGCTCTTTTGCCAGCAGTACCACGGCGCTACCTGCCGACGCACGCGGCGCTGTTGCACGTAGTGCTGCGATATTGAATGGGAGCGTCCCAAGAGGGAGGGGGAGTGATGTAAGAAAACTACTTGGCACTTGGTCTAAGCATTAAACAAAGCTTTAATCAACTGTTTTTCAACATGAAGGTCTAGTTGTGTCCTTCACTAGATCCTGTTAAAGAATGTCCTGAGCAAGCTGGGCCCATGCCCGAGTATTTATACTCTCCCTGGACAGCGCCACCAGCAGGCCGCCCAGTATTATTTCATAAGTCATTTCCACATGAATGACAAGATTCATGTCAGGGAGCGCTTCCAGTAGCGCCCTGCCTCCTGCTTGGGGCGCTACCACTCAATTTACGGTGCGGGGGCGCTAACTTCTTCGGACCAAATGTTTCCCCCTAAATCTCCAGTATGTCGCTAAAGCTGTCTGGAGAGACAGATCCCCATTTCCAATCAGCTTAAAGGTCTCTGAAAGCTCGGTTAACAAATCTTTGCTGTTGTTGGATGGTGACAGACCTGCCATGTATTTTGAGCATTTTTTCTATTTTTAATGACTAGATATTGAATACAGAAGCTAGGAGCCAATGCTGAATCTAACCGTGGTTAGGTCACAGATGGAATGATGTCCGCAGTTTGGGAAACAATACTATGAAAATATTGGCACAATGAAAAGGGGGCAATTTAGATTCATCAGGGCTGCGAGGATGTATAATTAGAAGGAGAGACTTGAACAACTAGGGCCGTTTTCTCTGGAGCAGCGAGAGGTACAGGGGGAATGTAATAAAAGCGCACCAAAATTGTGAAAGGGTTCGGCCATGAATTTGGTAAGAACAGGCCCGATTTGAACCCAACCCGCCCAGCCCCAGTGTCACTGAGCTCGGGAACAGGAAGGCCGCCCGGGGCCCCTGCTCTTTTGTTGCTACCCAGTGACGCTGGCTGCAAGGTGGGCTGGGCTCCGATGCCCCTGCAGTCGAATAGCCTGCCGACCCTCACTGTCCAGGCTCATGGAGGACCGTTGGCGGCCAAGGAACCTGTACCCCAGGAGAGGGTCAGTGCCTTCAGGCGAGGAGAGGACGGGTGGCGGATTTAATAAATAAATGAGGACAGGAAGGCGAGGCCTGTTGTATAAAATGAGACTTTTTTTTAAAGAAAATAAAGATACATATTGTTATTTAATTCCTTTTTCTCCCTTAATCCATCCAATTAACTCCCCTTTAGTGGGATGTTGAACTACAAGGTTCAGATTCTACCCCAGCAGATGAACATATACAGCACATCATTCCTTGTGATGCCATTGCCTTCCACTGTCAGACAGAATTTGGAAGATAGGATCCGTATCATTTCTCCTTTAATAGACCTGAGGATGGAAACAGATTATTACAACTTTTCAATATGATCCTAGAATATATAGCACAACGCACCGGCTCTAGAATGGTACACACAGGATAATAAATAGGCTGGTGTGCATTACATGCAGGATAACGCACAGGCTGCCGTGTGTTACATACAGCGCGTTTCTGAACGACAGTGACTGCTCTTCCAAAGTGATTGGTTGGTTGTAAAGGACTTTGGGTATCCTGAGAACGTGATAAGGTTCTATATCATCCCAAGTTCTTTTGTCAACCCAACTGTCAGCCGTGGCTCAGTGAATAACTTGTGGGAGAAGGTCGTGGGTTCATAGTCCCCACTCCAGAGACTTGAGCGCAAAATCCAGGCTGACACTCCCAGTGCAGTACCGAGGGAGCGCTGCTCTGTCGGAGGTGCCGTCTTTCGGATGAGATGTTCAACCGAGGCCCCGTCTGCTCTCTCAGGTGGATGTAAAAGATCCCATGGCACTATTTCGAAGAAGAGCAGGGTGTCCTGGCCAATATTTATCCCTCAACCAACATAACAAAAACAGATGATCTGGTCATTATCACATTGCTGTTTGTGGGAGCTTGCTGTGTTCAAATTGGCTGCTGCGTTTCCCACATTACAACAGTGACTACACTTCAAAAGTACTTCATTGGCTGTAAAGCGCTTTGGGACGTCCTGAGGTTGTGAAAGGCGCTATAGAAATGCAAGTCTTTCATTTTTTTTCTCAATCCATGAACCCTAGCTTCGGGAGAGCGGAAAGATCTAAGTTGTGGACATCAATGTCCTCAGCCATGTTTTTCATCCTCCATCTGATGACCTAACAATCATCAACAATAATGGAATTATTATAGTGTCATGCGTTTGAAATCAATGGAGCAAAATTATACAACTTAACAGCATATTTTGCATGCTTGTAATGTCCATTTGATTAATTCTATATTTGCATCTTCCAATTATGTTCACTGGGTCTCAGCATCAGGTACTCCCAAATAAGGTTTGGCATGAGTCAAGAGTTAAGGTTAAACACAGAGTAAAGGTCAGACCACCCTGTGACCCAATTATACGCTTTATCTCTCATTTTAAAGAAAAAAGAAAGGCTTGCATTTCTATAGCGCCTTTTACGACCACTGGACATCCCAAAGCTCTTTACAGCCAATGAAGTACTATTTGGAGTGTAGTCACTGTTGTGATGTGGGAATCACGACAAGCCAAATTGCACACAGCAAGCTCCCACAAACAGCAATGTGATAATGACCAGATCATCTGTTTTTTAGTGATGTTGATTGAGGTTAAATATTGGCCCAGGACACCGGGGAGAACTCCCCCTGCTTGTCTTTGAAATAGCACCATGGGATCTTTTACATCCACCTGAGAGGGCAGACAGGGCCTCGGTTTGATATCTTCATCTGAAAGACAGCACCTCTGACAGTGCAGCACTTCCTCAGTACTGCAACTAGAGTGTCAGTGTAGATGTTTTGTGCTCAAGTCTCTTGGGGTTGGAACTATGAACCCACAATCCTTCTGACCCTAGAGGTGAGGGCGCGACCAGCTGAGCCACAGCTGACACTCACCTTAGAAGAACAATCCCTACTGTACTAGTCTGGCATTTTCATTTTCCATATCTACCATTACTTATGCCATAATTGGACAGTTTTACTCGTGAAGGTGTGGGAAATAGAAACCTTTAGACTTGAGCTAAGGGGCACTGCTAATCTTGCTGCCTGTGTTATGTAGCCCTGCAGCTCTGCTCTTGAACACTGGTGAATCATCTGTCATTAACTTGGACAGCACCAAGGCTTTGCTTGCGTCTGGCACTCTGCACTGTGAAACAAGTTACCATCCTATTTTCTCCAATCTAAAGCTATGTTCATGGCCAACTAGTTTCCTCTTAAATTGTTTTATCTGTGCTGCTGTCGATGACTCATCCTCTGACTCTTTTTCCATTAACTCAGGAGTTCCCCAAGCTTCTGTTCTCTCTCCCGTTCTCTCGTCATATTGATGGCCTCCTCCTCCCTTCGCCCAACCCACCCAGTTTTTTTTTCTCCTGATGATTCAATCGCCGTTTATCAACTTCCTTCAGATTATAGACACTTAGACCTCAGAACCCCCAATTCTCTCTCAGTGAAATGGCCAAATCATATCTTGACCCTCTCCACACCCTTCACTGTGGCAATGAAAATCCTTCTTTCAGTTCCTTAAAGACACAAGTCTATCAAGGCTCGAGTGGAGCATAAAATCCGACATGGACTTGTTGGGCCGAATGGCCTGTTTCTGTGCTGTATATTCTATGACCAGCAACTATTAAAATTAGCTGTAATGGTCCTACCCATAATCCTTCATCTAGCGATATTTTTGGCCTCACTATCTCTAAAAAAAAACTTGCATTTATACAACACCCTATCACATCTCACAGAAACTCTCGATGCAATTTGCAGACAATGAATTTGAAAGCTTCAGATACACTGAATCGTCTAACTTCAAAGTGGAACAGCCACATCTCCTTATTTGCTAAAGTTGTCTTCACAAAGTTTGGTTTCCTCTTTTGTGCCCTCAACTTCCAACTGCTGTTGCTCTGAGCAATACTTCAATATTTCTTCTGAACACCGAGATCTTCTCCTGGACAGGATACAAGAAAATGCTGGTCATCCCACAGACAATCCTGCTGTTACCCCGAGCCTCCAACGCCCTATCTCCATGACCACCCCTCTTGTCTTTCTCTGTATAAATAATACTGCTTTGGTGCAAAGCTCCCCCTGAATCCTCACAAAATAGACACAGGTGAGGGAAGCCAGTTGCCCTATCTTAGCTCACCCATCCAGAATAGAAAATATACTTTCTTCCATCTTGAACCTTGAGCCTTGAATGAGTCAAATGTTGTTGCCTCCACCATCCCATCTGGAAGACTATTGCACGTGTTCATCACTCTTTGTGTGACATCTGTCCTTAATTGCCCTTTCACCAGGTTTAACCATATGCCACCACTCTCTATTGCCCTGGTTTACAGTGTTGCCTTGTAGGGGTACAGTAGCATAGTGCTTATGGTACTAGCCTTGTATTGCAGAGGCCTGGACTAATGATCCCAACGACGATGAATTCATAATACCCACCATAGCAGCTGGGGAATTTTAATTCAGTTAATTAAATAAATCTGGAATAAAAAGCTCGTATCAGTAATGGTAGCCATGAAACTACCAGATTGTTGTAAAAACCCTTCTGGCTCACTAATGTCCTCTAGGAAAGGAAACCCGGCCTATAGGTGACTCCAGAACTGCAGCAATGTGGTTGACTCTTAACTGCCCTCTGAAATGGCCCAGCAAGCCACTCAGTTGTATAAAGGAGGCTCACCACCACCTTCTCAGGGGCAATGAGGGATGGGCAATAAATGCTGGCCTTGTCAGTGACGCCCTGTGAATGATTTTTTTTTTTTAAATCATGACTATCTGCCTCAGAGGTGAGTGTGCTACCCCACTGAAATCTTCTCCTTCGAATTCCCCTCCCTCATTCCTTATAAGCTCTTCATATTCTATCCTACACACCCTATCTCCTGCCTGCATCCCCACTATTGTAACCGAGATTCACTGCATACTCTTGTTTTTTCACTTCAATACTGTTGTACTACTTACCTCACTCAGCCTTTCAATCTACAAGCTGCAGGCTTTAACCTAATTGGGTAGGTTATCTACCTGCTGTCATAGGTATATCTGGTGTTGCGAATTAACCACTTGTTAAGTGGCTCAGTGGGCAGCACTCTCGCCTCTGAGTCAGAAGGTTGTGGGTTCAGGTCCCACTCCAGGGACTTGAGCACAAAATCCAGGCTGACACTCCCATGGAGTGCCGCACTGTCGGAGGTGCCGTCTTTTCGATCAGACGTTAAGCCCAGGCCCCGTCTGCTCTCTCAGGTGGATGTAAAAGATCCCACACCCACTATTTCAAAGAAGAGCGAGTGAGTTCTCCCAGTGTCCTGGCCAATATTTATCCCTCAACCGACATCACTAAAACAGATTATCTGGTCATTATCACATTGCTGTTTGTGGGAGCTTGCTGTGCGCAAATTGATTGGCTGGAAAGCACTTTGGGACGTCATGAAAGGCGCTGTAGAAATGCAAGGTTTTTTTTTGTTATAGAAACCAACCAATTTGAATTTCTATTGATTTTAATGTAAATGAAATCGGGCGGTTTCTGGAACGCTGTCAATCCACAACGTCAGTTTTACACCTGTACAGCAAGTTGAATATCTTGTTTGTAAAATGGGTGATAGCGGTTCGGCAGCCTGTTTTACATCTCTCCATTGACTGCATCTAAAAAAATACAGATACTCACTAAACTACCATATAGAATACACAGATATTCACTAACCAATCATATAGAATACACTAAACTACCATATAGAATATACAGGTATTCACAAGATGCTATGTAGAGCGTACAGGTACCCATTAAACAATCATATGTCATATACATGTATCACTAAACTACCATATAGAATCCACAGGTACTCACTACACAATCATATAGCATATACAGGTGCCTACTAAACCACAATATAGGTATTCACTAAACTTTCCGCTCATTGATATAAATAGGGACAACCGGAGGTCAAGTCGAGGTTAATTGCTATTAGTAAAGGAAGTTTGAGGATTGGCAGGTGGTTGTTAACTTTTGACAGCAAATCAGATGAAACCATTTCTTATTTATTTCTGTATCAAACATCATTGATTCGTCAGCCCAGCGGCACAGTGTGTTAGTGGCGAATATGATGTGGCATGAAGTGGTAAGGTATAGATTCTGTCTTGCAATTCCTCACACTGGGAACCATCTTTCTCACCTGGATCACTGGGGATGGGGGAAGAGGGTGGGTGGGAGTAGGGTTAAGACCATATTTCAGGAAGCGAAGAGAGGAGAAGTTGGGATATAAATAGAAAATGCTGGCAACACTCAGCAGGTCAGGCAGCGTCTATGGAGTGAGAAACAGGGATAATGTTTCAGGTCGTTGACCCATCGTCAGAACTGGAAAAAGTTAGAGATATAACCGGTTTTAAGCAAGTACAGAGGCAGGGAAAGTGGGGGTGTGGGGGTGAGGGGGTGAGGGGAGGAAAGGACAAGAGGGAAGGTCTGTGATCGGGTGGAAGGCCGGAGAGATTGAATGAACAGCAGAACCATTGCCAGCACCTGTTGTCCGACAAGAATGGGGGCAGTGGTTGTGATCTGAAATTGTTGAACTCGATGTTGAGTCCGGAAGAAGTTAGGGATGGGGGGGGGGGGGGGGGGGGGGCGCGGGGAAGGGGGAGGAGAATGAACTAGTGGCTTTCATTGTCTTCGTAGCGCACAGTTAGAGACCAGTGTGCATGGAGCCCCTGCAGTCAGGAGCTATTGCAAGAGATGAGAAAGGGAAAGAGCCTAAATAGAGGGAGACAATAATCTATGGAATATAAAAGAAGGGAAGCACTGTTCCCTGTATGTAGACTCTGTAACGAGGCAAACTACAGTCCAGGTCTTGCTGTTTTCTTGACAACAGTTGTAACACAGAATCACAGAATCCCCACAGTGCAGATAGAGGCCATTTCGGCCCATCGAGCCTGCACCAACACATATCCCACCCTAGCCCCGTAACCCCACGTATTTAATCCCCCCTAACACTAAGGGTCAATTTATCATAGCCAAATCAACCTAACCCGCACATCTTTGGACTGTGGGAGGTAAACCGGAGCACCCGGAGGAAACCCACGCAGACAATGTGCAAACTCCACACAGACAGTCACCCGAGGCCGGATTCGAACCCGGGTCCCTGGCGCTGTGAGGCAACAGTGCTAACCACTATGCCACCGTGTTTCCCACCGTGTAACAGTGCCATAACATTATAAGAGTGACTACTCTATGTACTTAATTGGCTGTGAAGCGCTTTAGGACGTCCCAAGATTGTGAAAGGCGCTACATAAATGCAAGTTCTTTCTTCTTTCTTTAAGTGAAGTAGATGAAATGATCTACACTAATGTAGCTGTCAACGTTTGAAATTTGGTTCAATAATTTCAGATCATTTTTTCATTATGCTACGAGCATAAATGTGTTAATATTGGAGTGAGACAGAAATTAGGCGTGAGGCAAACATACTGAGAATCTTCTGCTACTGCTGGGAATGGCCACAGGTTGCCCTGCGGTATAAAAAACATTCTGTGGAGGCTGACCGAATAAGCCTCTGGTGGCACATTGACTTTGGTTGGATGTGACCATTTGAGACCTCAAGTTGCAATGCTGACTCACCTCCAAATTTTGTCCTTGGTGTCATTGCAGCGTTCTTGTAGGACTGACAGTTTCCCTGCAGTTGTTCGGGAAATCTGAGCTGAAACAAACCAACCCAATTGGAGCTATATTGGATTTCCAACTCCAATTTTTGCTCATCCTTAAAGGGGCAGTGTTGTCGGCCTTAACTTGCAAGACAGTGCACAATGTGCACCAGGCACTTGACTCCTGCCACCTAAAAGGACAAGGGCAGCAGGCGCATGGGAACACCACCACCTCCAGGTTCCCTTCCAAGTCACACACCGTCCTGAATTGGAAGTACATCGCCGTTCCTTCATCATCGCTGGGTCAAAATCCTGGAACTCCCTCCCTAACAGCACTGTGGGAGTACCTTCACCACACGGACTGCAGCGGTTCAAGAAGAAGGCTCACCACCACCTTCTCAAGAGCAACTAGGGATGCTGCAATAAATGCTGGCCTTGTCAGCGACGCCCACATCCTAAGAATTATTATTTTTAACATGCCAGGCAGTGCTGGTTTGATTATCCCTCTGGTTAAATGTGCTGCATTGTCAGAGATGCCACACTTTGGATGAGATATTGAACCGAGGTCCTGTCCGACTATTCCAGTCGTTCAGGTGGACGTTAAAGCTCTCATGTCCCTTTCCGGAGGGAGGTTTCCCCAATATCCTGGTCAAAATCCTTCTCTCAACTAACACCATCAAAACTAGATAACCTAGTCCTTTCACTAATTGCTGTTTGTAATTGGCTGCCATGCTCGCCTACTAAACAAGGGTGGCTGCACTTCGAAAGTAACTCATTGGATGTGGAAGACGTTGGACCATTGCGGGATGTGATGAGGCATTCTATAAATGCAATATCCTTCCTTCTAAGCAGAAATGTCTAAATTATATTTGATTATATACGAGTAACGGCGCATAACATGGGGCGCATTTTGGAATAAATATTCGAGAAAAAGATAATTTTGCCAATTCAACCGGGTGCTTTCTTTTCTTTTTGGACATTTAACAAATTAATCTCGCTCACGATTTGCGTTTAGATATGAAATTATACACATGTCCGTGGAGTAGTCGCGACACTCTAAGAAAAATTAGTTTCAGTCCCAAAAAGTGCACGGAGATTCAAATGTTAGTGTAATACAAGGCTTGTCTCGGGTAACTGAATTTCAATATCGATCCCAGTACGTTCAGTGAGAACGTATAGTGCCTCCTGGGGCTGAAATTTTGATCGCGCCTAATCTATCATTCAACCAGACATATCCTGGGATCGCTAGGATTTTGAGATTGTTGCCTCAGTTCTCCAGAGCTGTTCCTCATAGAGTTTTCAGCTTAACGTTCCTGGCTGTGGAGGGGGGGATTCGGTGGGTGTGTTAGAAGTCTGTCCTTTCTTCCTGGGACCGGGATTTGATTCCAGTCTAGACTGACGGGAATGATTGTCTCTGCTCTGTGCTGGCGCTGAGGATCCACAAGACATCGGTTTTAACAGACTCAATGTGGGCCCAGCGCGCAAAACCGCTTGTGATCTGTCGCTAATGGACATTAAGAGGGAGATCTTCCACTTTGGCCTCCCAGAAAAGAAGGCATTTATATAGCACCTTTCACATACGCAAGGCATCCCAAAGAGCTTTACAACCAACAAAGCACTTTTTTCTGAAGTGTTGCAATGTAGGAAACGTGGCAGCCAATTTGCGCACAGCAAGCTCCCACAAATAGCAACGTGATAACGACCAGATAATCTGTATAAGCAGTTGTTGAGGGATAAATATTGGGAGAACTCCTCTGCTCTTCTTTGAAATAGTGCCATGGGATCTTCTACATCCACCTGAGAGAGCAGACGGGGCCTTGGTTTAACATCTCATCCGAAAGACGGCACCTCCGACAGTGCAGCATTCCCTCAGTACCGCACTGGAGTGTCAGCCTAGATTCTTGTGCTCACTGTCTCTGGAGTGGGACTTGAACCCACCAATCTTCTGACTCGGAGGTGAGGGTGCTACCCACTGAGCCACGGCTGACACTCATAAATAAACATAAGTCCCTCACACTTTAAATGGGTACTGCCATCTGAGAGGCTAGTTGAGTGGATAAAATTCACTTCCTGGAACCCTTAGGAAAAGCCTATACTTTAATAACCAGGTACATAGTCATACAATCCCAGAATAGCAGCCCAGACATCACACGTTCAAATCCCACCACGGCAATTTAATTAAATAAATCTGGAATAAAAAGCTAGTATCAGGACCATGAAACTACCAGATTGTCGTAAAAAAAAAGTCATCTGGAGACTTTAGGGAAGGAAATCTACTGTCCTTACCCGGTCTGGCCTATATGTGACTCCAGACCCACAGCAATGCAGTTTACTCTTAACTGCCCTCTGAAATGGCCTAGCAAGCCACTCAGTTGTATTTAAGAAGGTGGCTCACCACCACCTTCTCGAGGGCAAATAGGGATGGGCAATAAATGCTGGCCTTGCCAGCGATGCCCACATCCCATGAACGAATAAAAAACAGATTATCTGGTCATTACCACATTGCTGTTTGTGGGACCTTGCTGTGCGCAAATTGGCTGCCGAGTTTCCTACATTACAACAGTGACTACACTGCAAAAAGTACTTCATTGGCTGTAAAGCGCTTTGGGATGTCCAGAGGTCATGAAAGGCGCTATAGAAATGCAAGTCTTTCTTTCTTTTCTGCCCTGATTTTCTTGCACTGTGGCCATCTGCAGATGATTTGCTCCCAGTCCACTCCCACTCTGAACTAGCTGCCACAGGGTGCAAGGCCCAATGTTCTCCTCTGTTATTTGCTCAGTGCTTAGAGTACGGTGTAGTCAAGGCCAACCTGCAGCTCAGGTTGATCTTCCAACAAGGTACATCATTGCAGTGCCTGATGCTGCCCCCTTGAATCGGAGGAGGCTCGAGTGGAGCATAAACACCGGCATGGACTGGTTGGGCTGAATGGCCTGTTTCTGTGCCATATATCCTATGTCATCCTATGTACATGATGCCACCTCACATCAATTTTGGGGCCATAAGTATAAAATAGTCACTAATAAATCCAAAAAAGAATTCAGGAGGAACTCCTTTACCCAGAGAGTGGTGAGAATGTGGAACTCGCTACCACAGGGAGTGGTTGAGGCGAATAGTAGAGATGTATTTAAGGGGAAGCTGGATAAGTAGATGAGGGAGAAAGGAATAGAAGGTTATGCTGATGGGGTGAGATGAAGTAGGGTGTGAGGAGGTAAGTGCGGAGTATAAACACCGGCACGGACCAGTTGGGCCAAATGGCCTGTTTCTGTGCTATAAACTCTATGTAATTCAATGGGGGGAAAATTTGGTTGGTTAGGAACTTAGCGCCCGAGTGCAGCGATTTTAGCGCCACTCACGAAATTGACCAGTCATTTTGCGGCGGCGCTAAACACTACCGCCACGATCTCCTGCGCCTAAAGATTGTGATGTCAGTCGAGCGTGCAACAACCCGGACCGGATATTGAGTTGCGCCCCCTGCCTTTCCGCCTGCCGCTAGGAATGACAGGTAGAGGGGAACGTTTTCAAGTCGGGAAGGGGCTGGGGGAGCGCTATTTAAAGGAGGGCGCTTCCTGCCTTTTCTTGTTGGCAAAGTTTTTGGAACACGCAGGTTGAGAGGGAGAGAGAGGTCTGGAGAGATTTAACGCTGTCCTAAGGAGTTTTGGGTCCTGAAAACCACTTTTGAGGTTCCTTAGCACCGAGCTCTTTCCCTGGGCCTATCCATTAGTGCTTCCAACACAATTGCTTTTGAGGTCTCTCCAGGCCGAGATTCAAGGCTGCAATGAGCAGGGTGTGGCTGGCCAGCAAGATGGCCCCTCCCCTTTAAGAACTGGATGGCGCCAGTCTGTCTGGCTTCCATGGTAACTGACATCGCCTGAGCTTCACCAGCGTTCTGAGGTAGCGCCTCGCTCCCCGACGTTAGTGCATTAAGAGAGGTGTGTAGCACCTGATTTAGCGCTCAAATCACCTCCAGGGGTGAGAGAGGCAAATTTTGCGGTTGGAGGCGATAATTAGCGCCTGGCGCTAAACTTTGCGCCCAGCCGATATTAGCGCCCCAAAATGAGCGATACTCAATTTTTCCCCCTATTTGTCCAATCATCTAAGAGGTGATCCACTAATTCATCAACAAACTCAAACATGATCTCAACACCAAATTCAACATCACTGTTTGGTGCCTTTTCCTATAGGAGACCTGCCTTGTCCATGTCAAGTGTAACATTTTCCTACAAGCTTCGGTTCCTGTTGTGCCAGCACTATAGAGGCAGTTAAGCAGCTGCAATAATAGCAAAGCTTCCTGTAGACACTATAATCAAAGAACTGGAGAGAAATGTCAGCAAGTACAAGGGATGTAGACAGGAGAAGAGGGTTGGACAATATTCTTAGAACATAAGAATTAGGAGCAGGAGTAGGCCATTCGGCCCCTCGAGCCTGCTCCGCCATTCAATAAAATCATGACTGATCTTCGACCTCAACTCCACTTTCCCGCCCGATCCCCATATCCCTTGATTCGCCTCTAGTCCAAAGATCTATCGATCTCAGCCTTGAATATACTCAACAAATTCAAATAACAGTTGTCTAGAATGGGCAGAGCCATTTTGTGCCACACAGTCGCTGCTGCGGCTGCTCGCTTCTACCACCAGATGGAGATTCAGAAGCTGGCAGATCCCCCGTCGCTGCGACTGCAGCATCGCTGCGACTGCACGCGGAGGGAGATTCGCTTCATCCTGACTTCCCACGAGCAATGCCAGGGGAGGTCTATAACTTGCAACTGCAGCATCGCGACTGCACGCGGAGGGAGATTCGCTTCATCCTGACTTCCCACGAGCAATGCCAGGGGAGGTCTATAACTTGCAACTGCAGCATCGCGACTGCACGCGGAGGGAGATTCACTTCATCCTGACTTCCCACGAGCAATGCCAGGGGAGGTCTATAACTTGCAACTGCAGCATCGCGACTGCACGCGGAGGGAGATTCACTTCATCCTGACTTCCCATGAGCAATGCCAGGGGAGGTCGATAACTATATAAACCTTGAAAATGTATCTGCTGAGGCTAGGGTTTTTGCAAAAAAAATGAAGTGGTTGAAAATCTGATTCACACCCAAGCAGCCCTCTCTCTCTGTCCACCAGGTTCTCTCCGATCACAATAGAAGGGATGACGAGCCTGGCCGGCGTGAACCTCTCGGGCCCCACGGGCACTGGCTGGTGCATCTTCGTGTACAACCTCTCCCCCGAGGCGGACGAGAGCGTCCTCTGGCAGCTGTTCGGGCCCTTCGGGGCCGTCACCAACGTCAAGGTGATCCGCGACTTCAACACCAACAAGTGCAAGGGCTTCGGCTTCGTCACCATGACCAACTACGACGAGGCGGCCATGGCCATCGCCAGCCTCAACGGCTACCGCCTCGGCGACCGGGTCCTGCAGGTGTCCTTCAAGACCAGCAAGACACACAAGTCGTGAAGGCGCGCACGCAGGGCGCGAGAGAGAGGAAAAAAAATGAAAAACAGAAGCACCCCTCCGCAACAAAAAAAAACAACAAAAAAAAGTAAAGCAAAATAATCAATACGCCACCAAACACACACAGCAACAGAACAAAACAAAAATCAAAAAAATATCCATTAATATACCTGGGCTTACAGAGAAAAAAAAACAGACTTTTTTGAGGAGCCAGTGTTAGCATTATATTGATACAGGACATCTTACAACGAATAACGAGGAAGCAATTTCATAAACAACTTTGAATACTTTTTTCATAGCTCTTATTATATGAATATAATACATGTAAAACAATACTACGCAGGGGTTTTTTAACCCAGCCTAATATTAATAATAATACTTATAACTACCTTCTTTGAAGGTGATTATCTCTTGTAATGATGGGCAGAATAGAAAGCTGGGAAACTTAGAACATTTTCACTAAGACCTGTTTTCAGAAGTGTCATGTGGTTGCAATTGATATATATAAAACAAATCTTTTAAAGGGGAATATTTATGAATTGCAGCTCATGATTAATTGACCTTTTTTTTCTCTTTTTCTTGTTCCTTCCACGGTTTTATTAACTAAGATCAAAAAAAATGTGCAATACGGAATAGCGAAAATATTAGTCTGAGCTCTGTCAAACACTAAAGTGCATTACTGTAAATTAATTTTCAACAGTCTTTACTAATTTACTCACAAACCTCTCCGCCGAGTGTTCTGTGCGTGCGTGTGTGTGTGTGAGAGAGAGAGAGAAGCACATCCAGTTGGTAACTTTGCAACCGTGCATGGGCGATTATACAACCCTTCCCTCCTCTCCCTTCTTCTTGCAGTGCCTGGCGAGAAAGTCCAATTTCTCAACGTTTCCCAGAAGTTAAAAATGGGGCCCCAGCTTGGATGCATGGTCCAGTCTAGTTGGGTGTGTAAACTATTGTCCTGTGATCTTATTGGTAGGGCTAGTATTTTTGTAACTCGATAAAGAATGTGCTGTTCCTGCTGCGGCTTATTCTGACCCTGAGTCACCGCGCACTGCAAGTAGAAGGAGCCCTGCCGACCCATCTGAAGAAAATTGCAAAAAAAAAGGCCAAGTGGATTTTTCTACAGCGTCTGCAGCATGTTTTCAGAACACTTAGGTATTGAGTCTGTGAGTTAAACTATTTCTTTCCCCCCTCCCCCCCTCAATAGGCTAGAGTTCCCCTTTTCAGTAAGCTTAGTAATCTCATTTTAAAGTGACAGTGCCTCACAGTAATTTCAATCCCGTTTAAAAAAATACTCATGGGAGGCGCGTTTGTAGCCTCTGAAAAATTGTTACGTGACCTCCTCCGTGTGGGAAATCTTGAAAAAAAACACTAAAACAATGTTTATGGCGTTCACCAAAAACTTGTATGATAACAGAGGGCAGCTGACAGTAGCTGTATGTCCAGTCATCTGGTCTGTGCCTTCTGGGGCACTTTTGCCAATTGGGTTAGTACCAGGTGTAGTATCTGCGTGTGGGTCTCTTTTATACAGACATATATTAATGTGGAGGCTGGATCTTTTACTCTCTGCTTTTCTTGCACTCCCTGGGTTTTAACCTGTTCTCTCTGGTTATCTGTTTCAAGCAAAGCATGTAGATTACCGGCGCAACTCCCCTAGACAGGATGGAAGGATCCCAGAGCATTCATTCTTAAAGCAATGTGTTGGACATGTCACAGGCATCTTCATAAACAGAGCTACTGGACAACAACCATCCTGTCAAACTGTTGCAAACAGGTTACTGAGTTTTCAGGAGGACAGATAATGTAAAAATGTTCTTTGATACCCCTATATTTATAAAAGCAAAGCATGCGACTCTTTCATATTTTAAAAAAATAGCTGTTTACATGGCGGGAGCTCATGAAGTATAATAAGGAGAGAATATGCTTGACAAATGCCTTAGTGGGAAACCTTTGCACTTCTCAAATTCCCCTCGCCCCCCCCCCCCCCCCCGTTGTTTTCTTGTGTGCCTCCCGCTGGGGAGGACTGTTCAGTCAATATTCGGGGATAATGCCGTGTACTGATTCGACCAGTCTCGCCTCAGCGCCAGCGCCTTCACCTCGGAGCGCCAGGTCCCGTCCACCGTTCGCCTCCGCGGTCTCCACCTTCCTTTCCCGTGGCGGCCAATTCCCCAAGGTCTTTCCCCCCCCTAAAGTTCCACCGACTTGGGATCATCCCGAGAAGGGGAAACCGCTTTTCAGTCAGTGTCGGTTTCGAATTCCCATCGGTATCTTGTCATTGTCGAAGTATAATTACCAAAAAAAAAAATTCAGTGGCAATATTGACCGTGAGAAACTGCAGAGGTCAGCCTCCATTCTGCATGGAAGGCCTGTGGGATGACGTTAGGTCCCTGTCTTATTGTTGGCCAGCCAGGAGCATGGCAAGCACTGTCCCTGTAGTCTCCTTCCTCCTTGCACTCCCATTTTAAGACGTGTAACTGTGTCCACCCCAGAAGGAGTAATGGCTGAGTGATCCCTATTGGGATTCAAACCCAAGATCTTATGACCCTTAGTCAATTGTTTCAACCAACAGACCTACCCAACATATTATGCTGAACATTATACTGCATTATACACAGTGACATTTTCATATTTACAATAAAAGTCATAGTGAGGCGATAATAGGGGAAGACTTCCTCTGTCCATTGCCTGTAAGAGTATCATAGACACTTCCCCCGAAGGCAACATCAGTAGAGCGATGCATCAGTTTCGCGCCCCTTTAAAGTTAAAATTCACATCACGGAATCTGAATGGCCCCCATACACGGTCCAAATAGATGACACGGTCAGGAGGTGTGGGGCAAGACCGTTGCCCCACTCGTGGTGCCGATGTTGCCGGTAGACTGAGTTTTACAGAGCTCGATTTTAGGACTCAGTCCCACCTTGTGCCAAAACAATCAAATGCCAGGCCAGTTAAAACGAAAAGCGGCGAGGTGCTCCCATCCACTCTGTTCAGTATTGCCTGATTAACACAAGTGAATATAAAAGTTAGCGCTCGCATACACACCACATGCATGCGCGCACACACACACACAGAGTGGGAAATTCACCTACAACAATCTGTGTCTTACTGTATTCCAGCCCAAACTAACAGTTCCCATTGAAGAGACAGAATACTGTGGTAGACAATGCTGGCAATCAATGGAACAAGCCCTCTCGCCACTCACTCACATCCACACCACACGTCAGTTAAGGGTAGCAATAGTGAGACTGGTACTAGTAACACACACTCACTGGTGCAGTACAATCCACATCTTATCTTTCATGTATACACACACACACACACACACACACACATATATATATATATATATGTACATACACACATACGTGCGCACAGACACATGTATACACCCCCAGCTGGTCATAGACTAACGCAGGTACAATATCCTGATAAATGCTCATGCTAATAGGAAAAGTGCGCAGATTCTCACAGTGAATCGTATTGGCACAGTATGTTGGCTCTTGCCTTCAGACACTGGGTTTCCCAGTGAGTTGCTGATTTCTCCACCAGCCCGTCACAGTAAAACATTCCACATTTTGTCACTTCCTACAGAAAACCCCCGGTTCTCCTTAAAGGTCCAAGCTCTTTACAGGAGAATACCTTTAACTACCTTTTTCCAGCATCAGATGCCGCTTCTCTTTAAACCCCGCATACTTTCTGACCATGTGGCATTTCCTATTTGGCATGCGAGCGGCGAGAAAGTTCCCAGCGTTTTTTTTTTTGCGAGGTTCTCAGCCCTGTTGGGAACAGGGGATGCTGGAAATGTGGAGCAGGGCAGTCAGCAGGTGAAAGAGAAACATTGGGGAGTGGGGGGCGCGGAGGGCGAAGGCTTTCAACTTTGACTTTTCGTCAGAACCTCTCTGATGCTGTCTGACCTGCTGTACTCTTCCAACATTTTCTGCTTTAATTTCAGGTTTCTGCCATTCACTGGGGGAAGAGGGGGGCGGTTACATCAATGCAGTGGTTTTATGACTATTTTGGCGACATGGCTGGGGGGAATTTGCTGCTATATTTCCCTGCTTCCGACAATTTAAAATAATCAACCAAATGATGTCAGTAATCGAGTGTTGGCCTTAAAGCAGTGGGTGATTAGGGCAGTGAAGTATATGTATTGGCTCATTAGGGAAATAAACATGAATATCACCTCCCGGGTTAATCCAATTTTAGACAAGGAACTACTGGTTGCGATACGAGCTTTCAAATACTTAATGCATTTACATGGCATCCCGTTGCCCACTATTTTAACAGAGGCGTTAACCCATTTAAAATATGTGTTAACTCCCCTGCAGGTAAGGGAATCAAACATGAACGCATTTAGCATTCATGAACAGTGATTTCTAGGCTTGAGTATTTTTGAGACTTCCTGTTGGTCACTTCTATTTCATGTTGTCGCGATTTAGAATCATAGAATCATACAGAGCAGAAGGAGGCCATTCGGCCCATTGTACCAGTGCCGGCTCTTTGAAAGAGCTCTCCAATTAGTCCCACGCCCCCTGCTCTTTCCCCACAGCCCTGCAAGTTTTTCCTTTTCAAGTATTTATCCAGTTCCCTTTTGAAAGTTACTATTGAATCTGCTTCCACTGCCCTTTCAGGCAGTGCAGTCCAGACCACAGCAACTCGCTGTGTGTAAAAAAAAAAGTTCTCCTCATCTCCCCCTCTGGTTCTTTTGCCAATTATATTCAATCTGTGTCCTTTGGTTACTGACCCTCCTGCCAGTGGAAACAGTTTCTCCTTATTTACTCCTTATTTAATCATGTTTTTGGTGGCATTGGCAACACCAAGAGGTGAAGACTAAAGTATAATGGGAATGCCAACCTTCTATTACTTTTAATAGGTTAACAGTAACACCTGCTGTGCAGTCCTCCCACCACTGGTGTGCGCTGTAGCATGCCCTGTCCAGGTCTGTCCGCCACCTCGTCCTGTTACACCTTTGCTGCCTGGTTGGTAATCTGGTGGAGCGGATCGCTTCCTCACCCCCCCCCCCCCCTTCCCCCACTATTCCCCATTGCCCAATTTCCATTCCATTGAAATCAACAGGATGAAAATTGGGCGGGTTCTACAACGGGTTGGCAATCTGCTCCGCCAGGGTAGCGCCTAGCGGCAAATTTGAAAATGACCCTCGCCGTTCCCTCTAACCATGAGCAATGCCACAGGAGATTCACTGATATCAGAAAAGTAGAATATGAATTCCCCCCCCCCCCTTCCTTAGTTTTACCTTGGTACATAATTACTCACGTATTTCTTGGCCGCCACTGACCAGCAATAATAGTCCCTGCACCTTCACTACATGACATGAATTGAGACAGTTCAAGGATGTGATAAGGCGTCAGATATCAGTCAGGTGCAAGGAGACCACAGCTCGCAGTATAAAAGACGAGAGTTATCAGAATTTCTAGTAAATAGTTGAAGGTCACCCAGGCACAAAGGCTCGAACACACCCAGTAGCGATGTCATTGCAAAGAGAGGTCAATCTTCAAAAAGACATATTGGAATCATCTGTGTTTTACCTACTATTGACACAGAATTTAAAGTGACAGTCCCACAACCGCTTCGTGCCACAGTATTGATTATATCGCATAACCTCCACTTTCCCCTTTTTTTTGGTGGATAGATTGTTACAGTTGCAATGCGTTTAAAATAGAGTAACCTACAGGGATTGAATTCAGTTACGCCTGCTCCTCTTCCCTTCTCCTGGCACGCTGGAGATAGTCCAAGATATCCATTTTTGTATGTGTGAGAGGGCAGGGGAATACAAATGGGTGCAGAAATGTGTGACAATCGGCAGCTTTGTTGCTAATTCGGAAATGTTTTGTATATTGGGCAGGAGGTCTGCAGGAAAGGCTGCTGTCTGGGAATGGGAATATTTGGTTGAATACATCTTGTGTGGAGATGTACCTTGCACGTGTATATAAATATCCTGTAATAGATATCTTAGTTTCTCTGTCGATGTATTAATTCATCGTGGGGATTCAGGCTTTTTATTTTTAAGTCCTGGATTGAGGTGCAGTGAGTATATCCTGCCCCCCACCCCCCCACCCCTATGGAAATTTTTCATGCTGTAGTTTCTAAAGGTGTCTTGAAACAGGAGCCTCTCCAACTCCAATTACATTGACAACCAAAGTGACTTAGACAAGGCTCACTCCATCAATACAACTCTGGACTCTGTTTACATCAGCATTTGACCTCGGACATCAGGATCTGCCCGGGGCTGAGGTGGCCTCATCCCAAGTGTCAGAGGTCGAGAGTAGATGTTGATGTCACTCCAGGGCTGTTTTGAGATCTCTACGAGTGTCACTCTTGTGTCAAATTCAGGGTCAAGTGCAGAGGCTTTGTTCCAGTTTCAAGGGTCTACACTACAAAGTTCTCCTTGGAGTTGAATCCATATCGGATTCCCCAGCAACGAATTTTGCAGTTTATGTGAAGCTTCAGTATTGCTGGTAGTATTGGTTTGGGATAGTACGTAGGGCAGACGCTACCCATCATTACTGTTGTACAGTAGGCCTTCACTATAACACTCTCTGATATATCTTCACCTCCAATAGTACACAGATTGTTTGTGGCTCCCTCTAACAGGGAAACCAAATAAATTACTCTCTCTATAACACACTAATACACCACAACCTCACGCATAGTACCTTGTTCATGGCTCCATCAGTAAACTGTATCAAACACTCTGTACAGTACATCTGTCACTGATATACCATAACCACCAATAGCTCGCGCACAGTTTATGTCTCCATTATTAATAGACACCATCTAAAGCACCCCATTTATAAAGGGTTTGTCGCTATAATACTCCATGATACACTACGCTCTGTGACATGCATTGCTTATGGCTCCCTAATTGATAGAGAAGCCATAAAAGTCTACACCCCTCACTATAACACGCTTGTTGTTTTATGACTGTATGAGTCTATCCAAGAGACTATACTTTAATAAACCAGTCAGGAGTGTACAATAGGTAACTTACATGGTTTATTTTACTGCCACGGCATTGAGTTGGGACGGTTAGCAAAATGATCAGGGCAACAGAACAGCAAGAAAATAATTGGCAAGTCAAACTTTATGGCAATTTATGGGACTGAGATGTTACGGTTATTTACAGGAAAAATAATAACCTTAAAGCCTTGCTAGTTTATCTCTATGAAGAAAACCAAGGTCATCAAAGACTGAAAGGGAAGTATATTCGACAGAATTGCTCCACAATCACTCAACAGTACAATAAGTACACTTACTGGGTGTCTTTCAGTTGCCTCATTGCTGGGTTAAACTGCTGGCCAGAGGGTGCCTGGGAGCAATCACTTTCTGCAGGACTCCCCTTGATGTGACACCATGGATCAAGAGGGCTTTGTGTAGCTCGCTATTACTAGTCATGATGCCACATAAGGGAGAACGCTGCACAAATTGCCACCAAACTATCTCCAGACGGCAAAATATTAAATTCAGACAAGCCAGTGATAGCACAGAAGGTTTTTGCTTTTAACATTTATTTATTCTTGGGGCAACTCAGCTCAATGGACTTCCCCTTTAAGTTGAAAACCTCATCGGTTTTCAAAGCAATTGAAAATTGACTTGTTGACCCCCCCCCCCCCCCCCATCTAAATGTAATTGGGAGTTGGTTTGAAAAGTGAACATATTGACTGCCCCCCCCCCCCCCCTCCCACTTTACAATGGTTCCTTAGTGCCATCTAGCATTTGGCATTAAAACGCCTCTCAAACATGCATTTCACCTTTTTTTTTAAAACACAAAATCCAGAATGCAGAGTGAGTCACATCGTTCGAGAAGCAAGTGTGTTCTGGATTGTTACCAGGGTCGGAAACGTCATTGCATCGCAGGTAGAGTTAAATCATGACCATCGACTATTCTTATTTAAGTATGCCTTGCATACATCTGCCAAAGACAGTTATAGAGAGGGTCTACTGTATTCGTAACAACATAAATGTCTCTAACAATCCTTTGAATGTGGAAGGACAGACAAAAGAGAAATGAAAGGTATTAATGTATAGGGTTTTTTTTTAAAGAAAAAGATTCATAAGTGATCCCCTTTATGATGATCTAAAAATCCTGAAGACCTGTTGAAAGAACATGATGCAGACTTCTAACCATTTGTCTCCCCCCTTCCAAGCTCTTCCTATTTATTGTGATAGATAGATTATTGTAAAAAGTCCTTATTTCCATGCTGGGGATGGGAGGGTTCTAACAAACAACATTGGCAAAACATTTGATGACTTTTCATATTATAATAAATCTTGCCAAAGAGATGATCTCTTTGATGTGAATGGGTTTAAAAAAATCTATTTTTATAAAAAAGAAAAAGACCTCATTGAAAATTTTTACAGAACCTTGATCGAAAAAAAAAGAGAATATTTTGACAGGCTATGTTCTTTTAGTGGGAGGGGGAGGACAGTTTTGTCACGTGTGCTCTAGGCTGATAACTTTTTAAGACTTAAAAAAAATGGGAGCATAAAACACATTGTTTTCGAGCAAGAATTGTCGATACTAAGTTTGTACTCAGTGATGCAGAGAGCATGTAGTTTGATGGGGAGCACTCTCTCAACAGTACAGGTTCCACACAGTGACATCATAACAGCTGACAAGGTTTGGTTGAGGCCTTCCTATTTAGTTGCCGTGACAGATCGACATTCTTAAAGAGAAGATTGCCAAAAAAAAAAACCAAGTGACTTTTCAACCGGTTGGCTTTGCCGGTCTTGGAAACTAGTTTGCTTTCAACAAGATGGGCAAATGATCAAGTTCCAAGGTCCTTCCTTCATTTTGTTCCTTCTAGAGGTATAAGGTTTTCTTCTTCCATCGCAGCATTCACTGAGCTTCAAAGTCGTTCATTGTATATGAAGGGCTTGAGTTGTTTCTGAGACCCCCCACCCCCCATAGGACGCTACTTAAATGCACATTTTCTTATCCAACTTAGATATCTGTCCCCCAATTCGTAAGACATTATATGCTAATATATATAATGAAAAATTCAGTCAAATGCAGGGTTTTTTTTCCTCCCCAAAATTTATAGTTCATTTGCACAGTTGTAGAGAAGCATTAGACTCTATTAGCATGTACTTTAAATCCTGTCCCCTTTAGTTTGTGCATTTGTGTACAGATCTGTCCAATATGTGGATAACTAACTAGTGTTGGTTGGCACCAACACAGTCACAATTGGTATAGAGCAGCACCAGTCCATCACTGGTCCTAAAGGGTTTCCTTGAAGTTGAGCAAGGCTAACTGGACAGGCTAGCTTAGCTGGGAGGACTGGGTCTTACTGATTCAACCGGGCCTAGTCTCAATATTGCAGCCTGGCCTCCTCAGACCGCTGGCACACTTGCAAAATGGTGTAGGAAGACCAGACAATATAGCACGCTCCGTCTGCCGTCTTTGCTGGATTTTAGACTTCCAGCAATCTACCGATGGGGGAAAAAAAAAGTGAACGAATTGGGATCATTGGGGCCGATTAGGGTAGCAAGGGGAAACGGGTCCAATTACCCTACCTGCATACAAAGGACAAAATGAAAGGAAAACGCGATGAAGTCAAGTTTTTTTTTTATTTTTGACACTATTCTCTTTAATCAAAATAGTTTGATCATTCGTCTGAGGGCCTCCGTATATTTATTTATCTTTACCACCTCTTTAAGATAAGTTGTTCTTCCTACGTTGGGGGCGGTAGGTGCTAGTTGACTCTTTGTGTGTTCCTAAGGAAATGTTTTCGGAAAGCCACTGATGCAAGCCCTACCTATCCTTTTCAAAGCCGAGCAAAGCACTAAAGGCTCTGTTACGTTTGAAATAAAAGCTTTTGATTTTGAATTTGGCTTTGCTTTGACCCATGTTGACTTTGTGTGTGGGGGAGGGGCTTTTTTTTTTTTAATTTCCCCACCCCTCCTCCAAGACTTGACTATTGCCAAACTTGCCAGTTAGTTTGCATTCTCACTATTTTTTTAAAAAAAACCAATTTCTTTCTTAACGTCAGATGTTTCTTTGTGTCCGGAACTCTATGTGTAAGACATGGGTCTCATTTTGTTAGAATAGTTTTTAAGATAAAAAAAGGGGAAAAAAAAGATTTTCTATTGTTTTAAAACCGTGTTAAGTGTATTGTACGAATCTGTGGTAGCTTACATTGCAAGAAAAAAAAACACTTAAAAAAAAAAGCACCATGACCTAGGTCATATTTTGGCAAATTATAGCTTCTTGTAGCTTAACTTATTCAGAGGTTGAATATATATTATCGCATTGTAAAAGTCGTTCTGTGTATATTTATGTTTTCTTTATATTTGCAAGTTTTAAACAAAAAAACGACTTTAATTTTTACCAATAAGTGGTTTAGCTTAATTTATTCTAAAGGGAACAAACTTAAAGTTTGAGGATGGCTCTCCTTAGTCAAGTACACTGATAAAAGTGTATGTCGTGATTCATACGAAACAAAAAATATTGAGTATTAGGAAGTTACTTTGTGCGATAGTTGTTATAACTTTGCTATTACTTTCGTCTTGTTAAACATTTTCAGTCTTATCCTAATAGTAGTGTCGATGGAATTTAACATGTTATTGCTTGGTACCTCTTTGGTTTTATTTTTCCTCTATGCCAATCCTCTAATGGCGCAATGAGTGAGTGGTGACGAACAAAAGGAAATTTAAAAAAAAATAAAGTCTCGGAGATATTCGTGGACGTTTTGTGGACAAGGGAAGTCCAATTGACTGGATTATCAATGACAAGTGGGGGGGGGGTGGGAGGGAGGGGAGTTCAGGGTTCAGAAAAAAAAGTGAACAAAATGGAGCCCTGGACTTGGTGGCTTGTGTGTACAAAGCATTATCGGGGAGGCACAGATCTTTTTTCTCTTTGGTGTATTTAGTTGGGGGAGGGGTAAAAGTTCCTACGATCCTTTAACTTAATATTTATTTCGATGGTAAATTATGGCTGATTTCATGTTGGAACAAACTTGCTAGTTTAGAGTATTTATTACTGGGAATACAAATGTGGAAGCTGTAAACATTTTTCATTGAACTGTTTGATTATTTGTACTTTTCATGCCAGACAATAAACTTCAGAATCTTATTGCAGAGCTTCACGCTGTTGTGTTGTTGTTTTTGACCCTCTCGGCAGAATTGACATTGCTCCCAGGTCGTTAGTGACCTTTTCCCGCAGATGAGGAGAATGGCGCATGTTGGAAAAATATTACTCCCTCCCCCCATTTTCCTGCCATCTTCTCAACCTCCTCTTTTACAACGGTGGCTACACTTCGAAAGTACTGCATTGGCTGTAAAAGCGCTTTGGGACGTCGAGAGGTCGTGAAGGGCGCTTGAGAAATGGATGTTCTTCATTCTTCTCTCCTGAAGCTGCTGACTCCTGCTTGGGGGTGGGGGGGGGGGGGAAACAGTTTAAGGTTTCCCCCCACCTCGGATGTTAAGCAGCCAATGCCCAGTTTCTCACGGCCCCAATTTTAAATGGGGGAAGGGGGTGGGGGGGAACGGGTAAGGTGCGCACTAGCCCCGAAGCGGGCGGAGAACCGGGAATGAGGAGGCCCGCACAAACCCCGCCACGTCCAACACCTGTCTGACGGGCGGGAAGTTGGCGGCAGGCCGCAACTGGGGCCCTGTGGGAAATTCTCCGACTCTTTTATCAGTCTAGCTGCAAGCTATGTGATCAATCTACTCCACGCAATCTCCTCGCTATGAATTTGTGCAGTGTGCAAGCTCATCGTAATTATACTTAAGTTTGTCCGAAAGTCAGGCAAGACATCCCCAGCTTTCAGTTGCTCATTTTCACGGGTCACAGTATTGGAACCCTGCCCAAGCACCTGCTCAGAGTTTGTTGGGTCAACTGTTCATCGCGGTCAGTCAGAATCAGATCAAAACTTTGTGCTCACAGATGACATTGCCTCAGTGCGAGCTTCAACTAGGGGCCCAGATACAGGGCAGCCCAGGAAATTCAGGAACAACCAGGACATTAGCAGGTCACATGTAGAAGAGTAGCTAAAGGAGGGAACGCAGAGGTACCATTTCAGGCGATAATTAGTATATTCTTAAACACTTATTCTGATTTAAAAGTAAGTAGCCATGATTTCTTGCACGAAAATAAATCATGATGGAATAGTTACCGGGTCCCCCTTAAGAGGAAGCAAAGCCAAGCTGAAATTAGAGAAATGTCACAGACTGTAACCCCGGATATTTTCACTGTCAGCTCCAAGGTTTCATCAGTGTTAAAGAGGTGAATGCCAGGTGATTTTACCAAACAAAATTAAGACAGAATAAATCTCAACATCGACTATTATGTAGGTTTTGAGTTCATTTAATTAATTATTCTATTTTTTATATACTGTGTTTATGATACATATATAGTGTCAGCTGTGGCTCAGTTGGTAGCACCCTAACTCGGAGTCAGAAAGTTGTGGCTGATACTGAGGGAGTGCTGCACTGTTGGAGGTGCTGACTTTCGGATGAGACATTAAACCGAGGCCCCGTCTGCGCTCTCAGGTGGATGTAAAAAGATCTCACGGCACTATTTCTAAGAAGAGCAGGGGGAAGTTATCCCCGCCCGGTATCCTGGCCAATATTTATCCCTCAACCAACATCGCTAAAAAAAAATTATCTGGTACATGATCACATTGCTGTTTGTGGGAGCTTGCTGTGCGCAAATTGGCTGCTGTATTTTCTACATTATAACAATGGCTACACTTCAAAAAGTACTTCAATGGCTGTAAAGCACGTGGGACTTCCTGAGGTCATGAAAGGCGCTATATAAATGTAGGTCTTTCTTTATATATTAAAAAGTCTAGTGCATATCACTTAGGGCAACATAACATCAAAAATATAGGAAGCCCCGCTCTTTATGCTGGTTCCTTCTATCATGGAGCCAGGAATTTTCAATGACAATCTGGAAGTTTCTCTTACTGATAGCAATGAATCTTAGGACGTGCCTACTTACAACAATTGCAATTTGTGTCTTCAGACAAACAGGCCACTTAAACACTGCTCCACCTCAGAAGCAGGATAATATGAGGTATAATTTCTCACATTACAACAGTGACTCTACTTCAAAGTACTTCATTGGCTGTAAAGCGCTTTGAGGCGTCCGGTGGTTGTGAAAGGCGCTATAGAAATGCAAGTCTTTCTTTTTCTTTTTATAACACTCTCGTCATTATAAGAACAGCATATCCTCCGTTTACTATAAGCAATTTGTGTTTAATTATATTTACACCTTTTCCCGACATCTTAACTGTACTTAAATCAAGACTCATCGCATCATCTCCGACACGAACGCATTCAGTCCCAGCACCTCTCCTCATTTTGCACAATCCTCCCTGCCTTCCGCAATCCATGGGCTTTTAAAACCCAGGCTTCGAATCACAGAAACAATCCTTCTCCATTACCTTTGTCTTCTTCCCTAAAACTTTTGAACCTCGACCCTTCACCTCACCTGACTTTCTTTCTTTTACCACCTGGATCACTGATGTGTCAAGTAAGCAGCGTTCGACACATTGCTTTTGATCACTAGACAATGTTGCAGTCAGCCAGTGAAAGATGCTCATTAACTCTAAAGAGGGCATGAGCTTGTGTAGGAAGTTAGAGCAGGTTGAAAGCAGCTCTCAAGTGGGGTTAGATTACTGCTGGGCCATTTTTTGTGCGTGGAAGGGGAGGAAGAACATTAATCCAAATTTAATCAACCAGCGGGGCAGGCAACTCAAAAAACGCTTTGTTCAAAATTAAACACCACGTTTCAAATGCAGCAGCACTTCTGAAAAATAGGGAGGTGAAACCCTGAAACTGTTTGCGCAAATTTGTGTTATTTAACAAAAATGGCTGGAATGCTTCAAAAGGGAGAGAAATTGTCACTTAAATTCAACAGCCACTTGTCTTAAAGGGGAGATGCACATATTTGAATCACCAAATTGTCATTAGTATAGAGATAAACGAATGATTTACATTTATAAACCGCCTGATCATGCCTCAGAATCATCTTCAAGCACTTCACATATATTGAATTACGAGGAACTACAGTGATTTATATAGCCTAATGCAGTAGTCATTTTGGTCACAGCAAGAATGATCCCACAAATAATGACAGACCAGTTAATCTGGGTTTTTTTTGGTGGTGTCGATTTAGGGAGAATGTTGGTCAGGATACCAACTGCACAGTTCTGGTCTTGAAAAAATATTTACAAGGATGATACCAGATCGGAGAGGTGATACCTATCAAGGAAGATTGAACAGGCTGGGGCTCTTTTCTCCAGAAGAGAGAAGGCGGAGGGGTGACCCGATAGAGGTCTTCAAGATTATGAAAGGGTTCGACAGGGTTGACGTGGAGATGTTTCCACTTGTGGGGGAGACCAAAACTAGGGCCATAAATATAAAATAGTCACTAATAGAAACATAGAAGATAGGAGCAGGAGTAGGCCATTCGGCCCCTCGAGCCTGCTCCGCCATTCAATGAGATCATAGCTGATCATCCAAATTCATTACCCTGTCCCTGCTTTCTCCCCATATCCCTTGATCCCTTGCGCCTTAAGAAATATATCTAACTCCTTCTTGAATATATTTAATGAATTGGCCTCAACTGCCTTCTGTGGTAGAGAATTCCACAGGTTCACCACTCTCTGGGTGAAGAAATTCCTCCTCATCGCTGTCCTAAATGGCTTACCCCTTATCCTTAGACTGTGACCCCTGGTTCTGGACTCCCCCGCCATTAGGAACATCCTTCCTGCTTCTAGTCTGTCTAGTCCAGTTAGAATTTTATAAGTTTCAATGAGATCCCCTCTCATTCTTCTCAACTCCATCGAGTATAAGCCCAATTGCCCCAATCTCTCTTCATAAGTCATTCCTGCCATCCCAGGTATCAGTCTGGTGAATCTTCGCTGCACTCCCTCCATGGCAAGAACATCCTTCCTCAGATAAGGTGACCAAAACTGCACACAATACTCAAGGTGTGGTCTCACCAAGGCCCTGTACAACTGCAGCAAGACATCCTTGCTCCTGTACTCGAATCCTCTCGCTATGAAGGCCAACATACCCTTTGCCTTTTTAACCACCTGCTGCACCTGCATGCTTACCTTCAACGACTGGTGCACAAGGACTCCCAGCACTTTCCCTTTTCACAATCTATTGCCATGCAGATAATAATCTGCCTTCCTGTTTTTGCCACCAAAGTGGATAACCTCGCATTTATCCACATTATACTGCATCTGCTATGCATCTGCCCAATCACCCAACTTGTCCAAATCATACTGGATTTTCTCTGCATCCTCCTCACAACACACACGCCCACCCAGCTTTGTGTCGTCTGCAAACTTGGAGATATTACATCTAGTTCCCTCGTCTAGATCATTAATATATATTGTGAATAACTGGGGTCCTAGCACCGATCCCTGCCGTACCCCACTAGTCACTGCCTGCCACTCAGAAAAAGACCCGTTTATTCCAACTCTTTGCTTCCTGTCTGCCAACCAGTTCTCTATCCAAGTCAGTACCTTACCCCCAATCCCATGTGTTTTAACTTTGCACGCTAATCTCTTATGCGGGACCTTATCGAAAGCCTTCTGAAAGTCCAAATACAGCACATCCACTGGTTCTCCCTTATCTATTCTACCAGTTACATCCTCAAAAAACTCCAGATTAGTCAAGCATGATTTACCTTTTGTAAATCCATGTTGACTTTGTCCGATCCTGTCACTAATAAATCCGAAGTCGCACAACACCAGGTTATAGTACAACAGTTTTATTTGAAATCACAAGCTTTCGGAGCGCTGCTCCTTCGTCAGGTAAAGTGAAGGAATACAAATCAGCAAAGCATATATAGAGAGAACAATGTGTAGCGTACAATGTCAGACGACTACAGTAAATCTTTCTGACTGCCCTCCATCACTCCTCGGCAGAGATACAATCAGGTCAGTCAGGAAGGCATTACATCAAAGACACAGCAGAATACAGCTAAGACAATGAGGTGGGGTCACAGGGGGTCCAACGTGTCAAATGCTGCAGTCTGTATGGTTAAGCTTTTTACTTTTTAAAAAAAAACTGGAAATCACATCTGTGAACAAGCCAACGACGACTCGAGTCTGGATGACTCTACGTCATGTAGCGTGACATGAAACCAAGATCCCGGTTGAGGCCATCCTCATGAGTGCGGAACTTGGCTATCAGTTTCTGCTCGATGATTTTGCGTTGTCGTGTGTCTCGCAGCCCGCCTTGGAGAATGGCATCTCCGCATCATGACTAATAAATCCAATAGGGAATTCAGAAGAAACCACTTTATCCAGAGAATGTGGAACTCACTACCACAAGGAGTTCAGGTAAATATTATAGATGCATTTAAGGGGAAGCTAAATATACACGAGGGAGAAAGGAAGATGCTGATGGGGTTAGATGAAGAGGGTGGGGAGGAGGCTCACGTGGAACATAAACACCGGCATGGACTAATTGGGCCGAATGGCCTGTTTCTGTGCTGTATATTGTACGTGATACCGAGCGAACTCGCTGATCTTGAAATAGTGCTGCACATCCACCAGAAGAGGCAGGTGGGCTTTCACTTTAATCGCCACTTTCAGATTTTTTTTCTAGCATTAATTCATTATAACGTATATCCATCATATGTGGGTCAGAAGGCCTCTTTGAAGGGAAGAAAATGGAAGGACAAAAAACAATAACTCTCAGGACATATGCAAACCCATTCCTGTAACCCACAAGTGTACATGAGCTTTACATAGCACCCACTCCTGCAAACATTGTATCCAAAGAACAGTTACTCCCTCAGGTCTACACTGCAATGTTGGCCAAGACTATTGGCTCAAGTCTTAGAGAGGGGCTTGAACCCACAACCTTCTGACTCAGAGCAATGAGTCCTACCAACTGTTATCCAGCTGTTAGTGAATAATTCGGACAAAGGGTCTCCACCTGAAATACCAACTCATTTTGCGCTTTCATTTTTTAAATATATTTCCAGCATTTTGTGTTTCTATTTCAGATTTGTGACATTCCTAAGCTTTCTCTAATCGCCTCTACCAGGGGTTGCCAACTCTGGCTGAATATATTCCTGGAGGTTTCATCGTATAACATCCTGCCCCCAACTGCCCTGCCCCCACACGCCCATCATTAGTCACCCAGCACATACATTCTTGTTGTGCCCAGCCTTCCCATGGCCAATTGAAAAGCAAAGGCCCTTCAATCCCCAATTGGCTGATTCCGTCAGTCCAACAGCCTTCTTCCCCATCGCCAATATTTTTATAACTATTAAACAGACCTGTTCAAAGAAAATAAATAACACATTTTTCTTTAAAGCGCCTCGGAGTCAGAAGGTTGTGGGTTCGAGTCCCATTCCTGAGACTTGAGCACAAAATCTAGGCTGACACTCCAGTGCAGTGCTGAGGGAGCGCTGCACTGTCAGAGGTGCTGTCTTTCGGCTGAGTCGTTAAACCGAGGCCCCGTCTGCCCTCTCGGGTGGATGTAAAAGATCCCACGGCACTATTTCAAAGAAGAGCAGGGGAATTATCCCTGGTGCCCTGGTCAATATTTATCCCTCAATCAATATCGCAAAAAAAAAATGACCTGGTCGTCATCACATTGCTGTTTTGTGGGAGCTTGCAATATAAATGTAAGTTTTCTTTTTACTATTTTTCTCCCGAGATGCTCGCAGCAACATCCAGGAGATTAATCTTCAGCTCCTGGAGACTCCAGGCCAATCATGGAGGGATGGCAACCCTAGCCTCCACTGGGTGAGAGAATCAGTGCAAACAGATACTCGGTACATAAGAATGCCCAGATCCACTCTATGACAAAACCAGTGACCCCCAGCAGTTTGTTGCAGGAGCTTCAAGGTTCTACAGATGTCGAGTAGGAACAATGATGGAATAATAGCAGTGGGGGGGGGCGCGGCGCTCAGGAAACGGTTGAACTGGCTTTGTGTTGCCTCCCAGAAGAGACTCTGCTCAAGAATCCTCCCCCAGCAAGTAGACAGCTTGCTGTTCTACACAATGAAAAAGTCTACCTCACAGTACTGACACCAGCTAATCATGCAGAGGCAGCTGCAATGGAAAATAGAGCTGAAGTGGGGGGAAATAATGGCCTCACTTCAATTAGAAAATTCCTTTCAATTCGGATGCGTTTCTGGAATATGGGGAGGGAAGGGGCAGAGTAACAACAGGCCGGCTGGCAAATACATGACATTCCTACCCAAAGTGAGATAACAACAATTTGCATTTATATAACACCAGTAATGTAGAATAACGTTCTGAGGCGCTCTACAGAGGCATATTCCGACAAAGTGGACACCCAGCAAAAGGAGATATTAGAAGGGGTGATTAATAGCTTGGTCAAAGAGGTGGGTTTTAAGGAGGGTGTTAGAGGTGAGGGAGGTGGAGATGTGGAGGGAATTCCAGAGCGTAAGACCAAGATTTCTGAAGGCACGGCTGCCAATGTTGGGGTGAAGGGGGATGGCACAAGAGACCAGCATCAGAGGAACGCAAAGTTCAGAAATAGGGAATGGGAGAAGCCATTAAGGGATTTAAACACAAGGACAAGAATGTTAAATTAGGAGCCAACTTTGGCCAGCGAGACGATGGCAGCAGGCGAGTAGGACTCGACAGGATACGGCCAACGGCTTTGGATAAGCTGGTTTGTGAAGGGTGGAAGGTGGGAGGCCAGCCAGCAGAGTATTGGAATAGTCAAGTCTGGAAGTGGCAAAGGCATGGATGAGAGTTGGAGCAGTAGATGGGCTGAAGCCGGGGGCAGGTGGACAGATGATGTTACGGAGGTTGAAGTATGCAGTCTTGGTGATGGAGAAGATAGTGGGAGCTCAGCTCGGCACCAAATAGGAGAGTGAGGTTGTTTCAACCCAAGGCAATGACTGAGGAGGGGGATGGAATCGGCGGTGAGGGTAGGGAGATTGTGGCGGGGGCCGAAGATGATAACCTTAAACTTTCCTAATGTTTTAACTCGAGGAAATTGTGGCTCACCCAAGACTGGATGATGACATGGTCAAAGGGGCAGGAGGTAGATGAGGAACTTGCAAGGAAACAGGAAAACTACCAAGAACCATCTACAGCAACACTGAAAATTTTCAGTCTTATTAGTGAAGGGGAAAAAGAACACCAGCTTATAATGCAAAAGTAAAAAGTTAAGATATTGAACCTTAGAAACAAGTCACGGATATGCGTATTATTGAATGTTTAGGCTAATGTGAAAGCAACTAATGCAACCTGAATTTTTTTTTTTTTAAAGCCATGCAGATCACAAGGTCCCAGGTTTGATCCCCAGTCTATGTTGAGTTAACAGACCTCAATTGGGCAGTGCAACCGGCTTCAGCACCGTGGGCTGGTGAGAAGGAAGAGGTTGGGGAAACAGAACTAAGGTTGCTGATTCGGATCGCTGTCTGGTGATCCCCTGCTGGACAGTGCGGGTGCGCGCACGTCCAATGAGGAAAGGACCATCCGCAGGTGATAGCTTCCGTGGTAATAGCCTGTTGACACTCACACAGAGAATGGCCACGTGGCTGAGGTACCAGAGAGTTTGGTGGGGGGGGGGGGGGTGGGGTGTGAGGAGTGGTACCCACCATCTCAGCACTTTCAGGAAAGGAGGGGAAAAAATACCATCTCAATTTATTTCACAGCTCTCAGTGGACATTTTTTGGTGATTGTTTATTACAAAACACATGCAAACCTATTCTGCTAATGGCACATCCTGTGTTACATGCAAACCTACATTGTACTAATTTTGGTTCTCTTACAAACACTCTGCTAATGGCACATCCTGTGTTCGCAGAAGGACATCAAGTACCCGAGTACCCATGGTAACTCGATTGTTTTCTCTACTACGGATGGCCCCATGGGATAACTAACATTGACGCAATGGCAAAAATGAGTAGTTTTCTAGAGAGCGAGATGGTGTTAAAATCCCCTTAGCAACAGCTGCAATCATTGCCAATTTACAACTTACACCTTGGGAAACCTCAGCAGAGAAAATTATTAATAGTTTCTAGCCCCCAAAAACCTGGGAAGGGAATGGTTAGCAACAGCGGTGCAAATGATTTAAGGCTAAGGTGAAGCCGAGGGTTAAATCTCCAGGAAGCAAAGATGGGAATACCAGAGTAGCAATCGCCATTACAGAGCATCGCAATCAACCCCAACTCCTCGTCTTTGTGGTAACTTTGGTGTCTCTAAGAAAGGTATACAGAAATCTCCAATTATGGTGCAGACAGACTGTCAAGAAGGTGCAGTGCAGATTCACCAGAATGATACCTGGGCTAAATTATGAGAGGTCGCACAACACCAGGTTATAGTCCAACAGTTTTATTTGAAATCACAAGCTTTCGGAGCTATCGATTTGCTCCTTCCTCAGGTGAAGTAAATTAGATACAGAATCTCCAAAGCATATATAGATGGAAAACAAAGAATGTGTACTTTACAATTGCAGACCAATAAATTAAATCATCCTGACTATCTGCCGAGGTGTGATAAAGCTAATGCTTTGGAGATTCTGTATCTAATTTACTTCACCTGAGGAAGGAGCAAATCGATAGCTCCGAAAGCTTGTGATTTCAAATAAAACTGTTGGACTATAACCTGGTGTTGTGCGACCTCTCAATTTTGTCCACCCCAGTCCAACACCGGCATCTCCGCATCATGACCACTAAATTATGAGGACAGGTTGCAGAAACTAGGTTTGAAGATTGAGGTGTTTATGATGATTAAAGGATTCAATAGGGTAGATAGAAACTATTTCTTCTCGTGGGAAGAAATTAGGACAAGGCAGCATCATAAAATTAGAGTCAGGCCATTCAGGGGTGATGTCAGGAATCTCAAAGAGTGGTGGAAACTTGGAACTCTTCCCCCAAATAGCTGTTGAGGCTAGATCAATTGGAAATTTCAAAATTGAGTGATTGATTATTGTTAGGTAAGGGTATTGAGGGTTACAGAGCTAAAGCAGGTAAATTGAGTTAAGATACAGATCAGCTGTGATCTAATTGAATGGCGGAACAGGCTCGAGGGGCTGAACGGCCTCCTCCTGTTCCTATGTTCTAAGTACCCTCTATGTTCTAATGCTATAATGTTGAATATGCACAGCAGTTTTTTTTTTTATAAACACAGCAACCAATATTTTCCTGATCCCAGCCATGCAAAACCACTTCATGAAGCGCCTCCGATTCCTTCTGCAACAGAAACTGCCCATTTACATTGGACATTAGAATAGAAAAGCTACACGCAAATAGGTTGCCGCTCGCAGTTTTGAAGCTGCAATTTGCAAATTTATTGCCGGTTGTCATGCCTTTCTCAGTGCTGTCCAATACCGTAGCCACTAGCCATGTGTGGCTATAATTGGGAATCCAGATGTGGCTAATGGCATTTCCAATTTGAAAATAAAATCCTTAGGCATGTGATCTCAATACTCGTTCGTATGCATGTGTTTGTGTGTACTTCAACCTTTGTAAAAAGGAGACCCCTAAAGCAGTGTACGAGTGCTCTTTCATTGTTATGAGTGCTTTAATTCCTTGGTTACTGAATGGTGATACATGTTGGTTAAGTAAAGATACACATGTATTATCAGCATCGGTATCATTGGCATGTATAGAGTTTTCCACTAAAATTAGTGCATGTGGCTAGTCAGAAATTTCTATTGGACAATACTGGTATATGAGGGTCTCGGTAGCATAGTGGTTATGTTACTGGACTAGTAATCCAGAGGCCTGGACTAAGGATCCAGAGGCGCGAGTTCAAATTCCACCATGGCAGCTGGGGAATTTAAATTCAGTTAATTAAATAAATCTTGGGGGGGGGGGGGGGGGCGGAGAGAAAACACTAGTCTCAGTAAAGATGGCCATGTTGTAAAAACCCATCTAGTTCACTAATGCCCTTTAGGGAAGGAAACCTGCCGACTTACCCGGTCTGGCCTATGTGACTCCAGACCCACAGCAATGTGGTTGACTCTTAACCGCCCTCAAATGGCCCAGCAAGCCACTCAGTTGTATCAAATCGCTACGAAAAACAATACCTTCACCACACAGGACTGCAGCGGTTCAAGGCGGCGGCTCATCACCACCTTCACAAGGACAATTAGGGGATGGGCAATAAATGCTGGTCTTGCCAGCGACGCCCACATCCCAGGAACGAATAAAATAAAAGATCAAGTGGGAAAACTGTTTGACTGGCCTTTACAGGCAGGCTGTGCTGCAACGCCTGGGAATAAGAGTTGGTGCTACCTCTGGAGGCATCCACAGTGATCATCTCTTTTCATTAGCCTCAGAATCTCCAGAGACAGCAACGCTGCCTCATTTACTTTACCAAGCTGACACCAACCTGTGCTTGCCGTCAGTGGCCTCTGCGGTAACGTGAACAGAGTAATAAATGGCTCAGAAGAGCACCAGTCCGAGCAAGATTCGCCTCGAGTTCCTGAATGGCTGTCCAAAATTATTAATGAAATTTCCTTCAACTCTAGCATGGCCCGGTGCCTCTCCAATCTAATAAGTGAAGGCCTGTTCAATCATTTTGGTTGGAAGCACCGCCTGCACTTGCAAACGAGGCTTTACTGATCCCACTGATGAAGATATGCTATCAAGACAACGAGAGAGAAAGAAACAAAAACAAAACACGCATTATTCATTCCAGCTCCATCCACCAGTTTATTTTGTTTTGTCACCATTTGGTATTCATTGAACGCTGTGCAATTTTACGAGATCATGGCAGCACGTGATTGTAAACAGCTGACAGGACAGACAGGCGCTGAAGAGGGGGGGGGGGGAAACAACTGGCAATGTTTGGTCACCTCTGGAAAGACGTCTGATAAAAAAATACAATGATCCTATTTCAAAAAATTTTAAGACACGATTGTTTGGTCACAGACACTGGAAGGAATACAAAAGCTGGGTTTGACTCAAGTGCAATAAAGGTGCAACTGGGGACTCCTGGGTGTGTGCTTGAATCAGATTTGCCTCGATAGACTGGTTGGGAGGGAAGAGGGACAGTAAGCCATGTGGGAAGCACAATTGAGCAGCAAATCAACGAGACCAAAACCCACTAGGCTGTAAGATCAGAGCGTTAACTGCTACACAAGGCAACCCATTTATTACAAATTCTCAAGTGGTATATACCTTCTGGGTACCACTGTCATTATAGAAGAACAAAGAGGCAAAAAAAAACTCAGATATTTGCCTCTCGGAAGAAAAAAAACCCCCTGGAAATCGGTTCCACTCTGCCTGAATCCAGCCAGCTGAGTACTGAGCGACACTGACATTTGTTAGAGAAACCTGTCACCCAAACTGCCAAGGTCTCCCATCGAGGGAGGACTGCGAGGTTCCGAGCGTTTACAAAAAGAGAGCAATTGTGCGGGGGGTGGGGGTGGGGGGGGGGGGGGGTGAGTAAAATAACTGTCAAAACAAAATTTTAGCAAAGACATTAGTTGGTTATGATATCATTTCAGTACTTTCACATTTAGGATTTTTCTAACATTAATATTTTGTGGGACCTGCCTTCTTGGGGGGGGGGGAGGGAGGGAGAGGGAGGCAGTGAGAGAGAAGAAAGGAAGAACATTCTTCATAAACTATGACTAGGTTGAGGAAGCAGCATGCACACAATCTCGAGCCCAGACCTGAACTAGATTTTTTTTTTTTTAAATGTGACTTACGACTCCTTCACAGGAACACCGATAGCCAACTGCACACACAGCAGTGCCAATCAGCCCCATTGATTTTCTCCTCTAAACTTTATAATCAAGTCTTAGAAAATTTCAACTTTATTTCACTGAAGCATAGCATATTGGCTGAGATTGGGTACTGAGCTGAGCCACTGCTTCGTAGATCTGGGAAGTGGAGGGGAGAAGAGAAGAGAACTACTGCGTCATTAAAGACAAGAGATTTGTGATTTAGTGCCAAGTGACCAGTGATGGAGGGGGGGCTCACCAGATGTTCTGGGAACAAAGGGCACCATTTTGGAAAACTGCCCATTGGGGAGGGCTTCAATTTAAAAAAAAAGGAAACTAGTCCGAAGGAAAAAGGTGCCTGCTGGGTTAACAGTGCTGCAGGCCCCACCAAATTCATCTTGTCTGTTTCTTCACAAAGAGGTTCCATCAACCTACACAGGAAAGAAAAAATATCATTCAGAAATCAATGCAGAAGAAATTAGAATTGTTTTTCTTTAAAAACTTGTCTAAATTGGTTTGTTCCCATCATCCAGTGCACACTGTCTTCCCCAGTTGGCAGGATCAGATGCTAATCTGTCCAAGGCTGCTCAAGCCAGCCAGGTAGGTGTGACACCGACAGTGGCTGCCACATGTGCAGATTTTTCCCTGCCTCCCTCCATTTGGGGCGGTCCGTAGTGCATCCCTTAAAATGGAATGGCCAGGATTGGGAATACTGGGAAATTGGGTACATCAGCATAGACCTGCATCCTACATTTTGCAAGACATTTCAGTGAAGAGTCTACGCTACATCCAACTACAAGTCCCATTCTGACGAAAGGTCATCGACCTGAAACGTTAACGGTTTCTCTCTCCACAGATGCTGCCTGACCTGCTGAGTATTTCCAGCATTTTGTTTTTAATTTCAGATTTCCAGCATCCGCAGTATTTTGCTTTTGTACAAGTACAGTTCATGTGCCCAATAGCCTTCTCTCATTTCATACCTTATGCTCTTGTAGTCCACTTATCCATTAAGAATTTCAGATTCGAAGCAGTGTTACATAACTGAAAGATCATATACTGAATTTAATATGTATAATCCTTTACTCTCTCTGTTCCCTGAATACCAGGCTGAGTATCAGGCAAGTGGCTGCTTCACACCCTTTGGCCTATGCAACTCTTTGGCCAATTAAGTTACGAGAACAGATCAGAAATGCAGTCACTCAGGTCTCCCCATTGCGCACAGTCTGAAAGTACACGATAGTGTTTCCCCACTATAACAGGTGATATCTGTAGCATGCTTAGCAGTTGTTAAGCAGAATGCCATCAGTACATACAGCATGAAAGCACTCTCGCTTTCCCTCCTACTTCCCCATTGTTTCCCCTGCCATCCATCATTTGAGGCAGATAATGGTGACCTGCTCCCATCATGGAGGAAGCCGCATCACTGAATTGCTCTCAAAAGACCAACAGCCTGCTTAACAACAGCAATGACAACGGGGATAAGTACATGAACAAAATGGTCCTGGGAAGGGAAATGGGTGAGGAAGAACACAGTCGGAATTCAACGTCCGTGCGAGGGGCGCTTGGCTCACCTGTTATGCCCACTTGCCCAATTCTCACAGTTCATCGTGGTCTGAGCCTCCTTCGTCCATTTCCTCCTGGCAAAGGGCTGGTGTTGAAAACTCCATCAGGTATTCACAGCGGCTGGGCTCTGATGTGGATAACACAGCAGTCTCTTTGCCACAAGACAACTTAACCTGTTAGCAATTGAAATGATATTAAAGCCATGCTCATTCAGCCAGGCTAAAGGTTAAAGTAGCCTGCACTTTTTATGCATTTGTTCCCTCCATTTTGGTGACAGATGGGCTCAGTGGTAGCGCACTCATCTCTGGGTCAGGTGGTCATGCATGGGTTCAAGCCCTTGACCAGAACTTAAGCACATAACTGAGGTTGATACTCAATTCATTACGGAGCAAGTGCTGCACTGTCGGAGCTCATTTGTGCACAGCAAGGTACCACAAACAGCAATGAGTGATTGAGGGACAAATGTTGGCCAGGGCACCAGGGAACTCTGCTCTTCATCGAGTTAACAGCACAGAAACAAGCCATTTGGCCCAACTGGTCTGTCGGCGTTTATGCTCCACACAAGCCTCCTCCCACGATACTTCATCTAACCCCATCAGCATAACCTTCTATTCCTCTCTTCCCCATGTACTTATCTAGCTTCCCCTTAAATACATCTATGCTATTTGCCTCAACTACTCCTTGTGGTATCTTCTTTGGAAAAAGTGCCACGGGATCCTTTATGTCCATCTGAACAGGCGGGGCCTTGGTTTAATGTCTCATCCTAAAAGACAGCGCCTCAGTCAATGCAGATATCCTTCAGTACTGCACTGAGGCAGCAACCTGGATTATATGCTCAAGTAATGGTGTGGGACTTGTACCCACGACCTTCCACCTCAGAGCCAAGTGCTAGCAACTGAGCCATAATGACACCGAACTGACTTGCAACAAAATGACTGCCTATAGAATCACCTGCATCTTCTGTTTCTCACGCACGTGACAACAAACTATCCACTGTGCTGCACAAATACAAATCTAGATGCACTTACCAAAGTGGATCTGTTTGGCCCCTGCCAACAGCCAGTACCATGTTCATACTTCATCATACTAAACTTATTGCTTTCTGGTCCAGCCCAAGAACCCCACAAGCTGCAAGCACACAAAAAAAAAAGCTATTAATACATTCCAACAACATAAGTGTGCTTGTTGCAAAATGAACTAAATTAACACGGTGGCATAGTGGTTAGCACTGTTGCCTCACAGCGCCAGGGACCCGGGTTTTCGAATCCGGCCTCGGGTGACTGTCTGTGTGGAGTTTGCACATTCTCCCCGTGTCTGCGTGGGTTTCCTCCGGGTGCTCCGGTTTCCTCCCACAGTCCAAAGATGTGCGGGTTAGGTTGATTTGGCTATGATAAATTGACCCTTAGTGTTAGGGGGGATTAAATACGTGGGGTTACGGGGATAGGGTGGGATATGTGTCGGTGCAGGCTCGATGGGCCGAAATGGCCTCTATCTGCACTGTGGGGATTCTGTGATTAACATTGGAACATATGAATAGGAGTAGGCTATTCAGCTGCTCAAGCCTGTTCTGCCATTCAATTCGATCATGGCTGATCTGTAGCTCAACTCCATTTACCCGCCTTGGTTCCATATCCCTCAATACTCTTGCCGAGCAAAAATCTATCCATCTCAGTTTTGAAATTTTCAATTGACCAAGGAGTGTTCCAGATTTTCACTACCCTTTTTGTGTGAAGTGCTTCCTGACATCAACAACAACTTGTATTTATATAGCACCTTTAACGTAGTAAAATGTACCAAGGCGCTTCAAACAAAATTTAGCACCGAGCCACATAAGGACATATTAGGACAGGTGACCAAAAGCTTGGTCAAAGAGGTAGGTTTTTAAGGAGCGTATTAATGGAGAGAGCAGTAGAGAAAGGTAGAGAGGTTATGGGGGGGGGAAACTGCAGAGCCTGTGAATGCACAGCCACCAATGGTGGAACGATTAAAAATCTGGAAGGCACAAGAGGCTAGAATTGGAGGAGCACAGAGATCTCCGAGAGTTGTAGGAGGTTACAGAGATAGGGAGGGGCGAGGCGGGATTTCAAAAAATCGAGGCATTACCAGAATGTAGGTCAGTGGGCACTCCTGAACGGCCAAGCTCTAATTTTAAGGTTATGCCCCCTTGTTCTGGACTTACCCCACCAGAGGAAATAGTTTCTCTCCATCTACCCCATCAACTCCTTTCATCGTTTTAAACACAATTAGATCACCCCTTAATCTTCTATACTCAAGGGAATACAAGCCTAACAAGATGAAGCTTTCCCCAAAGGTTCAGTGGGTAAATGTACCACATCTAGTACTGGGCTACACAGGCCTCATGGTTTTAGATTCAATCTTGGTCTGAGCTCAGTTACCTGATCTCAGATGCGCTGCATCTTGTCTCAATGCCCCCGAGCTAGGGGTTGAGGGGGGGGGTTTAAACATAACAAGCAGCTATTGCTGCTGGAAGGTGCACACGTGTGTCGGACAATGGCAGGACTGGTTTCACCTAAAATACATTCCATGGGCAAGTGGCATGTTGGCATTCAACATTTCTCCTGCACATGAAGAATGACCACTTGGATATAATACCAGAGGACAGCCAGCATCTGTGAACCCATTTTCCAGCACAAGCCATTGCAGTCGAGAGAGGGGCGAAAATGTGAAAAAGTTAAAACGAGCAGACAAAACGTGTCTCATCTGGTGTTCAGGGGCAGCAGCGGGGAAGTGTTCCGGAGTTCACCAAGTGGAACAACACTGAACACGTTTACAACTACCAACCGAAATAAATCCTCACTTAACACGTTTACTATTCACTGGAACCAAAGCAATTCTTTCCCTTGGGTGCCCGAAATCAAACTGTGCACCCTGTACCTATGTGAATAATTCGGTTTTGAGAAGGAAGGGCTGGGGTTGGGGATCTCAGCCTAAACATCCCTAGACCACGAGACAAGGAGAAATAATACAATAGAAAATGTTGGAAACACACAGCAGGTGCACTAGCGCCTGAAAGGAGGATACGCAAACATTTTAAGCGCAGGCACTTCCCAGTTCCGATGAAGGCTCTCAATGCGAAGCATTAAAAATTGAAACAGAGTAAGATATAGGGTTGCAAGAAGAGAGAAGGGCATTGGGATTCGTTTTGGATTGTTCTAGCGAAGAGCCGGCACAGACATGATGGGCTGAATGGCCTCCTTCTGTAATGTAAACTTCCACGGTTAACCAATCTTTTCTCAGATGCTGTGTATTAGCAGCAGTTTTCGTAATTACAAATTTTCAGCACTGGCAGCTGTCCATTAATTCTACTATTGGGTATAGGCAGCAATAGGAGGCAACGATATGGTCTCCATTTTCTCTTTGGCGGCGAGACTACTCAAGCCTACTTGGTACTTCCGTTCCCCTTTTTTCTTTAAAGATAGCATTTAAGAAAAAGATGATAACCAGTCGCTAGCATGTTAGAACTGGAAAATCTAGGCATCCCCTTCCGTAGCATTCAAGGTTTAGATTTAGCATTGCTTCCATAATGTGTTTCATGTAAAGATTCCGTGCTTGAAATATATAAAGGATTTTTTTTTTGGTAAACATTTCAAGAGATAATAGATTCTATTAAGAGTTTTAGAAATCATCTTCTACAAGTCAAAAGAAGGGGGAAAAGAAATCATTCGGCTTTAACAGTTGTTCAACTAAGGAATGGTTATAAAAGAATATGATTAAATATTTAACAGCTTCATTTTTTTTTCAAAGCAATTCTGAGATACCCTGGACATTTTAACATCAGTACAAATTTTTTTTGAAAGAAGATTGAAACAGTAGTTGACAAAAAGGAAAGAGGTTATTACTACAAAAATACAGGGGATTGACTTTCATTCTGTCCAGCAAAAAGCATACTATATGAAATATATGCTTTCAAGGTCAAAAAACAGCACTTTTCTCTCAGGCACCTTGGCTGACATATGTTACCCATCACATAATAGATCAAAGTGTAGATCAGCCCAATGGCAGACAGAACTAGTTGAAATTTGGAGCATCATTAGGTGGAGTGAATGAATTTTTCAGCCTCCAGATTGGTCCCAGGTTCTGCGTGGTTACAGTTCACTACTTGGGAAGACGGACTCAGCCAGACCTGCTTTAAGTGGCACAGCCGGCAGAGTGGTCCGCACCCCTGGGGTCTTCCACCATGGTCCCGGGCCACGGGAGCCTTCACTGCATTGCCAGATTTTGCATGCTCTCCCACCACCCCCCGCTGTGACCATTTATACCTCCTCTGCTCCCATCTTTTCTTTCTTTACTTGTCCCACTAATGCCCGCTTTTGTCTTGCACCATCATCCCTTTTGTCATTTTAAATCACTCCTGCCCTCCACCTGATCAGAGCTTGCTCTTTTGTTCTTTCCCTGCTCCCACCAATCCCCACCCTCTTTGACTTGGACCTGCTATTGTTTAAAAGCTGTTCATCTCCAACATCTTCCAGAAAGATCGACTTGAAGCGTCAACTCTGTTTCTCTCTCCAGAGGCTGCCTGACCTGCTGAGTGTTTCCAGCAGTTTGTTTTTATTTCAGATTTCCAGCATCCGCAGGTACCTTGCTTCGAGCGGCATACTTTGACGCGTTACTCCTATCTCATCGTGCAGATAGATTTGTGCAGTACTAATTGCTATTCGAAACCCATGATCAGATTAGAGAGCGGCATGGATGGTCATCAAGCAGTCTGGCTCGAACCACTCTGAGCTGCTGGCATGAGGATAAATAAGCCAACTTCAGGCAGGTTGGTTGCAATATGGGCAAGCTAGTGGCATACCAAAGCATTGCGATATACAGTGCTCCAACATAGAGACCTGAACTCCTAATCTCAGCTGGACCAGTCAGTGAAATCTGACCACACATAATTCTGAGAAACTGACGTGGATAAAAATCTGAGTGTCGACCCATACTATTTTCTACAATTTGAAGTGAAGAGGAGGAAACATAATTGAAAAAGTAAAAAAAAAGTTAAAGTAAAAAGTTAAATCCACTGTACAAATCGATTATCTTACCCTAGACTAGTTTCGGAACCTCCATGTTTCGGCTTTTGTGCCACTTTGTTGAATGGACAGAGCTTGTAGACGTACCTGTAAGAAACGGAGAACCATCGTTAAACTCAAAATCCTGAACCACGTTCAATATTTCATTACTTCTAGCCCAGGGATGTTCACATGTGCCACCACCCCACCTCTTCCCCTCCCCCCCCCACCCCCACCCAAGCCCTCGAAGCCCAGACAACTCAATTCCATTTTCCCTTATATTTCCTATTTGCTGGTTTGCCCGGTTTGAATTTCGTACATCGGGAGGTTTGGAAAGGACTGTTTTGAGGCTGTTGCCCTATGAGTGGATAAATCCTAAATTAAAACACAGATCCACGAGCAACTTGATATATGCAAAGTTAATCAGTATATGGACTTAAACGAATAGTTCCGAGGCTCCATACTGCACACTTATGCAGCGCACAAAAGACAAAAGCTTGGACACGCAAGTTCTAGCCTATTCCTACCTTCCCCTTCACAGAGGACTTGAAAGTAGGCTGCATATAGTGACACCACTATTCCCGGCCACAGTGGCGATGATTGGGTAATTCCTCTGTCAATCACACCTGGAGTAACCGCACTTCTGCAGGTGACTGGGATTGAATTTGGAATGTGTAACTATCCATCATTCACTGCGTTCTGCTGGAGAAATCATCCCTGCTTTTATTGGGAGACTTGGCTGTAGTTTCGGTCAGGAGTTCGGTTTGCTGTAGTTTGGAGAGACTCTTTAAATAGACACTGTTTGCCGCAAGTCCTGCCGTAAGTCTGGCCCCACCTCCAACTCATTGGCTGACACAGTGGGGACACTTTGTTGAAAGTATAGTAACAAAGCAGCGTAATGGGAACAACCTGATCAATGCTCTACCAGAGCACTTCACAGCATCAAGGCTGGGAAGAATGTTTCCTTCTCGTTACTAAAAGCAAAGATAGACTTGCACCCATCACGTCCTCAGGACTTTCCAAAGTGCTTTTCAGCCAATGAAGTACTATTTGAAGTGTAGTCACTGTTCTAATGTAGGAAACGCAGCAGCCAAATTGCACACAGCAAGGTGCCGCAAACAGCAATGAGATAACAACCAGATTTATTTATTTATTTATTTAATTTTTTTTAAAGATTTTGGTTGAGGGATAAATGTTGGCCACGGCAGTACAAAAAACTCCCCAGCTCCTCTTCGAATAGTGCCCTGGGATCTTGCACGTCTACCCGAGAGCGCAGATGGAACCTCGGTTTAACGTCTCATTCGAAAAGACGGCACCTCCAACAGTGCAGCATACACGTGTAGCATTAAATTTCCTGGTAATCAACTGCAAATTTCTCAAATCAACTTGATGTAATGGTTTAAAATCATTGATCCTTTAGTGCAATTGTCACGCAATGACAGAGCTCACTGACCACACAAATGGACCCATAACTGGAAACATTAAGAGGATATTCTTTAAAATTAAAGATTTTTTATAAAAGTACTGCAATAGATAACACCACATGTCCCTCCATTCGCCTTGGGTGGCACAGACACCTCTTCCCTCTTTCAAAACCCTCTTGGACCATACTTAGAGACACCTCCCCAACCTCTTCCCACCACGATTTGGCGGCCATTATTGCCTCTGCGAAGCGCTTTGGTACATTTTACAATGTGGATTGAGTGTCAATTTGTTGCTGTTATCACACTGACAAAGTACTCATACTACAACTAATATTTACATAGTGCTTCTCACAATGAAAAGCACTTGGCAAGGTAGGACCTGATCTAAAAAGAGGGTAGAAAAATTTAGGTGGGGGGGGCAGGGAAGAAGGGAGAAAAACTGAAGATATGACAAAAGAGAGAGGCTGTTTAATAGGCTTCTGAAGATAATGAGAGAGAAGGCAAAGTAATCAAGATGGGAATATTCCAAGGGGCAGTGATGGAGCAACTCAACGAATAGCCTTTAACAATGAATTAAATGAAATGCACTTCAGCCTCAAGTTTATTTATGGTGTCAAGAATTGGAAGCGTTTGCTCAGTTTCCCCTCAGCACTTGTATGCAAGCACCTCGCCTCCATTTGTAATGGAGAAACTGAAGAAACAACTCGCTAGTCCCATCACCCTCTCCTCCCACTAACAAGCTGTGCCGCCATGGTGACTAGGAATATCAGCAAGAAATAATTCACTTTGGAAATTCATAGATTCATAAAGACACAGCTTATTTTGAAAGCTGAAAAGATTTTCAAGTGTTAGGAAGGCCAACAAGCTTCACTGCACAAAGTACAAATGTATACAAGGGGGAACAAGAGTGAATGCTGAAAGTAAGGAGTTACCACAAATATCTTAACTTGATGATTTGGTTCTGTTTCATAGAGTACTGCAATGGCAGGAATGCTGCAAGGGGATTAAAAAAAAAGTTACCAACGGTCATTAACTTTGACAGCATTTTGTCTATTTGGGGGTTTTTTTTAAAAAAAAATATGAAACATAATCCCAGTTTAAGCAACCAAGTCTCACAATGACACCCTGGAGGAGTTACTGACAGATAGTGCAAGGCAGCTGAATTACCAAGAGATGGTCATTATCCAGAGGTGCTTCACTGATCTTGTCATTTTGACCGGGAGAGATTCCAGATTAATCCAGCTCCCCCGCACCATCAAGAATCACAGCTCCTCCAAATCAGTTCTCCTAATACCATCAGCACCGACTGCTGAAGCAAAAGGTACGCACACCATCCCTATCTCAGATGTCAGAAAAATATTTACTGAAAAATGGCATGATCAGTTTTACTGATGCTAAATTTGCTCTCAGTATGTGGGAAACTCTGGCAAGGCCATATTTTCCAGTTTATCCTACGTGCTGGTGGGAAGGTCTCCCATTACTGCATACAAACTTCAGACTTTTAAACTCAACCCTGAAGCCAATATATATGTAAGGGTCAACCAGAACATCTGTCATAATGTTGGGTTCTCAAATAACTAAAATCACAGGATTCTGTCAAGGTTCAAAAATCCTGGAAGCTATGAAAATCTTATGAGCCCATATAATCTCATGATATTTCTACTGCTCCACAATATCACCACCAATTAGGGGGGCTGCAGACCAGAAGTTATCAGCTAAGCATGCCAAAATTCTGCATCCATCCAAACAGAGGGGGTCAAATCACATACAGTGCAGCTTACCGTCCAACCACCGTTACCCTACAGAACCGTGTGCCTGCCCAATACGGAAATATGAAAAAAAGGACCGAATAAAAGAAGAACTACATAGTAGCAGTGGTCGATTGAAACAGAGCTATGCTGACAGGCTGACCAACAAAAAGAGGTCGGCAGATGAGGTATGATGGGATGGTATCTGCAGAATCCTGGTAAACACAGCAACCTTCAACCAGCTGCTGTTAATCGTCCATCTAAATACAAGAGTTTCATTTAGTGCTTTTAGTAAATCATGCAATAGCCACAAGTGAACTGCCCTATTGCAGATAGGGAGAGGGGGGGGGGGGGGTGTGATCGGATTGTGAGGGAGAGAGGAGGGATCGAGAGAGAGGAGGGATCGAGAGAGAGAGGAGAGGGGAGAGGGGAGAGGGAGAGAGGGGAGAGGGAGAGGGGAGAGGGGAGAGGGGAGAGGGGAGAGGGGAGAGGGGAGAGGGGAGAGGGGAGAGGGGAGAGGGGAGAGGGGAGAGGGGAGAGAGAGAGAGAGAGAGGGAGGATGTAAAAGCAGTTTTCATTAGTCACAAAAGCTCAACATCCCCAAAGCAAAATGTTTTGGAGCTGAAGTCACGTGAACTGTGGTTTACAGATTAAAGGCCTGAATTTGAGATAAACCACAAGGGCCAGATAAATATTGCATGAAGTAGAGCACTCCACTGTCTGACCGCTCATTTTCATATCGAGGCTGTCCGATTTGAAGAGATTCCATGCTGTTCTTCCACTCGGGTTATATATTTTATGCATGGCTGCAAGGCCTTTAAACAAGCACTGCAGAGTTTTCACCTCAAGTCTGAAAGTTGGGTGAAAAAACTCTACAGACTTCCCAAACAGTGGTCGGATAAACCAGGGGGGGGGGGGGGGGGGGTGAGGGAAAGAAAGAGAAAGCCAGATCCTGAACACAAGCCACAAAATAAATAATTCATACTAATGAATTACACAAGTGCAGTGACTTATTGTGCAGACAGAGGCGGCAGCCATTCTGCATCAACGTTGTCCCAGAAATAAACAATGAAATGAATGAATTCATCTGCTATTTTTTTTAATTTTTTTTTTTTAAGTGGGTGTTGGTAAGGGAGGGACATTGCTCAGGACAATTCAATGCTCCTCTTCAAATATTGCCATCAGATGTTTTAACATCCACTTAAAAACATGTACGCCTGTTTGGTTCAAGCTTAACACCTCATCCAAAGGATAGGACCTCTGATGACACAGCACCTCCTCAGTACTGCACTGGACTGGTGTGCAGAGATGTGGGGCTCGAACTCGTGACCTTCTGACACCCAATTAATTTAACACTAATCTCCTCTCGGCTTTCATACTACACAAATCTTATAAATTCCGGCGCCACCGTCATTGCGATCACTTCAGATACATAATGGACACAAACAGATTTAACAAAAAAAAAAATCTTTGAGATTCTTCACTTGTAGAACGTCAAAGTAAAATAGCAACTTCGATAAATGTTATGGCTGGGGTTTTATGCTTCTGTGCTCACCAGTCAGGGAATGGGCAGGGGGAAAAAAAAAAAAACCACAGGCTGGGCAGCAGTGAACCCCTCATCAGGAGTTTGATAGTAATTATCTGCTGCTACACTTAAGAACTTCCTGCCTGAAGTTTTCGTTTCTAGTAGATTAGATACATGAAGGCGAATCAGGGTCCATCCACTAACAATGTCACAAATCGCCACTCAGCATTTTAGCGCTCCCAGTTGTGCCGATGTGAACGAGCACTACAGAAGAAACAGGCATTTAAATATATTCAGCTGCGCTGGCAGCGCACAAGAATCTATTCCCAAACACCTGCTTCAAAAGCAGCGAGGACATAAATTCAGCAAGTATATTTTTTTTTAAAAGTGTAACCTGCCAAAACGAGGCTGCTATTCCTAATACCAACTTGGCATTAACAGATATTTGTTCAAACACACTAGCTGCTTTCATACTTTGTCTGATCCTGTTTTCAGATGACTGGCTTCAGTGCGCCACCGTCCCCTTTTACACTGCGCACGCTGTACAATATGGAGACCCGGAGCGGAAAATAAAACACAGGATCAGCTGCCTGGGTTTACGTTATTGAAACCAGCAGTCTTAAATCGAAAAACATATTTTTGCAGGTCGATGAAGCTGTTGGTTCCCTGAACATCAGGGTGTTTGTTACACCATGGAGGGCCGCCAACGGATAGAGAACTGCACATCTGCTGTCAGCGACACTCCTATCGTGTCGGAGCACCTATGGGTTGAGCCAGCTGCAGAAGCTTAGCATGTGCGATCAATATGAGGGGGCTTTAGAAAATAATCAAACCTATAAATGAACCCAGCAATAATCACAAATGCTGTAGTTTAATGCATGCTAAGAACTTGGGACATTTTACTGTGTTAAAGGTGCGATATAAAACGCAAGTTGTTGATGATGGATTGCTTCAGGTGAAGAAAAAACTAGATCCCACATTCCGTATACTTCTGATTCAGTTTGCCACCGTCGCCAGGACAACGCAATGACATCATATTTTTCCCCGTCTTGAAGTTATTTCCTCAGGATCATGATCTGTTCATCTCGGACCCTCGTCAGCTATATTGTGAGTCCACAAAGAGCCTACCGAAAAGGGAGGGGGGGAGGAAATCAAAAGATGCTACTCACTCATTTGTCGTCATTTCATAGCACTGGTTGAACATGTACGCAAATTCTCCATCGGGTCCAAAGTCAACTGTAAGCTCCTTCTCGAGGCTCCTATAAAACAGCAGCGGAACGGTAAATCAAGGTGTATTTTCTAGGATGGGGCTTTTTTTTTTTTTATTGCCTGCTTTGCCAAAGGAATCATCACAGTATGTTAAAAACAATCAGAATCATAGTACCCAAATTCCCCATCCCACTGGCAAATGCAACAAATCAAAAAAGAGTCAGGAAAATAAAATTTAATTTCGACATCTGATTAAACAAAGTCACACTTTCAAATAAAAACGACAACCTGATAATACTGTAGAATACCACTGATCCCGTCGCTCAGTACTGTCGTCATTATTGTTTAAATCATAGTTAACTAAACATTCCCTACCGAGGTGACTTCTGTACTTTAGCCAATGTCCCTTTAGGATTTTTTTTGTTCCAGTGTCAGAGAAGCAATGAGACTGTTCAGAACAGAATCCTTGCTTCCTGCGATGCACAGGCATGGATAGCTATGCTTCGTCTGGAGCAGGACAATCTGCTAGAGTCAATTTCTGAGCGTTCTAAGTATTTGGGGGGGGGGGGGGGGGGATCAATTTGCAAACTATGCAGAACATTACATACCTTATGTTGCGTGCATTTATTGCACATAAAACCATATCTCACCTATACTATACTTGTGCTCCAAAGCAAGATGTTGGCATATGCAGCAACCCAAGAATCTGAATTGGACGATACTAATTTTCCATTTGTGCTGTTACTGGTTCAGTTGGGCCAACAGCAGAGACACTACAATTGTCCTCAGTTGGTGGGTGCAAGGAAAAGAGGAGTAAAAAAATAAAAATGGACCAGAGTCCTACTGCATGGTTACTATGCAGCAACCCCTGCTGGGGTTGTATAGGTGTGAATGTCAAGACGAGGCAGAGATCGTTCCCGGCTGCGATGCCCCAAAGCGATGAAATAGCCCGTCAACACTCGCAATCTAGCCTCGAGCACGAAGAATTACCAAGGGACCAGAGAGCTGATCCCATTTGTGGAGCTGTACCTCAGAAGCAGTCACTGCCTTCAGGGGAAGAAGGGAGAAACTTTTTTTATTTTAAAAGAAATCTGACTTGCAAAAGGAATATTTCAAAAAACACAAAAAAAAAATGCTGGCAAAAAACAAAATGAATTACCCATATGAAAGTGTTATGTTGTTATATACACTTCCACTTGCCCACAATTGGATTTTTCCAGTACAGTATTAGGTTTGGAAGTTGGTACTTTCTATCTGAAGTCCTGCATGTTGAATCTAGAATGTAGACTAACAGCACCCGACAACAATTTGATGGGATTCAAGATAGAGAGATTGACTGTCTGTATGTGGAACTTTTGTGGGCCACAGTCACAACGGCATCTATGAGCACTTTCTTGGCTGTAATGTAATCGTCAGTCCCATGCTGCAAATTACTTTTCGCGGTAATTCTCTGTGTTTCCTTGCACATTAGGCTCTGTAAACCGAATGCCCGAAGAAAAACAATGGAAACCTGGATCTGGACTTTGACCAGACATTTTTACACACCTGGTGCAGGTTCCCAGTACCTATAAAAAAAACCTGATGAGATTTTATATTATACACGGGTAGGGTGTACAATTCCTCGCTGGCATGGTGTCACATCATCACAGTGACTATTTCCCAATGCTGCCAGCGCACGACTCTCAGGTGCTGCAATTTGCAATGATTTACATGTTGTACCCACTGCTCCATAAAAACCAATCACCCAAGTACATGAACCAACTCAGATATAACCTCCCCCCACCACCAAATTACTTGCTTCCATCCAAAAGGTCACCAAAACCACAAAAATCCCCAACAAATTCCAAAATAATGAATTAAATAGGCAGGTTTCCTCAGTCCAGCAGTACCTTCCTAAGCAACCGATTGAAATGTCACAGAAACGACTCAAGAGTTTCCTGTCCTCTGTAATAATCACCTCCCCTACCAACAGCACAACGTCACATCCTGGACTACTTCCTCCAATATGAGCGGAAAATACCAACCACTTCACCATGCCAAATATGAAGGCACATAGGTCTGCACAAAAGCAATTTTTTTTTTATATAAACGAAGTGTCGGGGGGAAGAAAGTAGCGGTGTTCGGGCGATACCAAACTTGGGTTGGAAAAGTCAGTAGATTCTAGTGGAAAGGCAAGGAAGGAGGTAAGGAACCCCTCAGTGAGGAGTCTAGATTGCAACACCAATCAGATGCAAGAGTTAAGCTTAGCTCAGTACTATACTTGGTGCTAACTGGTGGATCACCCATGGCTTTGCCCACAAAGCAAGTTTCCCTCCGAGTGCATTAGTGACGCTGCAGGTATAAGTGCGGGCCTCTAAAGCTTATGGAGCTCCATCTGGTAGTTGGTGTGCAGCTGACTGCGTGCCACAGAATGACGTCCAAATAAGGGAGTGCGCGACTGGCGTAGTATACTTAACATATTGCAGAAAAATAAAGACTCTCTAGAATGTAGGGCAGGGCTTTATTAGTAAAGCAGAAATGGTCTGATGTGTTGACAAGTTCAGATTATTAGTCAAGGCAGACTAATACCCGAAAGTGCCCATCAGCCCACCGTACTGAGCTTCCTTCAGCTTTGAACCAGTCAGCCTCAACACACTCAGGTACAGCCATATTCAGCCTAATGCTGACAATTAATAACATTTCTAATAACCAAAGTAGAGTAAGAATTCAATAAACTATGCAACAAAAGCTTGTTTCACTGAATACCTTTTTGAAACAAAAGAACGTAGTAATTTCCAATTTGGCCCATATAAAGGGAATTTTCCCTTTAAAAAAAAAACGCACTCAGTTCAATCGACAGTAAAGCGTTTCAAGAGGAGAGTTGCTGGTGTGGCCGATGCAATATTCCAGCATTCATATTCTGCACCTCCCTGCACCAAATGGAGAGCCCAAGTTCTCTCCATTACTTCCGAATACAAATAGTGAACCAAGGTAAAGCCACTGGAAGCAGATCAGTTCTACCTCCTGTAAACACAAGTTATAGAGACATTGCATATTTGGCTGGCTCTTTTGTGGGCCAGATTTGAATTTGGTTTTGGAAGGTTATCTTGTCCCCTGGGGATAGACTCAGCAACTCTTATATTAACATTTCAGTACTGCACAGGAAATCGCTTAAATCACACCAATTATTATTATTTTTTTTTTTTTTAAGTTTAATGTCAAATATTTCTGCCATCCAGGTCTTCGGTGACAGATCACGTTGGAGAATTACCTCCTGTGTTAACTATGTCAAGCGCCCTCAGTCAGTTACAGCACAGATAGATGTACTGTAAAGATCCTTTATGCTCTGCCTTAACTACCGCAGAAGAGCACCTTTTCTTTTCCTATGTCTTCTCTGCCCCCTCCAACCACCAATTCGCCTTACGATAACAGGAGTTTAGCAGTATTTTATCTTCAACGCTATATCTGCTAGTCCCTCAGCTTTAATGGGGAGACTTGCAAATAGCAAATCACTCAAGTTTTTGAACTACTTCAAGCTCTGGGCCCACAGATGCTATTGTGGCTTCTCTGAGAGAGATTTTCTCAGCTTAATTAAAAAGATGTTCCAGGTTTTTGAAATGCCAGACGCATTACTTGCATTGAATATCAAACAGCCAATGTTTTATATTCGAGGTACATTACCCGATTGCATTCTCCACCTCCTTCAGCGACTTCTCTGCTTCGGCTAATTCATTTCTAGCTTTGTCAGCAACTGAAAAGCAAATGACATGCAGGTAAACAGGCAGTAGGCTAAACACAGCATTAAACGGGATTCCAACAAGCATGACAACTTTGCTGTAGCACAACAGGTGTAAACTTGTTCAGTATGCATCGGTCACCCGCCCTTGATTTCTCCACAAAAAGGAAAAGGTGATGATAATAGCATTAGTATAACACCTTGCATGTCAAAATGTCTCAAAGTGCTTTGCACAATTATACGAGCAGAGGTATTATTCGGTAAACTGCAGAACGCTGGCAAATCAATGTACTGCAGTAGGTTATATGTCTACATACTCCAAAAGTCACAAAGAAAAAGGCAGTGAGTCATCACTCGAGCATCTCTGAGAAACTGGGTACACCGATACTGGCAGAGGTGTCAAGGCAAGTCACATGTATGCCAGTAGCCTGGGATTCTGGAAATGGGAAAAGCTTTTTTTTGGTTATATAAAACAGTCACTTCAGAAAGCTGAAATTATTTACCTTAAATCTGGCTGTTGCACGACTGGTTAAGAGTTTACAAGACAGCTCCGAGAAATAGGCTGCCCGGCTGCATGCATGGAGGCAATGAATCCTTTAACGCAAGTGTGATTATCTAGCATTAACGTACACGGCTACATACATCCCAGCACCTCCCCACTGATCATCCTCCTCCTCCGCCTCCCCCCACAAGGTATTCTACTCAATTTCCTTCAGTCACAAGTCAACTTTCATTGCTGCTCACAGCAGGGAGCTGCCCTTGCATTGTTCGGATGAGATGTTAAACGGAGGCCCTGTCTGCCTGCTCAGGTAGATGTAAAAGATTCTATCGCACTATTTGAAGAGGAGCGGGGCAGATGATCGGATGTGGGCAAAATTTATTCAACAGCACTAAATACAGATTATCTAGTCATTTATCTCATTGCAGTGTGCGTGCAAATTGGCTGACAGATTAGCCTGTGACTACACCTCAAGAGTAATTTGTTGACATCTTGAGAACATTAAAAAGGTGCTACATAAAAATAAATTCATTCTTTCTTAATAAGCATGTTTCTGTGCTCCTATACAACTAGAAATTGCTTCCAATGACTTCCTCTCTCCTCACGCCACGCTAAGTACTTCTTCATTTATCTCGACTGTCATGCAGACCAGAAGGAATTACACGTGGAATCTCAAGTACAAGATGATGTTCCTTAGCATCTAGCTTGCAAAACGAAGTGTAAATATTGGTTTCACAAGCTGGTGGGGGAATCATGACAGATTCAATGATGGAATCAGACAGTGAGGGGCATCAAAAAGTAGTCTTGGGGCTGTTTATGCACCAACTTTCAGAGTTCTATAAGCAACAAGTGGCGCATCAACCAGAACAAGTGTTTGATGCACAAAATTTGCTGGGATTTACACGAGAAATATCCCAGAAGTTAATTCCATACTATGTGCACTGTAGCATAAATTGGTCACTCTGCAATTTAGCGCTACTCACTGCAATGCTAGAAGAAGTAACTAAGGTTGTAAGAATTACTGGGGTGCTCCCTTGATGATCTACTGGATAACGATGGCCCCTAGTGTCGCAGCAAGGGATTGGGAGCAGAAAGTCTCAGGTTCAATTCCTGGTCCGTGCCGAGATAGCCGCTTTCAACAAGAGCTAAGGTTGGGTTACCTCAGCACCCATGAACTAAAAAGGCCAAAGAATCAGCCCAGGTCCTTCTCCAAATTGCTATCCACTGACCCGTGCTGGAAGAAGCATTTGTGTGGACGCAGATGAGCAATAGGATCCAGCTCAGATATGATGCCCTCCACTGTCAAATAGTCTACCGTCATTCATTGGGCTCACATCAAGAACGGCTGCGAAGGACCAGCAAGAGTTAGTGCATTCGGGGGGGGGGGGGGGGGGGAAAGAAGGATAACTGGCAAAAAAAGTTTTCAAAATTAAACGGTTAGTCTCTAAAGGACTTGCAATAACATCGCACCTTTTACCTCCAGACATCTTAAAGCACTTCACAGCCAACCAATTACTTCTGAAATGTAGTCATTGTTATGTAGGCAAATGCAGCAGCCAGTTTGCACAGTTATGATGAATGACTGGTTAATCTATTTTTGGTGACGTCAGTCGATGAATAAATAAATGTTGTCCAGGACACCTGGGCAACTTCCATGCTCTTCTCCGAACAGTGCCACTGGATCTTCGATATCCACCAGAGGTCGCCTCGATTTGACGCCGTATCGGAAAGACAGTACCGCTGGCGATGCTGTACTCACTCAGTGCTGCATTGGAGCGTCAGCCTACAGGATATTCTCGAGCCCAGGAATGGGGCTTGGAACCAACGACCTTCTGACTCGAAAGGGGAGCGTGCTACCAATGAGCCACGTTGAAAGTGAAAGTCATGGCACAACGCACTGCTCCGTCAGCATTTACTGCAATTCAACACCAAGCTTCAGAATTGGCAAAAAAAAAACAGCTGAAGTCTATGCAGGAGGATGCTGGTGGAGATGATGAAAAGAGTGAAAAATAATTACACATCAAGACTATTGAAGACGACAAGGGAAACTGGCAACGTTCCATAAAGAAAACCTAGTATTTGAAGGGGTTAAGAAAACCGCTCTTAAATGGGTCTCGAGTGTGTAGCTACATGCTCACAGCAGGGCCAGGCTCCTGCACGATATGGCGCCAGAAAGGCTGCAGCCTTGAGCCGAGAGCCAGCAATTTAGGTTGGAAAATGCTGCATTATCCTCCCAGCAGGAACCAGCACCTGCCGTCCTCGGAGACAATGACATCAGCTTTATGCACGCTGACACAGCCACTTACACAAACACCGTCTTCTCTTCGGGGACCACAGCTACTCCATATTTCATGACAATCGATTTTTTTTTTTTTTTAAACATTATCACTATGCAAAAAGAAATTTAAAAAAAAACCCACAGCAAATCCATTTCCGCATATGAAAATCGCACAAGTGTGCAGAATGATTTTAAAAAAAAACTAAATAAAATGTTGTGCTGACTAGGAACGGGAGCAAATTCAATGATTAAAGAGGTTATCTTGAGCATATTACGTCTCAAAGCGCTAGGTGCCAGGCTGCCTGCTAGTAAAGTGGCAGATTGATGGGTTTCACCCCAGGTCATCAACTGGGTCAGAATTTCGGGGACAAAACAGGTCACAAAATACAACACTAATTTCACTCTTTGACAGGGAAGTGACTAAATATACGGAGGTCTCTTGTGATTAACAATTAGATTTTTTTTTTTCCTCTCAAGTTGTTCAATTATAATCCTCAATATGGGGCTCCCTTTTCCAGCAAATTGAATGCAGAGCAGGGGGAGGCGAGGGTGGGGACGGAGACATACTCTCCTTACTTACGGTTGTCAAGGGTCTTAAGAGATTTAATCCATTAAGCAGGACCCCACTAGACTAATTTGGCAATGTTGCTGAGAGAAGTTGAAGGAGACCAGATGGGACAGAAGTGCATGATTATGAAAAAATATACAACATAGATATAATTTTAAAAAAACACCCGTACATCAGAAAAGTCAGGGACAGACTAGCCCCAAAACTCAGCCCTCCGGTATTCTAATTCCTCCAACACAGCATCCAGCTGCACTTTGAACAATACCAATGTTTCTGTCTCTATAACCCTGATTATGTCAAACATTTATCACTCTTCCCTGCCGTTTTAAGTTACTTTGCACTAATTTTCATTTATGCGCTCTGTCCTACCTTCCTGGCTTGCTTTGAAGCAATAATCTGGGTTTAATTTAATCTACACGATTGAGTATTTTATATACGCTGATGAATGCCTCCTTAACCACACCTTCTTTCTTAGCCTGTAAAAACAGAGGCCTTAATCTTCCTCACAGCTCAACCTCTGCACAATTAGGAGCAGCTTGTTGCCCATCTCGGTAGAAGCCTTCTTGGTACTTGTAATATTTGTCAACGCTTGTTGTAAGTTGCTACTTATTTGGAACAAGTATAAAATAGCCCATTCATTACCACCAGCACTTTGCTGATGTAATATAAATGCTTTACGTTTCCATTGCTTCTTAAAAAAAAAGAGGTATTATTCACACCCTCCATTTTGAAAATAAAATGTTTTCAAAATGGCAGCTGCAAAGGAAGCCCACAACTTAAGGAGTCTTACCTCTTTTCATCTAAAATAATTTTCCATTACAAGGAGGCTTGATAGAAACCAAACAGATATTTACAGGGCAAATAAGCCTCAAGCCGAAAGGAAAATTCTGACTCCTTCTGTCAATTCTATGTTCTAGGATCAAAAAAAATTCAGATAAGCCTTCGCTGCTCATTTTGTAGTTTCAGGCCTTGAACTTCAAAAAGAAAAAATTCTCTTCGGTTTGTCAAATGAATCGGTATCCAGCGGACTGCTCCACAAATCTAGGTCACTTTCATAGATGGAAGCCTGAAACCACCCTGGTACAAGGATAAGTGCTGGCAGAAAGCTGCTGGCTCAGCCCTGACCCGTCCTTTGATGTGTTTAAAAACGAAAGATAAAGAGGATAAAGCAAGGAAGCAGAAAATAAAAAAAAGGAACACTGCCAGCGGTTTTCTGCAGCAGCAGCAGCTTTGCTGAAATAGAACGGTGAAGCCTGCAGTGGCCTCTCCTTGTCCTGACCTCTCAAAACAAGAATTGCTCAGCAAAGAAATAAAATTATAGAAAAGCTGAAGCTGCTCAGTTCCCATTATGTTCTCTTCCCACAATGTCAGATCTGGAAACAGGAATTTTGACATGCAATGGATATCTGAAGATTTTTCAAAAGCCATTTAAGCAGAAAGCATTCCATGGACCACAAATTCACATGGCCAATAAAATGAATCATATCTAGTATAGAGGACCCTGCACAACAAATAACAGTTTCTGCGTACTTATTTACAGTCTCTAAATTGTCACACTGCTGGCCCGACATCCAGTACTGGATGAGCAGAAATTTTCTCCAACTAAATATTGGGAAGACCAAAGCCATTGTCTTGGATGCCCGCCACAAACTCCGTTCCCTTGCCACCGATTCCATCCCTGGTAACTGTCTGAAGCTGAACCAGTCCGTTCGCAACCTTGGTGTCGTATTGATCCCAAGATGCGCTTCCAACCACATATCCGCACCATCACCAAGACCGCCTACTGCCGCCTCCGTAACATCGCCCAACTCAGCCCGTCTCAGCTCATCTGCTGCTGAAACCCTCATCTACGCCTGCGTTACTTCTGGACTGGATTATTCCACCGGACTCCCATCTTCCACCCTCCATAAACTTGAGCTCATTCAAAACTCGGCTGCCTGTGTCCTAACTCACACCAAGTCCTGTTAACCCATCACCCTGTGCTCACTGACCTACAGCGGCTCCCGGTCCAGCAACGCCTCAATTTAAAAATTCTCATCCTCGTTTGCAAATCCCTCCCTGGCCTCACCCCTCCCCACCTCTAACCCCCTCCAGTGCTACTACCCTCCAAGATCTCTGCGCTCCTCCAATTCTGGCCTCTTGCGCATCCCCTATTTTAATCACTCCTCCACTGGCAGCCATGCTTTCACCTGCCTAGGCCCTAAACTCTGGAATTCCCTCCATAAACCTGTCCACCTCTCTCCTCCTTTAAGACACTCCTTAAAACCTACCTCTTTGGCCAAGCTTTTGGTCATCTGCCCTGTAACATGCAGCTCGGTGTCAAATTTTGTTTGATAACGCTCCCGAAGTGCCTTGGGATATTTTACTACATTAAAGGCGCTATATAAATGCAAGCTGATGATTAGTTCCTACATTACAATAGTGACTACACTTCAAAAAAAAAAGTACTTCATTGGTTGTGAAGTGTTTTGGGACGTCCTGAGGTTGTGAAAGGCACTATGTAAATTCAAGTCTTTTTAGTTTTATGATGCACCTTTTGGAAAAAAAAAATATGAACCACTTAAATTATTCCTTGCTACCCAAAAAGTTGAGACATAATCAGAGTGCAGATACACACACATTGAGGGGAGGATTTTCTCTGGCTGCCAGGTGTCAGCGGCATCGTAAGCATTGCAGGAAGATTCCATATACTTAACATTTCAGGGACATTTTAAAATGCCAAGGACAGATGTACAATTTTACTGGCAATAAAAAAAAACTTCCTCCATTGCTTTATTTGCTGGTAACCATGTCAATTTTAGTTACTACATCAATTAAACAGTGCAAATGTTTACTATGTGGAATGCACTGCCATCATGAGAAAGAATGAACTGAGCACTGTAAGTGTGATTATTACAACACAGAATCAAACTAGGACAACGAGATGACTAAATCGTGATCAACACCCTCTGAACCTCTCAATGAGTCAGCTGCATATATAGACTTCTTGCCGCCTCCTCCTTCCACCTTTAGTTTTTAATGATTTCTTGCATTTTAAACTAAAACTGCAGCCCAAGGCAGCATCTTTGAAATCCTGCACAACTTTTATACGGCCCTCTCCTCTTTGCCTATCCATGTAATCCTACGCAACACTATTGTAGTAGTCAGCTGCAAGTGAGGTCAGAAGTGGGGATGTTCGCTGATGATTGCAGTGTTCAGCTCCATTCGCAATTCCTCAGATAATGAAGCAGTCCATGCCCACATGCAGCAAGACCTGGACAACATCTAGGCTTGAGCTGATGAGTAGCAGGTAACATTCACGCCACACAAGTACCAGGCAATGGCCAACGAGAAAGTCTATCCACCTCCCCTTGACAGTCAATGGCATTACCATGGTCAAATCCCCCCCATCAACATCCGAGTGGTCACCACTGACCAGAAACTTAACTGCACCAGCCACATAAATAATGTGGCTACAAGAGCAAGTCAGAGGCTGGGTATTCTGCAGCAAGTAACTCACCTCCTGACTCTCCAAAGCCTTTCCACTACCTACAAGGCACATGTTAGGAGTGCAATGGAATACTCTCCACTTGCTTGGATGAGTGCAAGAAGCTCACCATCCAGGATAAAGCAGCCCGCTTTATCAGCACCCTATCCCACCACCTTAAACCTTCGCTCCCTCCACCACCGGCACAACATGGCTGCAGTGTGTACAAGATGCACCGCAGCAACTCCCCAAGACTTCAACAGCACCTCCCAAATCAGAGGCCCCGACCACCTAGAAGGCCAAGAGCAGCAGGCCCATGGGAACACCACCAATGTTCTCTTTAAGCTGTGCGGTTGCGCAGCTCTGCAGCTCTCGCACAGCCGGCTCACCGGCTTTTAAATAGGAAAAACCACACATGCGTGGTACTGAGTGGGCCATGCAACCCCTTAAAGGGGTCACGCACTCAAAAAAAATTAAAAGGAACATTGAACACCAGCACCTCCAAGTTACACACCATCCTGACTTGGAAATATATCACCATTCCTTCATGGTCGCTGGGTTAAAATACTGGAACTCCCTACCCAAAAGCACCGTGGGAGTACCTTCACCACACGGACTGGAGTGGTTCAAAAAGGCAGCTCACCACCACCACCTTCGAGAGCAATTAGGGATGGGCAATAAATGCTCGCCTTACCAGCAACGCCCACACCCGGTGAATGAATAAATTAAAAATCAAGCTGGTCAGCAAGTGGGTACCTAGAGTCCCACAGTATTCACCAGTAAGCATTATCTTGGTTTCAAACAAGAAATGACATATGGACTTGAAACCCAGCTTTACTTAGACGATCTATTATGCATTACAGCATAAGGCTATATAAAAGCAGCAAGCAACCGGATATGAAATCTGCAATGAGTAAAATTATTCATACACCTAACCGAGTGCAGAACACCAGCTAAAAGGCAAAAATTACACCTGGCACACGTCTAGCTCAATGTCAATTATTGTACACTGATATTATATAAATTGGTCATGGTGTATGCTGCCCACACATGGAGCGGAAAATTGTGGAAAAGGTAGATTGCGCATGCAGCACAAGGAGCTAGTATAAATATGCTTGAAATAAAAACGGGGAATGCTCAGCAAGTCAATCAGCATCTGAACGAGAAAGACAAGTTAAGGTTCCGGGTGCCACACTTAATCAGAACTCTCCTGGGCATTTCGAGGAATGTGTTTGCTTCAGACTTCCAGCATTCACAGTTCTTCCTTCTGTCCCAGTTAATTTGTGCAACGTTTTCATTTGGGTGTAGCAGCAGCTTCGTAAATAGCATGTCTCCAAAGCAAAGGCTATTTGTGCCCGCTGCTTCCGTGCAATCCATAAATGCATAGACGCCAACTGTCGCCGTTTACGTGTCTTGCCCTGTACGTGTCGGGGTGCAAGGCAGCACCCAAGTACAAAAAAAACACACACACACGCTACTTAATCTGCATTTCCCTCACCTAAAAGCAGCTTTAGTTGGGATGAAACCCGAACCCAGAATGCAGCCCAGCCAACAGGTCTCAACCTGCCGCAACCCTGGTTTCATTTTGTATTTGCGTCGTGTAAACAAGCATCAGACACCCATATGAATTAAATGGCGACACACCTGCGAATTATAAAGAGCGAGGCAGTTGTAAATAAAGTGGCGACGCACCTGCTCGCTCCTCTTGGAAGCATGAACATTTATCACGGGTATAACTAAAATAAGTAGACAACTTGCAGCCCCCAATGGTGATCCTGTAGGATTTCACCTTGTGTTTTGTTTCTATAATTGCAGGGACGTGCCCCAATGGAAATTGACACTTAACGTTTGATGAATTGTCAGATGGCATCTAAATCGCTGTTGTGACTGTTGCTACCCAAAGGGGATTTTTTATTTTAACGATGCGGTTTTCACTTCTAAAAACAAGTCAAAGCGCTATCCCAATGGCCCATTGAGTAAAAGCACCCAAGTTTGATATCTCTGTTGTTGACCTCAGCCAGAGCAACAATTGGGGCACCGCAATTAGCATCAGTGCCAGTCGGCGAAGACAAGAGAAACAAAAGTATTGTGCAATGAACCTAAGTGCACGTGGATGTCAAGCAAGGCCAGGTTAGGCTCGGCTGTGATGCCTCCAGCAGTTAAATAACCTGCTGTCAATGGCTGGGTAGGCTTGTACATGAAAAAAATGGCTGTAGCGAGGCTGCAACTCCTTATGGAACAATACTCCAGCATGAGTCAGCAGGGGGAGAAAAAATAAAGAACAAAGAGCGTGTTACGCCAGTCCCAAAATAAAAAAATAACTGCTGGAACCTCCATTTATCTGCACTCCAATTGTCCACCATTCTGTATTTACTTTTACAGGGTTTTTTTGCATATTGTAGCCTCATATTCACTATTTGTGCCGTACTGACTTCATTCCCACCACTAGAGTATCGCTGTACCATATATGCAAGCTGAAAATTTGGGAACTCTCCGGTTTCCAGCAATTCCCGTTATTCACCAAAAGGTCTCTTCCATTATGGCTGATAATTGAGGTTCCACTTTAAAACTGACAAGCTTTGTTTCCTTGCAAATAATTCACTTTGTATCATTCTATAAATCTCTCTGATGTCAGTGTTTATATGCAACAGATCACTAACCAGGCAGACCGGGAAATGCACCCTCTGCTTAGACTACCGCAAGGTTAAGAATGCATTTCCAAGCAGTCCAAAATATTATTATTTTTTTTTTTTTTTAATATCGGCTTCAAACCCATTTCATTATTACACCCACTTTAATTTCATATCGTTAGTCTGACTACCACTTTCACATAACCCAAGAATAAATGGGGCTCTCCCACAGACGCAGGAGAGCTTCAGTCACCATCAGAGACAGAAAGGTCCCAGATTTGGTTCCTCGTTTGTGCCGAGGGGTCTGACTCAGCCTGGATGGTGAAAGACTCGCTGCAAGTTGGCCGCAGCACCACGGACATGGGGAAGGGGGGAAATGGCCCTCTTTCCTACTCCAGACCACTGTTCAGGAATCCCTGGTGGAAGTGGCTTGTATGGATACTGGCTGAGGGCAGCACCAGGTTCAGTACTGATGCCCTCTGCTGACACTCCACTGAAGTTGTGCACAATGACCAATTACACAAGGTATCAGAGGGCGACAGTCACTTGTGCACGGTAAGGAGAGGAAGAGAAAATGAGAGAAATATACTTTTGCGGGGAACATGAAAATATTGCTAGCTGGGTATAAAGCACACTTTTTTTTTAAAGATCTGTGTACAAGTGCACAATTCTGTATTCTTACTTTCAAGTAATATACCAACACGAGAACTGAGCATACCACTGGGATGAATTGAGGGCAGAAAATTGACAAGAAAAAGAAAAATGGCAATCAAAAGCAGGCGTGTTGAAACTTCAATTTTTACCTTGCGGACAGGAAGGCTAAAATTTTCATACAATTTGTGTGAATATTCTCGGACGTTTCCTTTACCATGGTTTATATTGCGCAGAACCAAGAATAAGGCAATGGTCAAGTCAACCAAAGGAGGAATACAATAAAACTTTCATTTATATAGTGCTTTTAACACAGTAAAAGGTCCCGAGAGAGAGACCGAGGTTTAGGGAAGGAATTGCAGAGCTTAGGGCCTAGGCAACTGCTAATGGTGGAGTGATTAAAATTGGGCTGTACAAGAGGCCAGAATTGGAGGAGTGCAGAGGTTTCAAAGGGTTGTAGGCAATGTTCCCTTTATGCTGCGCAGCCAGTGAGACAGCTTTTAAATAGGAAAAGCCAAACATGCACGGTATTCTGAAGGGGCCACACACACCCCAAAAAAAAAAGTTCAAGGGAACATTGGTTGCAGGGCAGAAAAGGCACATAATAGAAGAAAGTGAAACAGGGAGGTATTAGAGGGCATCTAACCAGATGTTTGTCAGATTGAAGTCCTGAGGCCAGCTGCGCTCAGGATCTAAACTTCAGAGTTGGTCGATGCTTCGTCACTTGAACGCGAGGTCACTCCCTGGAGCATCACCCCCAGAAAAAGATTCAACTTTCAACTGAGGAAAAATGAACACAACTCTTTACAAACTCACTAATGAGCACCTCAGGTGGAGGTGGTCAGGTCTGAAACCTGCATTTTCCCCAATAAAACAGATGAAATGGAGAGATTTTTTTCTCTTCATTGTAGGGCAGGGACGGGGAAAGAGAGAGACCAAGGAGAGAGAATAAGTAGCAACATTCCTTCCCCCCCCCCCGCCGCCCCCCGAGAAAAGTTCCGATATTCTTTGTCTCAGTTTAAAGTTGATTAGACCAGTAAAAGACAATTTATTTTAAAAAACATACCATCAATCAGAGCTTGCGTTTCTTCATCATACGCTGGCATTTTCTCTTCCCCTGCATCTTGCTTTTCTGCAGAATGAGAGGTACGTTGGTCCTACAAAGAAAAGGCTCATTACTTGTCCGGGAGACCAAGTGACACAAAGTGTTAGATGTGAACAAAAATGTAAGAACTAGATTGTCTTTAGAGACCAGAGTTTGATTGGCAATACACCAGAGGCTGACTGGTACCCAAAAAGAATGAGTGTTATGACACATGATAATGGAAAAGTCCAGTATACGGTGCATTTAAACAGCAAGTAAATTAAAATTTTAAAAATACGCAATAAATTTTCAAAAACACTTGGGCGATAAGTCAACAAAATCAGATGTTTATATATTTAACATGTCGCCTGAATAAACTAAACTTGGGCTCAATATCTTGTAGCGTATTAGCCCAGTAAGTACATACTTTTATTAAAAAACAAATTAGGTAACTATGAAGACCTCGGAAACAGCACTTCCTGCAGGAACACCAAGGCCACACTGCAGCTCTCCATTAGCACACCAGCTGACATCTGCTAACAAGAGAGTGGGAATCAAACTTGGGACCTTAAGAATCTGTGTGGCTCAATTATTCACTGGATCAACTCACTGGGAGCAGAAGTTGGCAATGTTGCCATTAAAAATTAAATACTGCAAAATGCAAACCTGCCACTATTGTCAGCACCTCGCATACATACCCAGATTAACTAGTGATGACAGCTAGAATTCTGATTTCAAAAGCAGCACGAGATCACAATTATTCTATTGAAATAAAATTTGAGTTTTTCTTTTTCCTCGAGTGAGATGCACAGAAATCAAATACTTTCCCCTCGGGTTCACCAAATTTCACGGCAAAAAGTGTTTAGACTGAACAGATAAATCGCAAATTAAAAATTCAACAGAATAAAACCAGTGGGCTAAAACCACGGAACACACTCACTACCAATTGTGCCATCAGAGTGCCACTGCCTCCGCCGTTCCTTTGATGGTCGAGTGTATAAAGCGAATGGTTTACCGCTGCGCCATACAGAGCAGAAAGCTCGAGGTTTCATTCCCCAATCTGTGCCGAATTAGTGGACTCCGCTGGCGCAGCAGTTCAGCTGCTGCATTTGCACAGGCGGGCTCGGGAGGGAGGGAACAGAGTGGAAATCCTAGCTCCCGCTGCTGTTCGGTAACGCCTGCTGGAAAAGTGCACTTGTGGCCATCTGCCGAGAACAGAATCGAGCTGCACTGTGAATAGACTGCCGACAACGCAGGGGCAGCCGCTGTACGGTGGAGGCCCTCGGGAGGGCTTTCTACACGCTGCGGAACGGAGTCAGCAGCTTCAGTAAAGGTGGCAAGAAAATTTGGTGGCGTGCGGAGGGAGGAGTCTGGACACATAAGAACATAAGAAATAGGAGCAGGAGTTGGCCAATCGGCCCTTCTAGCCTGCTCCGCCATTCAATAAGATCATGGCTGATCTGATCCTCACCTCAAATCTAAAGAACACAAAAAATTCCCATCCTTGGGAACATCCTTACCGCATCCACCCGATCAAGCCCCCTCACAATCTTATATGTTTCAATAAGATCGCCTCTCACTCTTCTGAACTCCAATGAGTAGAGTCCCAATCTACTCAACCTCTCCTCATATGTCCACCCCCTCATCCCGGGGATTAACAGAGTGAACCTTCTTTGTACTGCCTCGAGAGCAAGTATGTCTTTTCTTAAGTATGGACACCAAAACTGTATGCAGTATTCCAGATGCGGTCTCACCAATACCTTATATAACTGCAGCAATAATATAACATGGCAAAGATTTACGGTTGAATTGAAATTGTGTGACAGCTGCAAAGGGAACAACACGAAAAGCACTCAAAGCTGCCTCTAATTCAACAAACGTAACCATGGGGTTCAAAAAGAATCATAAGCAGGGTTGATGTGGGCAAAGAAATGCTACTAATACTTCTATTTTCATAGGGATCATGTTCCACTTTCAGTTGACAAAACTGAACACAATGGCTATGGTGAAAATTCCCATGCATATCCAGGTAGCTTATGCTAGTATTTTTTTCTTTTCAAAGGATCACCCTCAGGCACTCATTTGAATTATTATCTAAAACCAAATTACTGACTGGGAGTGAATTCAAGAGAGATTTTTCAATTCATATTGAACTGTAACAATATCACAATGAATTGGCTGCTCAGGGGATTGAGATTTATAAGAGAGAACCCACTCCATCACTCGTGCAGTTGTATTTGAGGGTAGCTAAGAAAATACTCGGAATTTCCAGCTTTCTCGGTCACCACCGTAGTCAGTCAGTGAGCTTTCCATGCTGTGGCACTGCACAGGCATTGACTTTAAAGTAGAAACAACATAAACATCATTTTCATTTCGGAAACCTCCCACTACAAATCGACAGGCACACAAGATTCCTCACAGAAAAAAATTTAAGAATCATTCCAGGGAATGTGAAGTGACATGGGAACACTATTCTTTTTGAAGTGACCAAATGCCCCATTTTCTCTCCAGGCAGTCATGCACCAAGACTTGGAGCAGGGGGTGGGATGGGCAGGCTAATGGTATGGGAGAACAGAACCCTGGTAGCCAGCCTACAACAATGCTGCGGAGTGCTTGGTGCTGAAGAAACACCATAGGATAAAAAAAAGTACCTTTGGGGAGGAGTAAGAGATGGAATCTGCATCCCACTAGGTTTGGCTCTCCAATATGCTGATCAGAGAGAGAGAGAGAGAGAGAGAGAGAGAGAGAGAGAAAGACAGAGAAAGAGAAAGAATACTGCACAAGTGTAATGATGTTTTATATCAAGGAGGAGTTCGAGCTTAGGAACAGTCCACTACTGAGATCATGACAGAGGGAACGGCTGGAGGTACTAAATGAACACTATGCATGTCTTCACTAAAGAGGATGCTGCCAATGTAACAGTAACAGAGGAGGCAGTAGCAATATTGGATAGGATAAAAATAGATAAAAAGGGGAAGTACTTAAAAGGTTGGCAGTACTCAAAGTAGAAAAGTCATCCTGTCCGGATAGGGTGCATCCTAGGTTACTGAGTGGGTGAGTAAGGGTGGAAACTGCGAGGCCCTGGCCCCAATCTTCCAATCCTCCTTAGATACAAGGATAGTGCCAGAGGACTGGAAGAATGCAAATGTTACACCACTGTTCAAAAAAAAAGATATATAAATTACAGGCCAATCAGCCCAACATCGGGGAAATTTTTAGAGACAATAATCCGGGACAAAATTAATTGGCACTTGGGAAATTATGGGCTAATAACTGAAAGTCAGCACGGATTTGTTAAAGGCACATCGTGTTTGACTAGCTTGATTGAGTTCTTTGATGAATAACGGAGAGAGAATATATATATATAAGACCATGGGATTAGAGACAGTGGCAACGTGGATACCAAATTGGTTTAAGGGACAGAAAGCAGATCATAGTGAACAGTTGTTCTTCAGACTGGAGGGAAGTACGCAGTGGTGATCCCCCAGGGGTCAGCATTAGGACCACTGCTCTTTTTGATATATATTAATGACCTGGACTTAGGTACACAGTTTGCAGATGACACAAAGCTTGGAAATACAGTAAACAATAAGGAGGATTGTTTACAGACTTCAGGAGGACATAGACAGACAGCTGAAATGGGCAAACACATGACAGATGAAATTTAACATAGGGAAGTGTGAAGTGCTACATTTTGGTAGCAAGAATGAGAAAAGGCATTCTAAACTAAATGATGCAATTTTAAAAGGGGTGCAGGAACAGAGAGACCTGGGCGTGCAAGTACTCAAATCTTTGCAGGTGGCAGGACAAGTCCCTGGCTTTATTAAGAGAGTACAAAAGCAAGGAAGTTATGCTAAACCTTTATAAAACACTGGTTCGGCCTCAGCTGGGGTATTGCGTCCAATTCTGGGCACCGCACTTTAGGAATGACGTCAATGCCTTAGAGAGGATGCAGAAGAGATTTACTAGAATGATACCAGGGCTGAGCGACTTCAGTTATGTGCTGTATCTTTCTATGATTCTATCAGTTGCCATTTAGCTGGCAAAATAGTGAAGGATAAAGTACAATTCTCTTTTTGTGGATCAGCTGCGCAGCACCAGAGAGGTGGGGGTTTTTTTTTTCCCTCTACTGTCGACAAGCCAGAATGCTTAGGGGCAGTCATAGCAAGGCAGCTGCCATGGTTACAGTTAGTGCTTGCTGATTGAAAGACTGAGTACACAGCTCTTAACTGCTGGTGGTATGTGGCAAACTAGCTCTCGCTTGACCATTATCTCACACATAAAGAGCATCTCTCTTCTGCTGTTTTGAGCCTCATACACTGTGTAATATTCCCAAGTGAATTTAATGTGCCCAATTTTTATGCATTTAAATCCTGTTGTGCAAGCAAACAACTACCTCGCTTTTCTTTAATTACCTTAGAATCTTCTTCGCCTCCATCATCCTCATCCTCCTCCTCCTCTTCATCATCAACACTGTCATCATCTTGCTCCTCGCCACCACCACCATCGTCGCCGTCGTGGTCATCCTTCCGCCATTCATCACGGTGCAATTTCGCATTGCTGTCTGCCCCCTCTTCCACAGGAATATCTGGGGGAGTTGGGCTTTCAGTGACTGCCTGTCAGAGCAAAGGAAAAGCTGGTCTGAACAGAAAGCCTGTGGCTCAGCAAGGTGCAAACAATGCAGATGTACTAAACTAAAAAATATTTTAATGCCTTGAGCGCCAACTCCCCCGATGGCCTAGTAGGTAAAGGCACCTGCCAGTGTCGGATTAAGCCACAGGAGGCAGAAAGGCCAGAGTGCAACTCTCTGGGTGTGCGGAGTTACCTGATCAAAGTAGAGCCAACAGTCAGGGCACTATAATTGGTCCGAACACCCAACATTCCCTCTAAGCTGCGCAGCAACTACATTAGGAAAGTAAAAAATGTAACAGAATTCCCACTCCCAATTGCTATCCAGTGACTCCAACATGGGTCAGTGTCAAATGGCTCTCCATGTCCAAACAGCCTCCCAACCCTGACCATCTAGGCTCGTACTTGTCAAACACCCATTTGAGTGAGGGTAATCAGCATCCAGAGAACCATACCTCAACAAGAAAGCATAAAGCGTGCATGACATACGTAGCAAATTTAATACATTAGATAGCTATATGTGGCGTATCTTTGATCCAATTTGTATTCAAATGAAATTCACCAACCTCAGACTTGTACTTGTCCTTGATACCTGGCCAGACAGCTTCCAGGAAGCTGGTAACATCAACCTGATTGGTACCTCCCAGTAGAGCCTGTAGGAAAACTCATTTTTTTTCAGTTGATATATAGTTAGATATTTAATTGCCATACAGAAGAATCGTTCATCTCTGTCAACACCCTCTTTGATCACACTATTTTTCCAGGAGTCAAGCTCTGCCATATTAAAAGTTACAATTTAGAAACCTTTGATTCCTCCCAATCTTTGGAGACTTCTGCAAAAAATGAAAGGCACCCTGCGGTTCTCTATATTTCTCGAATTCCATCTTCCAGTACAGCATTAAAAATTTACAAAGTCATTTTTGCAAATATAATGTAATCGGAAACCTGGCGTGTTTTGAAAGCTGTGGGGAAATAGGAAATTCAGTACCCAAAGAGATCAGTCTGCCCGCAACCTGCAAATCCACTCACCAGCCAATACTGCAGTCGGTCTCTCTGCAGCAGAGTCTACACGGCTGCTGTAGACTGGCCTGGGAGGCATACACTCAGGAGGACATTTTGCTTTGTTTGGGGGGGGGGGGGGGGGGGGGGGGAGGGAGTTGGGAGAGAGCAAGCAAGAGTGCATGCATGAGAAAGAATGCAAAAGAAAGCGAGGGGGCAGAAAAAAAAAATGGGCAGTAGTGGAAGAATTTTGGAGCAGAGAGGGGGCAAAAAGCCGTCTGATGTGGATCAGCTCAGTAGATCTAGTGACGATGGGCTTTAGTCCTATTTGGAAGGTCCAGCTTCAAACAGCTGCCTCAAATGTAAGTAAATAAGGCTTATTTTTTCTCCAAGTCACTAGAGCCAATCCTACACTGCTGGTTAACAATTCTCTCAGCAGTGAGTGAAGAAAGAAAAGAGAAGCAAAGGAAGGAAAGATTCAGAAGACCTGCAAGTGATGTTAGCCAATAGAGGGTACCGCTAAGCATAGCAATGAAGACACACATAGTCCAGATCTGCCACCTTCACCCTCTCCCTATGCCTGAACTGAAGAACAATAGTGTGGGAAAAAAAAACAGGTGATTAAGCTATAGTAAAACTACAAACACAATTTGTCATACCTCGGCTTCTTGCTCAGATAACACAGCATCTCCATCGCTGTCTAACTCCACATGAGTCTGAATTTCATTCAATGAAACACTGAAATGGAAAAACAAAATTCCATTCACTTTTTTCCTTTCCTTTATAAAAAAGACTTGCATTTCTAGAGCGCCTTTCACAACCACTGGACGTCTCAAAGCGCTTTACAGTCAATGAAGTACTTTTGAAGTGGAGTCACTGCTGTAATGTGGGAACGCAGCAGCCAATTTGAGCACAGCAAGCTCCCACAAACAACGATGTGATAATGTTTTAGTGATGTTGATTGAGGGATAAATATTGGCCAGGACACAGAGGATAACTCCCTTGCTCTTCTTCGAAATAGTGCCGTGGGATCTTTTACGTCCACCTGAGAGAGCAGACGGGGCCTCGGTTTAACATCTCATCCGAAAGACGGCACCTCCGACAGTGCAGCACTCCCTCAGCACTGCACTGGAGTGTCAGCCTAGCTTTACGTGCTCAAGTCCCTGGAGTGGGATTTGAACCCACAACCTTCTGACTCAGGAGGCGAGTGTGCTACCCACTGAGCCACGGCTGACACTTAGAGGGAAGCTCATCTTGAAATCAATGCTAGAAGAACTATTGGTGCCGTATGCTAGAGGACCGCAGCACATCATTCCTAAACCAAACATGAGCTGGGTTGGAATAAAGGCAGAAAAAAATAATACAAATTGCACTCTGAATTTAATTTGATCCAGTAAGATTGTGGTCTCTAATCTTGGATACTAACCTCACCATGAATCTAATATGGGAAGAATACTGCAAATAGGAGAAAAGGCTTTGCGGTTCTTTTCTCTTCTTGAATTCTACTAATCCTTTTTTTGATTCCAGCCTCTTGCCCAAAGGTAATCACTTTAGTAGGTGGGCCAGCAGACTGTAGACTTTTCCAAAGGATACAATCAATTTTACTTTCTGATCAAGGGAAAACATCAACCTATAATATGGTGAGACATGCCATTTCAATTTGCTCCTCTTCAATGCAGTACACTTGACTATCATAGGCACAGTGGTGTAACACAACCAAGGGAGTTGAACCACTTGCAATTTATTCAGTGTAGGGGAGGGAAAAAAAAAAATCTATATTACCAGACCATGTTTTTAAAAGCATGCTCAAAATGCCGAGGGATTCCAAGTCAAAGTGCCGCTGGTGTAGACGCAGACATCTTCGATTTGGTCAGCTTGCTCAAAAAGATTATGCAGAAGATTTGCGAACGCCAAGCAGGAATAAACACAGCTGCCATTTTGGACAATGTGCCACTCGAGGTAGAAGCATGATCAGTAATCAGTGCCACTAACTCAATGAGGACGCAGGGGTGACTGCTGTAGTTAAGCAGACTTTGGTTTTAAAAGCTGCAAAAAGGGCAATCAGAACACAAGCTGATAAACTCACAGGCCGTCTTCATTGTCATCCAGTTCCTTGAAGGTTTCAGCAGCCTTCGCTTTCTCCTTCTCTAACTTGTGTGCAGCTTGGACCTCTGTTAAAAGAAAAGGCATATTAAGAGCCACCTAAAGCAACTTTGGGAATATGTGGCCAAGCCCTACAAATAAAAGCAAGCCTACCACATACATTATAAGTCAAGACCACCCTGCTTTTTTTTTTAAATTACAAGCTTCTCTATTGTTTTTTCTGTCGCATCTTCTTAATTGCTTGTTACTGAGGAAGTCAAAATATTGTGACACAGTATGGAGTACAATAAATCTGGGTAAGCCATAACCCAAAATAATAGCCTTTTGTCACCATCAAAAGGCATTAATACTCTTTAGCGAACATCCCCACGTCAAGGACGTGTAGCACGGCGACAGCTGCGGCTAACACAAATAAAAAGCTACAAAACTGAATCGGAAAATACTACAAAGAAAACCACACAGATCGGAGGGAATTCAAGGCCATATTACAATCTCGGTTTAGATGCCGGTTTTAAAACCCACTCAACCTTCACTCCTGCAGCTTAGGATGTCATCTGACCCCCCACCCCCCCCCCCCCCCACCACAAACTCCATGACATTACAACCACGGACTCTTTGGCCAGGTATTCATTATGCGCTCTCTCTGTACAAACACACTATAACCACAGTACTGAATCATATTCTCCCTGCACAGTGGAGTGACGGCTCACACAAGTTTAAAAATAATTTGCTCGCATGAATTATTTATTAGCTGGCGAGCCGCTCTTGGTTTTCTGGAGCACCAAGTGGCACGCGAGGATTTGAGGTATCTTTTATTTGAGGAGTGAAAAGAACCGCTCGCCAGTGACAGGGATTTCCAGGCACACACTCACTAATGCAAATGGAATCAGTTGCTCAGTTTTGTAAAAAAAAGTCTTTCACAACAAAGGCAAAACAGCAGTAACATGTCACTGCCAAGCTGCAGGAACACACTCTGCCAACCAAGCGAGATCCCTCCTCAGTCACCGTTAGAGGAGGGCCAGGGCTGCTTGTTCCGCAAGAGATGGCTAGCTGTTACAAGCGAGCAACACAACTGAGGGGAGATCAACAAGGAAACTTCAAATAAAGAGCGCAATAGAGACAGAGAAGAGGGAGAGAAAAAAAAAGAGACATAGCAAGAGACAGATTGATTTGTGCGTGACCCTGTTTAAGTTTAAGCCACAATGTTAACATGCCTTTATCTTTCAGATCCTCAAGACCTGCGCATTTTCAAGCATTTTCTGCGTTATACGAAAACAAAGGGCTCATGGGAGTGAAATTTCTGATTTGCGGCTGCAAACAGCAACACGTATGACATGAACTCGCACATTCCCATCACTTACTGAATGTGTGATCGAAATATAAAGTGTTTAGTGGCCTTCAAACAATTTTAATTTTGTTTTGTATTTCTTGCAAGATCACTGTTAAGATTGTAAATTAGTTCATTTCCGCCCCCCCCAACTTTTACAGTTCACAATACATTTTTCTTGCACCAATCTCCAGCCAAGGGGACACACCAGGACTCCGCCAGTACCACTCTTACTACAAGAGTTGCAGTGGTCACCCTTAATCCTTCCCTTTGAGTAGGGAAAGCCTTCACCTTCAACCTTCCCACTCCATCAGCTTGGTGAAGATCAGGAACTCGCCAGGTGTGAAAACTGGAGCGATATCATATACTTGTATCCTACCACTCCATGCAGTACAATATTTGCTGGTAAACCAACACACTTTGTTGATGTGTCTACAGTTTTGAAATCAAATGGGAAGAATATTGTTTTGTTGTTGGGTATTGATGTACTTTGAAAAACTATACCCAAACAGGTTTTATCTGCAAGACTGCAGAAGGCATTTACATCTAACGCACAGATAGCACAACACAGCTAAATGCCAGCTCTAAAGATAAGCAGCAAGTCTGAAGATTATGTAACTGAAACAAACTAGTTTTCTATATATTCTGTGAAGATAGGGGTGACATCATCTGCTAGCCAAGTTCACAAATGCACTGACTTATCACTGATAAAAAGAGGGGAAGGAAGATAATGTTTTGGACAGGAATATTTTGTCAGAGGGGCAAAAAGTGGAGTTTGGCACCACCATGTGGATAGACATAAAATGTATCTGGCGTTCTGATAAGTAAATTCAGCTGTCGGCTCCCCCAGTGGCTCAGTGAACTCATCCAATGGGTAACATCAACGTACAAACCAGCAAAGTCCCAGATTCAATTCCCACAGCCTACGCAGACTTGTTTGATTGCACACGTGACAACAGCAGTCGAGTTGTGTCAATTGACCACTGGGTTTGAGAGACAGGGGAAAAAATGGCCACTCCTGACCAATGTTCCCTTTAATTATTTTTGGATGCGTGGCCCCTTTAAGGGGCTGTGCGGCCCGTTCAAAATAGCAGGCATGTGCGTTTTTTTCCCTATTTAAAAGCCGGTGAACCGGCTGCACAGGAGCTGCACGGCCAAGCAGCTCCTGACTGCTATACTGCTACTGAGAATGCTTGGATCATGACAGGATCGGGTTTAGCTATGATGCCCTCCACAGTCAAACAGGCTGCTAAGATTCACCATCGAGGTCCACACATCAATTACTTAGGCATGGTAATACAGGATAATCCCAGCCTGTGGAACCCTACCCCTGAAAGCACTTTATGTCTTCAGCAGTAGAGGGAAGGAATTGGGAAGAACAAAACCAATAAATAGTTTTCTGATGAATGTTGGACATCCTAGAGAATTAAGGGCTAATAATCAAACTTCCTTGTAACTTGGAACAACAGGCTCTCTGATATAAACAAGATAGCTTCAGGGTGCCACAGGAGAAAGCATAGCCTGTCTTCTGCTTTTGATGTCGGAGTATCATCTACAAGAAATGCTTGTATAAGGAAATAAGTGACTGGGAAGAGATCAACCATGGATGATTAAAGTATAACTTTAGTGGCTAGTGTAATAAACATAGGCAGAGGGATCTATTAACTATAGTGTGGAAAGATAACATTAGAACAGTTGAGTCAGGAATACTTGTTTGTGAAAAGAATCTTTGAAGTAAACAACTTCGACTGTTTACGTTAATAGACTGTTTTCAAAGGATTCAGGAACAGATACATCATGAGATGCACCTTATCTGTGACATGTACCTTTGATGTAGGCAAAATATGGTGTATAAAGGAGCAAGGTTATCAACAGTTCTTCAGAGGGCTCGAAAGATAGGACCAGAAACCGAAAGCCACTCTGCGCCCAGTTGGGCCGATCACCTATACTGTGCATCAATAAAGTCTGTTCCGTATACTCCACCATCAAGTGTCTTGTGCTTACTCGAAACGGGTCGTGAACCAGAGAAGGCAGGAGGTTGACCAACAGCTCAATGTTAACAATGAACAAGACATTCAAGACATCAAATATTTCGGAGCAGCGGCAGATATTTTAGCACATGCTTAGTACTGCATTGTATTCCAGAGGGGTGGAAGATTTTCATCCCAGGGAGATGGGGGGTCACAATTTGCACTCAAGATCCCCCAGCAGGGAAAGTAGAGGCAGGACACTCAGAAACTGCAGGGAACATTTACATAGTGCTTTTTTTTTTAAATCAGTTGTGTTCTCAATTTGTATACAAACACTGCAGCACACTGGGCCCTTTAGATCACGTTTTTAAAATATTTTTGCTCCCTCAATGGCCTCGTGGATAAAGTCAGCACCTAATGGGCTAAGTCAGACAGGACAGAAGGCTCAATTCCTGGTCTGTGGGGAGTTAGCGAATCTCAGCTAGGACAATAGTTGAGGTGCTACAATTGATGAGTGATTCAGGCTCGGAAGGGGGACAGAAATTACCGACACCAGATTGCTACCCAGTGACCCCCTGCTGCAAAGCGTCTGTGTACATAGGCTGAGCAAGGAACGTTTCAGACTCTGCTGCAATGCACTACTGTTGTCAAAATATCCCACCTAGGATTATGGAAGAAAAATAGCCCCTTGGGAAAAGTACTGGAGGGCTGCTGACATCCACAGAATTCTACCGGAGAAGCTGAGCAGAGAAGGCGGAGCAGATTTGATAGAGGTGTTTACTTATTCTATCTAAACCCTTCGTAATTTTAAAGAGTTTCCAATGGCTAGAGGATCGATAAACGCAAGGCACAGATTTAAGGTGATTGGCAAAAGAACCAGAGGCGACATGAGGAAAAACTTTTTTTATGCAACAAGTGGTTAGGAGTTGGAACGCGCTGCCCGAGAGGGTGGTGGACACAGATTCAACAGCAGCCTTCAAAAGGGAATTGGATAAATACTTGAAGTAGAAAAAATTGCAGGGATTTGGGGAAAGAGTGGGTCGAACAGGATTGCTCTTTGAAAGAGACGCTGCAGACTCGACGGGCCGAATGGTGGTCTTCTATGCTGTACTATTTTATGATTCTACATCTCTGCAATAGCCAACATCTCCAGGAGAGAAAGGATCAAGTCTGACTAGTTTAGGAATACCACACTTCACTGATTTATAGTTTTTGTGTTTCTATTCACTTCAAATGGGATGGCTCAGATTTTACAAAAGTAAAACCAGTTATGGCATATGCATTAAATATCAAAAGCAAGTCTGACTTAAACTTGAGTAAAATGATTAATACTCAAATATCCGGTTCTTAATCTTGAAATCTACAATAACGTCAAATACAAAGCCAGCACTTCATAAGACGGCAATGCTGAACAGCTCCTGTGCATGGTGCTGCTGAGCTAGTTAACAAAAAAATCGGAGCCGTGCCACAAGCGCAGTCTATTTAAACAGCGCACTACAGCAAATTTAAAGAGAGTCTCTATGAAGTACAGCAAACAGAACTCAGGAGTGAAACAACAGCAACGTCTCCCGATAACAGCAGGATTGTTTCTCCAGCAACATGCAGTGAGCGAAGGATAGTTACACAATACAAATGATGCGGGTAAAATCAATCCCAGTCACTCCGAGCGTGAGCGACGGGGGAAATTACCCAATCATCTCCATTCGGACCGGGAAAAGAGGCGCCACAATACGCATGCCAGAAAAATAGCCGCTTGGCTGATACTGGAGTGTGCCTGTGGACCCATACCTCATCCCTCATGAAAGGAAGAGGAGAAAACTGGGAGAGCCAAGGTGGGTGGGGGTAAACCTTGATCAATCACATTTTGCAGATCTTATTTTTCTGGGGGATTACGACAGTCCAACACCATGCTCCCCGTTACTTAATTAATGGAGTTTTCTTAGTCACATTCATTTGATAAAGCCATCAAAAATATAGTAACTAAAATAGGAGTTATTACCGTCCCACGCTTTCTTATGAGTTTCTTTTGCTGCCTGTTCAGGCTTCTCTGCAGCTTCCTTTATTGCTTTCAGTGATTCAACCTGCGCTTCCCAGGTACCCTTGTTCTTCTGTAGCTCTGCAAGCGTTTTCTGCGGAAACACAAGAAATCAAGCGCACTTCAATTTTTATTTGGCTAAGTTTTGCTGCGCCGAAGTCGAGTGATGTCACTGCTCGGTCGCCCAATTTTGGCATCATGGGTCACCGTCACCCCCACGCAGGTACAGCCATGCTTCCTTTGACTTTGCCGTTATTAACGCTCCTTACACCTTTTTGAAGACGCGTTGAGATGGGTGTTAAAGATCCCGCAACGCACTCGGAAGAGGACCAGGGAGCTCTCCTGGTGCCCAGGCCAACATTCATCCTTCCCTCAACATCACCAACATAGATTAACTCGTTATTATCTCAGAGTTCTGACGAAGGGTCATCGACGTTCACTCTGTTTCTCTCTCCCCCACAGGTGCTGCCTGACCTGCTGAGCGCTTCCAGCATTTTCTGTTTTTATTTCAGATTTCCAGCATCCGCAGTATTTTGCTTTTTTGTATTATCGCACTGCTGTTGGAAATCTTGCTGTGCATTCGCCTGCATATATGGTGACTGCACTTCTGAAGTCACTTGTTGGCTGCGAGGCACTTGGGATATCCGAAGGATGTGAAATGCACTATGTAAACGCAAGTTTTTTTTTATGCTACATCAAACCAGGATCAAGCACATGGTTCTCTCTCACTTCCACCGCACCGCTCCCACCGTCCTCACCACACACAGCCTGTTGAAGCTCATTATTCAGACTTGCATATGCCAGTCTAATAAAAGTCATGGCTGGGAAAAGGCCATTCAGCTCATCCCTTAGGAAAATGCCAAAGATAATTCTTTCTCTGATACAGTATCTTAGTACAGTTATATTGGCAACTTTGAATGAAGAACGGCCAGGTGAATGAGGCACCAGAGAGTTGCCGATGCCTGTGAAACCATATCCCATAGGTGAGTTATAAGATAAGTGGGAGGTGAAATTATTTTTAAAAATAGAAAGGTAAGCTTCAACTCACCTACACACTGGGGCTGGGAGGGAAGAGGGGAAAGCAAAGCACTTTTTAAATCTTTATAAACAGGAAGACATTTATGAAATGTACACACACCCACCCCTCGAGAAAGGTTATAACAATTTACGTCACTTTCCAGTGAATCAAAAGAGAAGTTCTCATGAGTGACATTAAATTGAATATAAAAGGAGACTGGGCATGCACACGTGCAGCCCTTTTTTAAATTGCGCAGTTGAAAACTGGGCATTTACTGCGCTCAGTGCCGCTTATTTAATCAAGTACTCAACCAATTAAATAACCTTTCAACACCTACAAGGCCCAACAGGTCAAAGTCTCCTCCATTCACTTAGAAAGAGCTTTAAAGCAGAGTAGGAGCAAACCTGTTTATCTTCTCTGCTTTTCTTTGCTTCTTCAATGAGCAGCTGCTTCTGTTTGAATCCTTCTTTTGCAATTTCTGCCATTTTCTTAAAGGTTTCTTTCTCTTGGCGCCCTTGTTCCCTGTTTTGGTCAAAAGAGTGCACAAAGATTGCTTCAGCTCCTGGGACATGTCCAGCCGCTTTGATTAAAATGCTCAGAGACAGACAAGTGGCCCACAAGAAAGTTACCGAGTTCACATCCCCAAAGGGCAGTAGTTCAACTTTTCTAAAAATGTGAATGGAGTTTCCTTCTATCAAGTTCAGCAATGGTGCACCTCAACTATCAGTTTCTACAAGTAATGCCCCTGACTGTTCCTTGCGTTTGCACTGAGTTAGTTAATCGCGGCCAAGGGAACAGTAGGGGGGGGGCGCTATAATTGACTGCAATGTCACTGAGCTAGGGTGGAGAATAAAAACCAACCATGTTCCTGTTCAGTAAGCCATTAGGCAAGCGCAAGGGCAGAATTAGACCCAGCTGTGATGTTTATCACAGTTGAATAGCCTACCAACACACATCGCCAAGACCCACAAAGACAAAGTGACCAAGCTGCTCCAAACGCAGAATCAGCACCTTCAGGAAAGGAGGGGGGACAAAATTGGCAGAAAAGTTCAAACATGTGAACAGAGAAAGGCTTCACATTCAAAGTACTGACCCTCTTTAGTGGTCATGTTAACGTGCTACCTGTGCAGATTATTAGCTATTATGCTAGAAATAGCAGAGTAGGGAAAAATCAGCTAATTTAAAAGGAAAGGAAGGTAAAGGGGGACAGGAAAGTGGGAGCAAGTGACTTTTGAACAGTTATTTTTATATTGGAGAAAAAAAAATATACTGAGAAAAATCTTGTTTGGAAATTGACAATTTTCTAACCACGGAGACTCACCAGGTCATGTTTCGCTCATGCCAGGCCGCTCCGTCCCATCTCTGAGGCCCGAGAGCCAGTCTGAAGTCAAGGACTTCTTTGCAATCATGGGGTTAATCTAGGAGACTTCCTGTCAGTGATATCATGGCCAGCAGCCTGGTGGGACTCCTTCACAGATGAAAACGTAATCCCTGCTAGAGCTTCCAGTGTCTTTAATGGCGCACTTACCCACGGGGATTGAATTGGACTATACAAAATAAGCTGCAGGGGAAAATCTACAGCACCTCCCAAAATAATCCCTAAATTTAAAGAACCAACATTTTTCAACTCTTCAGCATATTAGCATGTGCACAAAATTTGCAAGAGTTGCAATGACAGTGGTGAGAACAGACAACAGCCAGAAAGTGCAGGAATGCAGGTAGCTGGTGGGAGGGACAATGGGGGTTGGGGGAATCAGTCAGCAGTTTATACAGGTATGAATCTGAATCATCAGCAGGGGACCTAGTCTTGAAGTGGCTCCAATTTGTACCAGTTGAAAATCTACAGTTTGGTTAATTTATCATGACAATGGAAAGCGCTTTTCTCTCCAATGTTGTGCCAAAGTTGACCTCCATTTGTTCCGATAAATACAGCATTCAGGTAGTCCATTATAAAATGTGTCTCTTCTGCAGTTACTGACAATGACAGATCAACGTGGCATACTTACTTGCAGGTATTTTCACATGCAGCACCATCGTTGTACTCATCCGTAGTATCACAGCAATCTACAAAAGGTGACAAGAAAGGAACACTGTACTTATGCAATGAAATCGTGTTCTAAGCAAGACAATGATTCGGTGTGCTCAGCAACCATGACAATTTCAGCCAAGTCTGCCACAATTTAACGGTTAAGATGCACCAAATAGACTGAAGCCACATAACGATAGCAGCAAGTATTCCAGTTCTGAAAAGGGCTGTTCATACAGCAAGATCAGGTCTGACCCACATCGACCTTCCACTGATGGCTCAGCTCACAGCTGGGTTAAGACTGCGAGTGACTGAGCCACACACAGAGCAGCAAAATCCATAGCTGCAGACAAAAGCACAATTCCCGGAGATGTCAGTTCTACCCTAATTTTTTGGCTATGCCGCAAGCAGAGATAGGTATCGTCAGTAATTGGGATGGGGGAAGCAGGGAGCAGTGCCCAGTAACTGGCTCAGAGGAGATCGTCTGCGAGGAAACTCACAAAGAAAGGACAGAGGCAAACAATGGAGGCTTAAAATGGAAGGGCGAGGGGGAAATAAATCTATACAAGTGGTAGAACCTAACTCGGCATGAGGTGTGTGAACATCTGGTCATTTAATCAAATAAGTTAGATCTGAATAATGAGAAGCCAAAACAACAATAAATTAATTAGTTATCTCAAAATTAAAAGAAATAGTTTGTCACAGCCCAGCCAAGCTGTTACAGCGTTTAGCCTTTTCAATGTTATAGCGGGCATCATCCTGCTATCACTCAGCTCTATCGACAGCCTGAATGGAGCTGCACTCGGGGGTTTTTGTGCAGCTGACAGCTCAACTTGGCACGACCGTTACTGTGCGCGTCATTAGCACAAGGCAATGGTCTACAATTCCCCTCATTTCGAAGGAAGTACGAGCCACCAGTTTCACCTTTCGGCTCTCTAACCAGCATGATTTTCACTGTACAGTACTGTAGAAGATCTTTATACTGCGTATGTGGCTAATATCGCAACCAGGTAATCGGTATCTCACATGTGGGATGTGGAACTTGCTTTTCTCCCCCTCCTCCTTCCTTGAAACTGTTAACTCGGACTGGTGAAAGGTTGCTCAGGCACCAGCACTGAAAAGCAATCAGGGGTGGGAACGCTTACAGTTGCTTTCCACTCTAGGGACACCGATTCCAACTGCAGTGCCCCAACTTGGTGGAGATTAGCCAACACTGTGCAGTACGGGAAAACAAACCCAAGATCATCTGGTCTGCATGGCTTGACGCCACACCAGGTGGCATGTCGACCCACTGGAGGCCAGAGGAACTACAGAAAACAACCCGACTCCAACCACTTTCTAAAAAGCTATGAAGAGGCTTTTTTTTTTAAATATAAAAGAAATTCAAGCAGCTATGCATCACTCAGCAGCAAGCACCACCTAGAACCATATCAACTGGTACTTAACTGCTGTTAATCTGAGCAAATCATCCCAGCTAGCACAATGCAAGAATGAAACTCAGCAGCCCACGTCACAGAAGTACGAGGATCTCATTAGGATTTTACTAAAGTGTGAAATTTTCATTGGGTCTATTTGACCTGAAAACATCCAGTCATAATTTGAGTTTATCTTCCTGAACTTCAGTAGTGTCTTTGCCAGAGCATTTTGAACTACCCTACACTAGAGTGAAGCATGGGTGGTGGTGGTGGTAGTAGTGGAAACAGTTTACAATGAATTAAGAGCACCACACAAGAGACTTGCCGGTATACCATTAAAACATAACTTGTGGTCGGTAAGACGGCGCACTGTCAGAGTATGCCGTCATACCACCTTCGAAACTGACCGCAAGTTCGGGGTTTCCACATGCGCTAAATCCCGAAATTGCAATCTGTCAAGTTAACAAGGCTTTGCTGTGACTTTCACCTCCTGATAGGAATCAACGTGCTGGCGAAAAGTTAAGTTAATTGCCCAGCTACTCCAAACTAATTACGCTGAAAAATTTTAAGTCTTGTGCAAACAGACGCAGGAAGCCTGTTGCACAGTGCAAGGGGATCGGAACAGACTTTTTTTTTTAAGAACAGAGTGCTGGAAATCTTGCATTAAAAAAAGTACAGGAAATATTGGAAATACACAGCGGGATATGTTCCATTTAATTTTAATTTGTAAAATGCCAAAAAAAATCAACTGTTTTATCAAATGAACATTTATTCTGATTTCTGAACAAAATTTCTTGACATGGAGCCACATACAGGAAACTCTCATTTAAACGGCACCTAAATATCCAGAATTCTCTATTAACCGGCAAAATTCAGGAGTAGGTTCAGGTAAGTTTTACTGTATATTAGTGGCCATGTAACCGGGGTTCCTGCACCTGTGGCCGTGTAACAGGGACTCCTGGATCTGTGGCAGTGTAACCGGGACTCCTGCACAAGTGGCCGTGTAACCGGGGGCTCCTGCACAAGTGGCTGTGTAACAGGGCTCTCGTACCTTGGTAGGAAAACATCTCCGTTATCCGGAATTTTTAATAAACCGGCACCATCCCGGTCCCGTAGGTGCGGATACCAAAGAGTTTCCTGTACTTTGTACAAATAGACCATTAAGTCACTGAAAAGGATGTTAACTGCAAGAGTGGAAATCTGTGCAACTCAATTATCCTCCATTATTATTGCTTTCTGTACATCGGCACAGTATAAAGTGCAAAAATGCAATTGAGGGGTTTGGTGAGATTTATATATAGAAAAATAGGAGCAGGAGTAGGCCATTCAGCCCTTCGAGCCTGTTCCGCCATTCAATATCATGGCTGATCCTCTATCTCAATACCATATTCCCGCTCTCTCCCCATACCCCTTGATACCTTGTGTCTAGAAATCTATCTATCTCCTTCTTAAATATATTCAGTGACTTGGCCTCCACAGCCTTCTGTGGTAGAGAATTCCACAGGTTCACCACCCTCTGAGTGAAGAAATTTCTCCTCATCTCAGTCCTAAATGTCCTACCCCATATCCTGAAACTGTGACCCCTCGTTCTAGACCCCCCCAGCCAGGGGAAACATCCTCCCTGCATCCAGTCTGTCTAGCCCTGTCAGAATTTTATACGTTTCAATGAGGTCCCCTCTCATTCTTCTAAACTCTAGTGAATACAGGCCTAGTCGACCCAATCTCTCCTCGTACGACAGTCCTGCCATCCCAGGAATCAGTCTGGTGAACCTTCGCTGCACTCCCTCTATGGCAAGTATATCCTTTCTTAGGTAAGGAGACCAAAACTGCACACAGTACTCCAGGTGTGGTCTCACCAAGGCCCTGCACAACTGTAGTATGATATCCTTGCTCCTTTACTCAAATCCTCTTGCAATGAAGGCCAGCATACCATTTGCCTTCCTAACTGCCTGCTGCACCTGCATGTTTGCTTTCAGTGACTGGTGTACAAGGACACCCAGGTCCCTCTGTACATCAACATTTCCCAATCTATCACCATTTAAATAATACTGTGACAATAATTTTGTAGTTACCAAAGCCCCAAGGGTAATGTCTCAGCCTTGCAACATACTCCGACACTATTTTAAATGAGCAGAAACAGCCTTGTGTGGTTCCATTGATGGTAAACTTTGTGCTATCACTGCTAAGTTTCTGCCATGCAGCTTCGCATCAAGGAAAATAAGGTGTGGGCGGCTGAAGTGAAAGGAAGGAGCAGTTTAAAAAGCCTGAAGATTCTAATAGTTCAATTGGAGAGCATGCAAACCATAACATTAAAAGGGGAAAAGCATGAACTGTTGTCAATACTCAAATGGTAACAGTTGCTACAATAAAACATCTGGTATTGGCAACGTGAGCTACGAAATCAGGTGCTGAAACAAGCAAGGCTCATAGATTCCTCCATACCAAGAGCATGTGATGATGGGACACCCAAGTAGGCTGGGCCAAGAACATAGGTCTGAAGTGCTATTATTGAATGAATAAATAATCGTCAATGGTCATACTTTGTTCTCAGGCACATCTGGGTCACAAGAATCCACAGTCAATTAAGCCTAGAATCCCTTCCCACCAATATGGAGTCCCCACAATTAGTTCATCCTAAGGTGTCCAGGCCACAACTTTATTGACAATAGCCTAAAAAAGAGGCCAGATTTGCAAACGTTTGTCTTGCCAGAACCTAGAAATGAACATAATCTTCCCAGACTGGATTATTTTCTAGGTTGAAAATGGAGCCGGCTACTGTCAAAACAGTTTCCTGGAAACTAACAGCCGGACTTAGCGCTACAGAAGTTACAAGGGACAGGCTAACTTCAAAAAAGCATGGTGATAATAGGAAAATAAATACCCAATATTATTTTACAGCTATACCAAACCCCTTTTTTTTTTAAAATTGAAAGCAGAGGACCAAATCCTTACTCCCATACAGCCAGGCTAGCCCACTCGTCAGAAGTCAGGTTGCAGTCGATCATATTGTACTACCATCGCACAAGAGCTCTTACCACAAATGCCATCATTCACACGGGAAGATGGAATGTAATGAGGTCTGTGGCCAGCGTTGGTGCAGTGGAAGCTACCATTTGGACAGGCCGCCGTTCCTAGCAAAAAGAAATCAAAAGTCAGACATTGCAACAACTCACTTACACAGCATAGCTAACCTTCCCACCAGCTGTACAAAGGGGAAGCAGACACTCAGCAGGAGCTGGGTGCACAGTTAGTGGGGGGGGGCGGGGTGACTGAAGGCACAGTCGGAGAGATTTGTTTTTGGGGTTTTTTGGAAGGTGAATGCAGAACATGAGGCAAAGGGATTTTGAGATAGAATAATAGCATTATGGCTGGATCTGCTACCAAGGGCGGAGCAGAGGGGCAGGTTGATGCAGGGCAGGCGGAAAGAAGGGCGGCGAGCTGGGACACAGGGCAGAAGGAGGCTGAGGTAGGTAGCTAGAAAGAAAGACTTTCATTTTATATAGCACCTTTCACGGCCTCAGGACGTCCCAAAGCACTTTACAGCCAATGAAGTACTTTTTAAAGTGTAGTCACTGTTGCGATGTCGGAAACACAGCAGCCAATTTGCGCACAGCAAGCTCCCACAAACAGCAATGTGATAATGACCAGATAATCTGTTTTTAGTGATGTTGATTGAGGGATAAATATTGGCCCCAGGACACCGGGGATAACTCCCCTGCTCTTCTTTGAATAGTGGCCATGGGATCTTTTACATCCACCCGAGAGCGCAGACGGAGCCTCGGTTTAACGTCTCATCTGAAAAACTAAATTTACCTCCTGTGGCATTGCTCATGGGATATGGGTATTTCGCCACAACTGGGGGCACAGATTGGCAGGCAGTGAGGATCAACTGTTACATGGACTGGACCCCCCAAAAAGCCAGGAGGGGAGAAAGCACACATCTGGGGAAGATGGTAAGAGCAACATTAAGGGGCACAGTTAGCGTGGTAATGAAAGGCGAGAAGAGGAGGCTCCAGGGATGGTGCAGAAAGCCTGGCATGCGGGTGCCGAGAGACAGAGGCGCCTGTGGAAGCAAAAGCTGATAAATGTATGGAAAGATGCATCAGGTAACTGTATTGGTAAGTTCTGTATTTGTTTTTTTGAAATTCTGTATGCATTTATTATGTTATATAAATGTTATTTTTTTACGGGTATATCGTAAGCTTGGAAAGAAAGGACACAGCCACTGACAGCTTTTCCTACCAGTTTATTTTTGCAAATCACATACTCTTTTGAGCAAATCAGAAAAAGTTATTTCGATTGTAAAATCATCCATGTGAGACACGGTGTGGGGGTGGGGGGGGTGGAAATCACAGATTGATACTGCAGTAGCTGGAGATGCAATTAGGAATAAAAACAGATTATGAAGGACAGTATGCTAACCTGCTCCATCACCCAGTCTCCAGGATACTGATGCAAAGATGCACAAGCGGATGCCCTCCCCCGACATGTACTTTAGTCACATACAAATTTCATTTGCATCATTCAGGAGCAATCAATACACCCGTCAAGTTGTGCAATTTCTCAACACTAGAAACACTTGAATGATCAGTTTTGCACCATTTTTTTTTTTAAATGTCACTTCCATACCAGTGGTTACATTATACAGTTTATACTGGGCCTTTTCAGACTCGGGTCAATGCTAAAGAAATGAACGAAGCATTAACGCGTTGAAATGTGCGGAGCAAAATTTCAGGTAAAATGGCGTACAACTTCTTGACTTTTGAGCTCGCTCGACAAAATACAACTTCGGGCAGCAAGAGAATACAATGTTTGCGTGCCAGCACGCAGTGACACAATGGCTGGAAGCAGATTTAATTCCTGAATAGAAACAAATTCACCAAATTAAGCTGCTTATTTGTGCTTAAGATTCAAGGGTCTTTTCATAAATAGCAATGCCTGGATCTGAGAATATGGTGGTATTAACTTTGAGGTAAAGAGGGATGAGCACAGATATGTTTGTAGTTTACTTTGTAGTGTCAGCTGTGGCTCAGTGTGCTGCACTCTCGTCTCAATCAGAAGGTTGTGAGTTCAAGTCCCACTCCAGAGACTCGAGCACAAAAATTTAGGCTGACACTCGTGCAGTGCTGAGCACTGTCAGAGGTGCCGTATTTCGGGAGAGATGTTAAACCAAGGCCCCATCTACCCTCTCCGATGGATGTTAAAGATCCCATGGCACTATTTCGAAGAGTTCTCCCTGGTGTCCTGGCCAATATTTATCCCTCAACCAACATCAGTAAAACAGATTATCTGGTCATTATCACATTGCTGTTTGTGGGAGCTTGCTGTGCACAAATTGGCCGCCGCGATTCTTATATTACAAGAGTGACTACACTTCAAAGTACTTCATTGGCTGCAAAGCGCTTTGGGACATCCGGTGGTCATGAGAGGCGCTATATAAATGCAAGTCGTCTTTCTTAACTTCTCAATTTGAACTTGCTTAATTTAAACCAAAAGTTAATTCAAATCGCAATACTTGCATACACTATTAAAATTGCTTAATTTATACTACTGGATAATTAAAAATTTTCAAATGATTGAATTAATATATCCCTTGTTTATGACGTATGGGCAGCTGATATCAGGTGGCAGCATAAGTGCACGTTAGCCAATTCAACTGTGTGCATTAATTTTCCATCGCAAGTGATCGCATCACGAGAACTGCAATCTCATCAACATTGCGCCAAAAAAATACATAGTTCCACTCCTCCATACGAAACACACTGCAGCTGTCCGAGCACTTCAAGCTCAACCCCATTTCCCAGACAGTCCAGGCACAAGAACATACAGAATAGGATCACTCGCACCTCTGTCACTTCAGCCAACTGAGCAACGACCCCCATGTGGGGTAGGCAAGTTTAAAAATTGAGGGTGAATTAACTTTGCACTTGACAGTAAGTGAGTCTCTAAAGCTGTGTCCTGACGGATGGCCAAAAATAAATCTGCAATTTACACTTAAAAAGGAACAGCATCCTCACAAAAGCAGGTTTAAATGTTTTAAAATTTCTGGGAGGAAAATATGGTGATTTAAGTCAAATTCAAACAAATTACTATGAGAGCAAATATGACAGGACATCCCATGAACACTCTGACGTAACCGAGTACTGAAATTTTACATAAAGGGTACCCAAGGAAGTAAGAATATCAGTTTGAGTGATAACAAATCACTTGACCTAATCGTTCACGTGTGACAAAAAGTGATGTCAATCTCTTCATCCTTCCTCAAGAAAAGTCAACTAAATACTTTTTTTCTTGAGCTCCGTTACCTGACGAATATGAATTTCTTTCACATAGGTCACTGGAGACAGAATTTCTTTTTGCAAAAAAAAAAGGTATATTTCATAACCTGTGTCATTTGGTAATATTAGCACACTTCAATTGCACACAGAAAAGGAAGAATGCACAGAACTATGTAAAGAATTTACCTTTAGTAAAAGACCCGACGTATTGCAACTTACTGACAAAAATCCCTACGGTTACATTTCTTCTGGCAGTGCACTGGCGAGCAGATGCGTGGAAAATTCCTTTGTGCCCCATTTTAAACAGGTTAATGACTACATTAAAATAGCACGCATAGCAAAAAGAAATAAAACCACTATACTGATAATGTAGACAAATTAACCTTGTGATTAGCCTTGCTTTAAAAAGAAACCAATATACAACAGAAAGTAAAATACTGCAGATGCTGGAAATCTGAAGAGCGAGCAGAAAAATGCTGGAAACAAGTCAGCAGAGACGGGGAGAGAGAGAGAATGACGTAGGATTAACATTCCAGGGCGATGACCTGCTGGTTATACTTTATGAGCAGTTTTCCCCCAAAACTCTTTAAACATGGCGATGCTGCCTCTGGTGAATTAAGAGCGCTGTTGAAAGCCTCCAAAAGATCTATGGCTCTAACCTGGTTCATCCGAGCCATCTTTGCAATCACAGTAGTCATCGTTCACCTCATCAAATGGAATGGCTTTGGAGCCATCTAAACAAGTAAATGGTTTGGTCTCCTCATAGAAGTGTTGATCTACAAGGAAAGGGATAAGAGTTATTGGTACAAATTAGGATCGTACAGATTTTTTTTTTAATTTAAAGCTCTTTCTCTTACCCCCCCACCCACTATTTTTTCTTCATTCTAAAAGGCAGCACTACTGGAAAATGATTCCAACTGGCGTGCTTCACGGGAGCCAACAAGTGCCAATAGACAAAAAGAACCTGCATTTCTGAAGCGCCTTTCACAACCTCAGGACGTCACAATGCACTTTACAGCCAATGGAATACAGTCCCCACCGCTTATACTAGGTGCGTTGGTGTTGCACGAATTGTCCGCAATCAAACAATATTACGGTATTAAGCATTAAACGGCAGCCTGTGAACTCACGGTCCGTCTCAAACATTACATAAAATTTACAGCACAGCATCAGGCCATTCGGCCCAACTGGTCTATGCTGGTATTTATGCTCAACACCAGCCTCCTCCTCACCCTGTCAACATATTCTGATCCTTTTGCGCTCATGTACTTATCTAACTTTCCCCTTAAATGCATTATGGGCTTCTCTCTGCTTTCCTCCCCCTTCGCGGCTCGATTTTGATGCCTTTGATGAAGGGAAGCCTTGTTGAAACTGGTTTTGTTCTCGGCTGGAATCCAATTACGAAGACAAAGGCCAGATTACACAATTGCAGTATTTAAAGGGTTTGCATTTCATTAGCGCTTCATGTGCGTAAATCGGTAAATACAAGGAATTAATGAGGGGCACATTTATTGAACAACCTACTGAACTGTCTGAAAAAGCCGGCACGCTTAATAAGCGGCACCATTATAATTGATTCCTCTGGTACTGGCAAATGGATTAGCGCGCTTTGCCTGATACAGACAACTACCCGAGATAAGTGTGGACGGTGTAAATGGTGGTGGTGACTGTACTTTTGAAGTGTAGTCACTGTTATAATGGAAGGAACCACATCAGCCAATTAACACATAGCAAGGTCGCAAAACAGCAAGGAGATGAGAAACTGTTTTTAGTGATGTTGGTTGAGGGATAAATATTGGCCAGGGGAGGAGAATTCCCCTGCCCTTCTTCAAGTAGTGCCATGGGATCTTTTGCATCAATCCGAGCGGGCATACGGGACCTCAGTTTAATGCCTCATCCAGTTTAACGCCTCATCCAAAGGACAGCACCTCCCTCAGTACGGCACGGAGGCATCAGCCTGGATTATGTGCTGAAGTCTGTGGAGTGGGAAATTGAGCTTTCCAACACTGAGCCAAGGCTGGGCTGTGCGGGGCTTGACAACTCAGCTTCTAACTACTCAACTACCTTTTCTTTGGCCAATGCCTGCTGACATGATCAACTACTCCCTTTGATTCGCTTCATAGCTGCCCAATTTAATGGAAAAGTCTGGCATTCGCACCATTTACCAAGTCCAAAGTTGAATTAAGAAAAGGACATGGTGAAACAGTGGGTGGGATCTTGGCTTGAGTTGACATTGGTTCCACACTGGAAATGAAACAATCTGAATAACTAGTGCAGCCAAGTCACAAGACAGAATTAATTTGGAAAACGGATTTCTGATGCAAGAACAGGACCGACATCCATTTTAGAACCCCATTCAAAACAGCCAGCTTCAACCCTCGACATATCAAAACATGATTTACAATCAACAGGAGCCAAGTCTATTATAAATCCATTTAAGCAACCTGGAGCATTGCAGTTTTCCCGGAATCGAATTAACCGTGCGCTCTAGGATAAGGAAGGCTGTACATGTTCTAATGCAAGGTGGGGGTTGTTGGGGCAGGCTGCCTTTCTTAATCAACTTACCCCATTCCTTACTTTTCAGAGCAAGATACATTTATGATGTGGAGATGCCGGTGTTGGACTGGGGTGGACAAATGTGAGAAGTCGCACAACACCAGGTTATAGTCCAACAGCTTTATTTGAAATCACAAGCTTTCGGAGCACTGTTCCTTCGTCAGGTGAAGTGAAGGAATGCATATAGGCACAGCATATATAGTCAGAGAACAATGCCAGATGATTACAGTTAATCTTTCTAACTGATATATTTAGATCATCCTTTCCTTTCCACCATTAGTAGCTCCTTGTGCAGCAACTGAGCAACCTGCTCTCTGGAACTCTAGCCAGGTCCCCTCACCCTGTCACCTCCATTCCTGCTTTTGAAAACCCTCTGCTTCAACCGTGCCTTTGGTTCCCCATTCTCGCACTCGATGTACATCACATCCCATTCCTCATTATGGAATTTATTTGGTCACCAGTAGCCCTGGCCATTGGATAGAGCATTTTTTAAACTTAGAGTCATAACAGCACAGAAGGAGGCCATTCGGCCCATCGAGTCTGTGCCGGCTCTCTGTAGAGCAATCCAGTCAGTCCCATTCCCCGCTCTATCCCTGTAGCCCTGCAAGTTTATTTTCCTCAAGTGCCTATCCAGCCTTGAAAACATTGAGTGTCTCCGCTTCCACCGGCAGCGAGTTCCAGGTCCTCACCACTCGCTGCGCAAACAAGTTTTTCCTCACATCCCCCCTGTATCTATTGCCCAAAATCTTAAATCTGTGTCCCCTAGTCCTTGTACCATCAACTAGTGGGAACAGCCTTTCCCCGTCTAGCCTATCCAAACCCGTCATAATCTTGCACACCTCTATCAAATCACCCCTCAACTTTCTTTGCTCTAATGAAAACAAATCCAGCTTCTCCAACCTGTCCTTGTAGCTAAGATCCCCCATCCTATGCACATTAACTCCCAGGTCCCTCTGTCCCTGCACACTCTTTAAAACTGTGCCATTAAGTGTATATTGCCTCTCCTTGTTCCTTCTGCCAAAATGCATCACCTCACACTTCTCTATTAAATTCCATCTGCCACTTGTCTGCCCATTCTGCTAGCCTTTCTGCGTCCTGTTGCAGTCGATTGGTATCATCCTCACGGTTTGTCACACCCCCAAGTTTTGTCTCATCGGCAAATTTAGAAATTCTACTCTATTCCAATATCCAGGTCATTTATATATATCAAAAAAAGCAGTGGCCCCAGCACTGACCCTTGGGGAACACCTCTGTCTACCATCCTCCAGTCTGAAAAACAGCCATTTACCACAACAACTTCTAATTTGGTTGTTTTATTTTATTATTTTTTTATTTTTTTTTTTTAAAAAGAACTATTTTTTTTTTTAATATTCTTAGGATGTGAGAAATGATGCCAAGACCACATTTATTACCCATCCCCAGTTACCCTTGTGTGGGTTCCTTTCCAGTAATTGTTTTTACAACTCAGTTCTAGGCTATGTCAGAGGGCATGAACTGGAGTCACTTGCAGACCAGACCAGGTAGGGGTGGCAGGGCATTAGTCACCACCTGGCTGTTTAAGGTCAATCCTGCAACTTTTCCATGGTCATTTTTTCCCCCTCTATCAGTTTCATTACTCACCACAGTGGGATTTCAACTGGTGACCTCAAGGTTGCTCATGCAGTATCACTACTGCCTAAAGACAGTAATAGAACAGAGGTGTGACGAGGGCGCTGCAACCCAGCATTATTACATTTCATTCAAAATAATCCATGGTCTTTACAAGAGATATACTTGTTGATATAGCTGGTAGGAATGCTGGACCATATACCACTCCATTGCTACATTTAAATATTATTGTATTGCATTATTTGCACACTCAGACATGCTGCATAGTTGCTAAAACTGGCAGTAATGCAAGGCCCTAAACCACTGCAATGTTGCATTCCCAAAATTATTTTATTGCATCATTTGCACTGCATCTCAGGTGTTACTAAAACTGGCAGTAATGCAAGGCCCTGCACCACTGCATTCCAATATTTTATTGCGTTATTTGCACTGCATCTCAGATGTTGCACAATTGCTAAAACTGGTAGCAATACAGGGCTCCATACCACTTCAGTGTTGCATTTAAACATTATTTTATTAAATTATCTCAAAGAGATGTGTTGCACTGTTGCTAAAACTGGTAGTAATGAAAGATCCTACACCACTGCACTGTTAAGAACATAAGAAATAGGAGCAGGAGTAGGCCATTCGGCCCCTCGAGCCTGCTCCGCCATTCAATATCATGGCTGATCTGATTTTGGCCTCAACTCCACTTTCCTGCCCGCTCCCTATAACCCTGGATTTCCCTTGTTTTTCAAAAATCTGTCTATCTCCACCTTGAATATATTCACTGACTCCGCCTCCACAGCTCTCTGGGGTAGAGAATTCCAAAGATTCACGACCCTCGGAGAAGAAATTCCTCCTCATCTCCGTTTTAAATGGGCAACCCCTTATTCTGAAACTATGCCCCCTAGTTCTAGATTCCCCCCTGAGGGGAAACATCCTCCCTGCATCTACCCTGTCAAGTCCCCTCAGAATCTTATTTCAATAAGATCACCTCTCATTCTTCTAAACTCCAATGAGTATAGGCCCAACCTTTCCTCATAAGACAATCCCTTCAACTCAGGAATCAACCTACTGAACCTTCTCTGAACTGCCTCCAATGCAAGAATATCCCTCCTTAAATAAGGAGACCAAAACTGTACGCAGTACTCCAAGTGTGGTCTCACCAGCACCCTGTACAGCTGCAGCAAGACTTCCCTACTTTTATACTCCAGCCCCCTAGCAATAAAGGCCAAAATTCCATTTACCTTCCTAATTACTTGCTGTACCTGTATGCTAACTTTGTGTTTCAGGTACGAGGACCCCCAGATCCCTCTGTACCACAGCATTCTGTCGACTCTCTCCAATTAAATAATATTTTGCTTTTTTATTCTTCCTACCAAAGTGGATAACCTCATTTTCCCCAATATTATTTTTATTGCATTATTTGCACTGCATCTCAGATGAGTTACTAAAACTGGCCCTACACCACTGCACTGTTGCACGCCAATATTTGACTGCATTATCTGCACTGGGATGTTGCTAAAACTAGTAGCAAACACTTGACTTATTATTCCCCAGCATTGCACCTCTCTACATATTGCACTCTTCGCACTAATGCAGGGCCCTACACATCGTTGCATTATTTACATTACACAGCTGCTTTGCACGGTTGCAATCCCAGCGCTTACTCACTGGACAGCGAGACCCCGTGGGGCCGCTTCACCTCCACGGCGGTGGTGCCAAGCGCGAGCAGCAAGAGGAGGCCCAGGCCCAGGGCCGGCACAGCAACCGCCATCCGAGCTGCACCGAGACACGGCGATTGAAGTGCGGCGGGGAGGAGGGCGGGCAAAAAAAAAGGAGGAAGGGATTACAAAAACAAAACTCGACCGATTTAAACTTTTAAAAACATTTAAAAAAAAACAAAAATGAACCGGGCCGGCCTCCCTCACAGCTGCGAAGCGACCGTCCGCCTCCGGCCGTCCCCCGCCGCCGACTCAGCCGCTGCGCCCCGGGAGCTGACGCGTAACCTCAGCCACCGCGCCTCCTGATTGGACGGCCGCCTCCCTCGCACTGCGCCTGCGCCTCAGTGCATTCTGGGAGTTGTGTTCTGGTTTCTCCCACCACCACTTCCTCCTGGGTGGTTCATTGCTGGTGACAGTGCTATAGTGTGTGGTCATTGCAAGGGTGGGTTTTCAGCTGTGGTGGGAAGGGGTTTTTTGGGGGGCGGGGGAGAAGCTGGGGTTTAGTGGGGGGTGGGAGGGGAATAGAAGTCATGGGGAAATGGGAGGTTTGGGGGAAAGGGGGCTTTAGTGGAATAAGGGGGATTGGGGGAAAGGGGGTTATGGGGAAAGGGGGTTATGGGGAAAGGGGGTTAAGGGGAAAGCAGGTTATGGGGAAAGGGGGTTATGGAGAAAAGCGGTTAAGGGAAAGGAGGTTATGGGGAAAGGAGGTTAAGGGGAAAGGGGGTTAAGCTGAAAGGAGGTTAAGGGGAAAGGGGATTAAGGGGAAAGGACGGTTAAGGGGAAAGAGGGTTGGATATAATGTTACTAATTTTTTGGAAAAAAGTCAAAGATTGAAATATTTTCTGAGATCTGTTGTGGGAAGGGGTTATGGGGGAAAGGGGGGTTCAGGAGCAAAGGTGGGGTATAGGGGAAAGGGGGTTAAGGGAATTATGGGGAAAGGGGATTTAAAGGAAAATGGGAGTTCAGGGAGATTTTGGGGCAAGGGGTTGGATATAGTCTTACTTTTTCTTTTTATATTAGGATACTTTTTACTTTGAAAAAGAAAGAACTTGCATGTCTATAGCTCCTTTCACATCCTCAGGATGTCCCAAAGCACTTCGCAGCCGATGAATTACTTTTTGAAATGTGGTCAATGCTGTTATCTCGGCAAACACGGCAGCCAATTTGCGCACAGCAAAAGCCCAAAGGCAGCCAGCCAGCTTGGTGGTGTTGGTTGAGGGATAATGTTGTTCAGAATACTGGGAAAACTCCCCAGCTCTTCTTCAAAAAAGTACCACAGGATCTTTTACATCCCCACGGGATCTCATTTTAACATATCATTTGAAAGATGGCGCTGCATTTGCCTACATTTCAAAAGTAATTCATTGCACCTTGAAGCACTTTAGGACATCCTAAGGACTTGAAAGGCACTATAGAAATGCAAGTCTTTCATGGCTTTTGTGGGCTTTTGCTGTGTATAATATAACTACTGCTTTTGCATACATAAAAATATCATTGCACGTCAAAATAATTAATTGTGAAACTATCAGATATATTCAAGAAGGTTAAGAGATGACCTAATAGAGGTTTACAAGATGATGAGAGGTTTTGATAGAGTAGATAAAGACAAATTATTCCCTCTGGACTAAAGGTCATAGATTCAAGGTCATTGGCAAAAGATCTAAAGGGGTGATGAGAAGAATTTTTTTCACACAGCGAACACTCCGAAAATGTCAGTGGAAGCTGATTCCATAAATAATTTTATAAGGGAGTTAGACAGGTACTTGAGGATGAGGATCTTACAGGGTTATGGACAAAAAGCAGGGATGTGGGACTAAGCACAACTGCTCTTTCAAAGAGCCAGCACAGGCATGACAGGCTGAATGGCCTCCTTCTGTGCTGTAAGTCTCTATGATTCTTTATCTGAGAGACTATATAAAAGCACATCTTTCTTTTAGACCTCAGTTCTTGCCAACTTGCACCCAAATGCGCAGGGCTTACTTAAGTGGCATGTGCCCATATGGGAAAAGACTCCATCACAGGCAAACGTGATTTACGCAGTTTTCTCAGTAGATTAGGTTTGAAAGCTCTTGTGCACGGTGAGGGGTTTCCATGTGTGGACCAGTATGGACCAAAAGAAAAATCAGTACGTCATTCAGTCTATGAATGGAGGTGACCTTAAAGGGCTTGTGTCTCATTTTCAGTGAAGCAACATTACCTCATTTTAAAAACAAATGCAGCAAGTCGGGCAGCATCTGCGGAGAGAACAGACAAGATGGTTTTGGGAGGGGGAAGCTGGGTCCTTTCCCCTTAACCCCCTCTCCCCATGACCCCCTTTCCCCTTAACCCCCTTTCCCCTTAACCCCCTTTCCCCTCTTTCTCCTTAACCCCCTTTCCCCTTAACCCCCTTTCCCCTTAACCCCCTTTCCCCTTAACCCCCTTTTTCCTTAACCTCTTTTCCCCATAACCCCCTTTTTGCTTAACCCCCTTTCCCCTTAACCCCCTTTCCCCTTAACCCCCTTTCCCCATAACCCCCTTTCCCCATAACCCCCTTTCCCCTTAACCCCCCTTTCTCCTTAACCCCCTTTCCCCATAACCCCCTTTCCCCATAACCCCCTTTCCCCTTAACCCCCTTTCCCCTTAACCCCCTTTCCCCATAACCCCCTTTCCCCTTAACCCCCTTTCCCCTTAACCCCCTTTCCCCTTAACCCCCTTTCCCCTTAACCCCCTTTCCCCTTAACCCCCTTTCCCCATAACCCCCTTTCCCCTTAACCCCCTTTCCCCTTAACCCCCTTTCCCCTTAACCTCTTTTCCCCTTAACCCCCTTTCCCCTTAACCTCTTTTCCCCTTAACCCCCTTTCCCCATAACCCCCTTTCCCCTTAATCCCCTTTCCCCATAATCCCCTTTCCCCATATTTCCCCTAAAGCCCCCTTTCCCCTAAACCTCCCATTTCTCCATGACTTCTATTCCCCCCGCTACTAAACCCCAACTTCCGCCCCCCCCCTCTAAAACCATCAGAAGATATTACAGATGAACAGCATTTAGAAAGGAACAGAACAAGGGGAGAGGGACAAAAACAACACGGGAATCCATTCCAAGTGCTGATGACTCTTTGTGTGAAGAATGTCCCTCCTGACATCAGGCTTAAACGTATCTGTTACTAGTTTACACCTGTGTCCCCTTGTCCTACTTTTGAAATTTAATTGGTAGCAATATTCCAGATTTGCCTTTTCCATCCCTTAACTAATATACCTCTATATGCTCACCTCATTCCAGGCTGAAAAGCCCAAGTTCTTACCTCATTACTTTTGTCTTTTAAGCCAAGGGAGGATCATCGTGGCTTTTCTCCGCACCTGCCTCCAACTCTTGAATTGTCCCGCGTCTTTCTCGGTGACCAGAACAGCACACGGTACTCAAGGTGCCGTCTGACCGGAGAGCACTGTACAGTTTGATCACAACTTTCTCTGGCTTCTCCTCCACTGTTTTGGCCGTGCGTGGTTCAATATCCCATTGGCTATGTTGATTGCTGTACTGCATTGGTCAAATGTGGAGCGGCAGCAGTAGACAGTTCTGCCTTATAGAATCGTACAGAACAGAAGGAGGTCATTTGTCCCATTGTGTTAAAAGCTCTCTAATTAGTCCCACTCAACGTTCCCCATAATTTTTTATTTTGGGTGCGCGGCCCCTTTAAGGAACTGCACGGCCCATTCACAGTTGTGCAGAGAGCTTGGGAGGGAATGTTGGTCCCACTACCCCCGCTCTGTCCCCATATCCCTGCATATTTTTCCTTTTCAAGTGTCTGTACAATTCCCGATTGAAAGTTACTATTGAATCTGCTTCCAACCCCTCTTTCAGCCAATGCATTCCAGATCATAATAACTCGCTGCGTAAAAGAAATTCTCCTCATCTCCCCTCTGGTTCTTTTGCCAATTATCTTAAATCTGTGTCCTCTGGTTACCAACCCTCCTGCCAGTGAATACAGTTTCTCCTTATTTACTCTATCAAAATCCCTCATCATTTTTGAACTCTATTAAATCTCCCCTTTAACCTTCTCCGCTCCAAGGAGAACAATCCCAGCTTCTCTAGTCTCTCCGCATAGCTGAAGTCCCTCATCCCTGGAACCATTCTGGTAAATCTCTGCTGCACCCTCTCCAAAGCCTTGACATCCTTCCTAAAGTGTGGTGCCCAGAATTGGACACAATACAAAGAATTACATCGAATTTACAGCACAGAAACAGGCCGTTCAGCCCAACTGGTCTATGCTGCTCCACACAAGCCTCCTCCCACTCTACTTCACCGAAACCCCATCAGCATATCCTTCTATCCCTTACGTATTTATCTAGCTTCCCCTTAAATTAGGGATGCCAACCAATGTTCCCTCTAATTTTGTTTGGCGCCGCGGTGCCCCTTTAAGGGGCTGCTCGGCCCAGTCAAAATACCGCACATGCATGGTTTTTTGGATTGAAAAGCCGGCTGCGCGGGTCCCCTGGATTTCTGCGTGGCCGCACAGCTTAAAGGGCACATTGATGCCAACCCTCCAGGATTGGCCTGGAGTCTCCAGGAATTGAAGGTTAATTTCCAGGACACCTGCTGGGAGCAACTCAGAAAATGAGAAAAAGAAATACTTGCATTTCTATAGCGCCTTTCACGACCACCGGATGTCCCAAAGCGCTTTACAGCCAACGAAGTACTATTTGAAGAGTGGTCATTGTTGTAATGTGGGAAACGCAACAGCCAATTTGCGCACAGCAAGCTCCCGTAAACAGCAATGCGATAATGACCAGATAATCTGTTTTTGTGATGTTGGTTGAGGGATAAATATTGGCCCCAGGACACCAGGGAGAACTCCCCTGCTCTTCTTCGAAATAGTGCCATGGAATCTTTTACATCCACCTGAGAGAGCAGACGGGGCCTCGGTTTAACGTCTCATCCGAAAGACGGCACCTCCAACAGTGCAGCACTCCCTCAGTACTGCACTGGGAGTGTCAGCCTAGCTTTATGTGCTCAAGTCACCTGGAGTGGGACTCGAACCCACAACCTTCTGACGCAGAAGCGAGTGTGCTACGCACTGAGCCACAGAGGAGCGTTTACTTTTCTTTGAACACTTCTGTTTATCAGTTTAAAAAATATTGGAGATGCGGGGGCGGGGGGGAAGGCTGTTTGACTGTCAAGCATTATCCAATTGGGTAATGAAGAGTCTTTTCGCTTTCCAATTGGCTCGGGAAGGCAAGGCACCGCGAGGATGGGCCTGTTGGGCGACCAATGGTGGGAGTGTGTGGGCAGGTCATGTAATGAAACCTCCAGCAATAATTTCAACCAGAGTTGGCGACCCGAATCTTGAATGCATCTATGGAGCAATACTCCAGCTTGGGCCCAACCAGTGGACTTATAAAGGTTTTGCATAACTTCCAACAACTGTTGACATTTATCGAGCGCATTTAACACAGCAAAACACACCAAGGCGCTTAACAAGAGCGATATCAATTAAAACATTTTTGACACCGAGCCACAGAAGGCGATCTCAGAATCATAGGAATTTACAGCATAGAAGGAGGCCATTCAGCCCATCGTGTCTGTGCTGGCCAAAAAAGAGCGAACCAGCCTAATCCCACTCTCCAGCTCTTGGTCTGAAGCCTTGTCGGTTCGGGCACTTCAAGTGCAAATCCAAGTACTTTTTAGATGCAATGAGGTTTTTTGTTTCTACCACCAATGTCCCCCGTAAGACCCCCACAGTGTCAGCTGTGGCTCAGTGGGTAGCACACTTGCCTCTGAGTCAGAAGGTTGTGGGTTTAAGTCCCACTCCAGAGACTTGAGCACCCCACTCTCACACACTGCTGGGGAACAGAATCACCCCACTCTCACACACTGTGGGAACAGAATCACCCCACTCTCTCACACTGTGGGAACAGAATCACCCCACTCTCACACACTGTGGGGAACAGAATCACCCCACTCTCACACACTGCTGGGGAACAGAATCACCCCACTCTCACACACTGCTGGGGAACAGAATCACCCCACTCTCTCACACTGTGGGAACAGAATCACCCCACTCTCACACACTGTGGGAACAGAATCACCCCACTCTCACACACTGTGGGAACAGAATCACCCCACTCTCACACACTGTGGGAACAGAATCACCCCACTCTCACACACTGTGGGAACAGAATCACCCCACTCTCACACACTGTGGGAACAGAATCACCCCACTCTCACACACTGTGGGAACAGAATCACCCCACTCTCACACACTGTGGGGAACAGAATCACCCCACTCTCACACACTGCTGGGGAACAGAATCACCCCACTCTCTCACACTGTGGGAACAGAATCACCCCACTCTCTCACACTGTGGGAACAGAATCACCCCACTCTCTCACACTGTGGGAACAGAATCACCCCACTCTCACACACTGTGGGAACAGAATCACCCCACTCTCACACACTGTGGGGAACAGAATCACCCCACTCTCACACACTGTGGGAACAGAATCACCCCACTCTCACACACTGCTGGGGAACAGAATCACCCCACTCTCACACACTGTGGAGAACAGAATCACCCCACTCTCTCACACTGTGGGAACAGAATCACCCCACTCTCTCACACTGTGGGGAACAGAATCACCCCACTCTCACACACTGTGGGAACAGAATCACCCCACTCTCTCACACTGTGGGAACAGAATCACCCCACTCTCACACACTGTGGGGAACAGAATCACCCCACTCTCACACACTGTGGGAACAGAATCACCCCACTCTCACACACTGTGGGAACAGAATCACCCCACTCTCACACTGTGGGAACAGAATCACCCCACTCTCACACACTGTGGGAACAGAATCACCCCACTCTCTCACACTGTGGGAACAGAATCACCCCACTCTCACACACTGTGGGAACAGAATCACCCCACTCTCACACACTGTGGGAACAGAATCACCCCACTCTCACACACTGTGGGAACAGAATCACCCCACTCTCACACACTGTGGGAACAGAATCACCCCACTCTCACACACTGTGGGAACAGAATCACCCCACTCTCACACACTGTGGGAACAGAATCACCCCACTCTCTCACACTGTGGGAACAGAATCACCCCACTCTCTCACACTGTGGGAACAGAATCACCCCACTCTCACACACTGTGGGAACAGAATCACCCCACTCAGCTGTGTGTCAGCTCAGTGGGCAGCACTCTCTCGCCTCTGAGTCAGAAGGTTGTGGGTTCAAGTCCCACTCCAGAGACTTGAGCAAAAAATCTAGGCTGACACGCCAGTGCAGTGCTGAGGGAGCGCTGCACTGTCGGAGGTGCCGTCTTTCGGATGAGACGTTAAATCGAGGCCCCGTCTGCTCTCACAGGTGAACGTGAAAGATCCCATGGCACTATTTTGAAGAAGAGCAGGGGAGTTCCCCCTTGGTGCCCTGTGCCAAATATTTATCCCTCAACCAACATAACAAAATCAGATTATCTGGTCATTATCACATTGCTGTTTGTGGGAGTTTGCTGTGCACAAATTGGCCGCTGCGTTTCCTACATTACAACAGTGACTACACTCCAAAAAGTACTGCACTGGCTGTAAAGCGCTTTGAGACGTCCGGTGGTCGTGAAAGGCGCTATATAAATGCAAGTTTTTTTTTTAAGCCGCACTGCCTCCCCTAATGCGCATCCTATTCAAATTGTTGCGCATTCGCGGTTCCTACGACGTAAAAGCCGGTGAGCGGCCTGCGCGGGACCTTGCAGATGACTGCACGGCCACGCAGCTTAGCGGGAACATTGTCTACCACCCTTTCAGGCAGTGAGTTCCAGACCCCCCACCACCCTCTGGGTGAAAAAAGTTCTCCTCAACTCCCCTCTAATCCTTCTACCAATCACTTTCAATCCATGCCCCCTGGTTATTGACCTCTCTGATAGGGGAAATAGGTCCTATCTAGGCCCCTCATAATTTAATACACTGGCGGATCGCCACCTAAACGGGCATAACCCACTTTTCCGTCTGTGGACAATATATCGGTGAACCTTCCCTTTAAGGCACCTTACCTTTAAGACAGGAGTGGGTGGGGCTTCAGGGTTTTTCCAGAGAATTCTGGGAGCAGCTTTCTCAGCCATTTTGTGTGCCATGCTGTGAATTAAAGTTTCTTGTTTTCCACATATGGATTCAGCCTCCATTCGTGTTTCGCAGCAGCCTCAACATTGGTGACCCCGACGCTCAGAACGTATTCCGAGCACTGCAATGGCGGACATGAACGCAGTTTCCGTGAAACTGCCGGAGTTTTGGGAAAACCAGCCCGAAGCCTGGTTTCTCCAAGCTGAATCTCACTTCCGGCTGCGAAATATCACCACAGATGGGACGAAGTACGACTATCTCGTCACATCACTCAGTAGCGCCGCAGTTTCGAAGGTTTGGACAACGCTGCAGAACCCACCAGAGGAAGGCAAGTACGCACATCTCAGGACAGCGCTCCTTAAAAAATTTACGGCCTCGGCATATCAGCGAAACTGCCACCTCCTCGACCTTCCAGGCCTCGGTGATGCCTCACCGTCAGACCTCCTCTCCCACATGCTCTCCCTCACCGACGAGAGCCCACCCGGATCCCTCTTCCGCACGCTGTTCATCCGCCAGCTCCCTCTCAGCATCCGCCCAGCGATCGTGGCATCCTGCCTCACGAACCTGGAAGCCCTGGCCGATGAGGCCGACAAGCTGCTGTTCGCTCACTCCAGCCGCGACATCACTCCGGACCTGGCAGCCAGTGCCTGGGCGCGCCCCTCACCATCCAGCACGCAGCCACAAGGGCCTGTCACCAGGCCCACGGGGCCTTCACGCCCCACTAACCCGGGCCACTGTTACTACCACGCACGGTTCAGCGCCAGGGCACAACGGTGCACACCTCCCTGCTCTTTCAAGTCCGCCCCCGTACCAGCCCCCGCGATGGCTGTGGGCCACGCGGGCTCCCTGCTGTTCGTTACGGATGACAAAACCGGCCGCCGGTTCCTGTGCGACACTAGGGCTCAGCACAGCATCATCCCGGCCTCCTCCCTCGACATCCAAAAGGGTGAATGAGGACCGGCGCTGGCTGCTGCTAACGGCTCGGAAATCCGGACGTATGGCACCCGGACAGTCACCGTCGACCTCGCTGGTCGCCGCTACCGATGGGAGTTCATCACTGCCAAGGTGCTCTCCCCTCTCATCGGCGCAGATTTCCTGTGCGCCCACGGCCTACTGGTAGACATCCCCCGTCACCGCCTCGTGGACATGAACACCATGTCCCCCATCTTGGGCGCCATGGCCCCCCGTCAACCCGCCGACATGGCGTCACAGTGCCACGCCCGGGCCACGGATGACTACTCGGCACTCCTGGCCGAATTCCCAGCCCTTACCAATCCGACCTTCTCCGCGGAGGACGCCAAACACGAGGTGGAACACTTCATCCCCACCACAGGCCCCCCAGTGTACGCCCACGCCCGCAGGCTGGACCCGGCCAAACTGGAGATCGCGCGGACCGAGTTTGCCACCATGGAACAGCTCGGCATCATCCGCCGCTCCAACAGTCCCTGGGCCTCCCCACTCCACATCGCCCCCAAACCAGGCGGAGGTTGGCGCCCCTGCGGGGATTACCGCCGCCTCAATGACGCCACCACCCCTGATCAGTACCCCGTGCCGCACATTCAGGACTTCTCGGCTAGACTGGCCGGCCGCTCAGTCTTTTCCAAGGTCGACCTGGTGCGCGGCTACCACCAAGTCCCCGTCCACCCCGCGGACGTCCCCAAGATGGCCGTAATCACCCCCTTCGGCCTGTTCGAGTTCCTGCGGATGCCCTTCGGCCTCAAAAACGCGGCCCAGGCATTCCAACGGCTCATGGACTCGGTCCTTCGGGACCTGAAGTTCCTGTTCGTCTACCTGGACGACATCCTGGTAGCCAGTTCCTGCAAGCAGGAACACTTCGAACACCTCCGCATCCTGTTTGGGCGCCTCAGCGACCACGGGCTCATCCTCAGCCCAGCCAAATGCCAGTTCGGCCTGGACAAGATCGACTTCCTCGGCCACCACATCACCCATGCTGGGGCCATTCCCCTGCCCACCAAGGTGCAGGCTGTCCAACAATTTCCCCGCCCCACCACCATCAAAGGCCTCCAGGAGTTCCTCGGGATGGTGAACTTCTATAACCGCTTCATCCCCAAAGCGGCGTCCCTCATGAGGCCCCTGTATGAAACCCTCCGGGGCAGGAGCGGCAAGATGGCAGTCGAATGGACGGCAGACGTGTCAGCCGCCTTCGACTCCACCAAGACCGCGCTCGCCAATGCCACCCTGCTCGCGCACCCACGGCCCAATGCCAGGGTAGCACTCACCACAGACGCCTCTGACCACACGGTCGGCGCCGTGTATGAGCAGTGGGTCGACGGCGCCTGGCAACCACTTGCCTTCTTCAGCCGCCAACTATGCCCCCCGGAGGTCAAGTACAGCACCTTCGACCGCGAGCTCCTCGCACTGTTCCTGGCGGTCCGCCATTTCCGGTTTTTGCTTGAGGGCCACCCCTTCACGGCGTTTGTCGACCACAAGTCCCTGACATTCGCAATGGCAAAGACAACCGACCCCTGGTCCGCCAGGCAGCAGCGCCAGCTCGCGGCAGTGTCCGAGTTCACCACGGACATCCAACACGTCTCCGGCCGAGACAATGTGGTAGCCGACTGCCTCTCCCGCCCCGCCATCCACGCTGCACACCTGGCAGTCGACTACGCTCAACTCGCAGCAGACCAGATCACCGACCCTGATCTGCTCTCCGCACCCACCAACCTACCAGGGCTACGCCTGGCCGACGTCGCCTGTGGCCCGACCGCAGTCACGGTCAAGTGCGACATATCCCTATGTCAACCTCGGCCCATCGTCCCAGCGTCCTGGCGCCGCCGGGTATTCGACATTCTCCACAATCTCTCCCACCCCGGCGCCCGCGCATCCATCAAATTGGTAGCCAACCGCTTTGTCTGGCGCGGCCTTCGCAAGGATGTGCGTACTTGGGCCAACTCCTGCCTAGCCTGCCAACGGGCCAAGGTACAGCAACACACGAAAGCACCCCTCGAGGAATTTACCGTCCCCTCGCGGAGATTCGACCACATCCACGTGGACATCGTCAGGCCCCTGCCGCCGTCGCAAGGCCACACGCACTTGCTGACCATCGTTGACCGCACCACACACTGGCCTGAGGCAATTCCACTGACCTCTACCACCACCGCCGACATCGCCAGAGCCTTCGTCAGCACCTGGGTCGCACGGTTCGGCGTCCCCTCCGACATGACGTCGGACAGAGGTCCGCAATTTACCTCTGAACTCTGGACCGCCGTCGCACGCAATCTCGGGGTGACCATTCACCGCACCACAGCGTACCACCCCCAAGCCAACGGACTGTGTGAGCAGTTCCACAGATCCTTGAAGGCATCTCTTCGAGCCAGCCTCCAAGACGGCGCCTGGACCGACCGACTTCCGTGGGTCCTCCTCGGCCTGCGCACCGCGGTTAAAGAAGACCTCCACGCATCGGCAGCAGAGCTCGTGTACGGTCAGCCGCTGCGCGTACCCGGCGAGTTCCTGCCCACCGCCACGACACCCTGGTCAGCCGACCAGCAACGCCACGACTTCGCCTCACCGGCGCTGCAGTTCGCCCCGGTGCCCATTGCTCGACACGGCGAATCCACCTCACACGTCCCACTAAGCCTGCACCAGGCACGGTTTGTTTTCGTCCGGCACGACGCCCACCGCGGACCCCTTCAACCCCCGTACGACGGGCCCTACAAGGTGCTACAGGCTGGGGACAAATTTTTCACCCTGCAAGTGGGCGACAGGACCGAAAAAGTGTCGGTTGACCGACTCAAGCCAGCACACTCGGAGCCCGGTGAGCAGGTCCCTGTAGCTCGTCCACCTCCACGCAGCCAACCTGCCCTCAAGCCAGTTCACCCGGCTGCTCCACGCCCGGCTGTTCCACGTCCACCGGCGTCCTACAAGAGCCGCTCCGGCCGGCCCATCAGACCGCCGCACCGTCTCGCCCACACCTCCTAAGCGGATTCTGGGGGGAGCTGTGTGGTGGATCGCCACCTAAACGGGCATAACCCACTTTTCCGTCTGTGGACAATATATCGGTGAACCTTCCCTTTAAGCTTCGCGGGAACATTGTCTACCACCCTTTCTGGCAGTGCGTTCCAGACCCCCCACCACCCTCTGGGTGAAAAAAGTTCTCCTCAACTCCCCTCTAATCCTTCTACCAATCACTTTCAATCCATGCCCCCTAGTTATTGACCTCTCTGATAGGGGAAATAGGTCCTATCTAGGCCCCTCATAATTTAATACACTGGCGGATCGCCACCTAAACGGGCATAACCCACTTTTCCGTCTGTGGACAATATATCGGTGAACCTTCCCTTTAAGGCACCTTACCTTTAAGACAGGAGTGGGCGGGGCTTCAGGGTTTTTCCAGAGAATTCTGGGAGCAGCGTTCTCAGCCATTTTGTGTGCTATGCTGTGAATTAAAGTTTCTTGTTTTCCACATATGGATTCAGCCTCCATTCGTGTTTCGCGGCAGCCTCAACAACACCTCAATTAAATCTCCCCTCAGCCTCCTTTGTCACCCGGTGCGGATGGGAGCGGGCAGGTCGGAGGACCTCCTCGTGGGACTGCTCCTGGGCCTGGCCAAAGTGGCCATTAATAGGTCCAGTCAGCGGGCGGTCGAGGGGGTCGTCCGGCCCAATTGCCTGCCTCTCTTCCGCGGCTATGTTCACTGCCGGGTGGCCCTGGAGATGGAGCACTTGGTGTCCGCCAGCAAGCTCGTGGCCTTCCGGGACAGGTGGGCGCCGCGGGGACTGGAGTGCATCATCTCGCGGGCCGATGAGATTTTAATTTGATCTAATTATTTTGATGGGTATAACAAAAGATGTCAGCCTCCTTTGTTCCAAGATATCAGGACAGATGACCAAAAGCTTGGTCAAAGGTTTTAAGGAGCATCTTAAAGTAGGAGAGAGAGGTAGAGAGGCTGAGAGGGTTGGCTCCTTGCTTTTGCACTTTATATTGGGATAGGGGGAGGGGTGAAAGTCGAGACAATTGGGTCTCAAATATCCGCGGGAAATTGCTACTTCTGAACCAGGAAGTGAATCGGTTTCAGCGCGGATGGCTGGAGTTTTACTGGATGTCCTCCGATCCTTCAGTGATGGAGCTCCCAGGGCAGATGTGACTCGGGGTTGGGACACAGCGGATCTGGGGGCTTGCCTGCTGCTGGGGGAGCAATCCTGCGGGAGAACCTCCCTCCTCTTCCTGGCAGCTGCCTCAGCCGCCGGCCAGGAGGGCAGGCGTGTGCTCTTCCTGGCCCCCAGCCCAGTCCAGGCGCTGCCCGCGCCTCTGCTCCGCCTGGAGCCCCAGAGCCTCCGGAGGATCCAGTTCGCCTACCCCAGGTCGGCGGAGGAGCTGCTGGAGGCGCTGGCGTCTTTGCATGAGAGCCCGGGCAGTCTGCCTTCTCTCATTCTGCTGGACGGGCTGGACGAGTACCTGCAGGGTGTCTGCGGGCAGGACAGGGCTCCACAGGCGGCGCTGATCGCTGCCTTGCTCCGGGACAGCGCTGCCTGGGTCTCCCAGAAGTTGCGACCCAGTGCAGAGTGCCAGGTCATTGTAACATTGAAGGTGCACGAAAGTTAACAGCTTCCAAACTGTGATGATTTTTTGCATTTTATCCCAATTAGGTTTTGTTCTTATTTGATCATTCGGGTCTTTCCCCTCTTGGTGTCAACCAGTGGGTAGCACTGAGGCAGAAGGTTGTTGTGGGTTCAAGTCCCCACTCCAGAGATTTGAGCACAAAAATCTAGGCTGACACTCCCCAGTGCAGTGCTGAGGGAGTGCCGCACTGTCGGAGGTGCCGACTTTCGGATGAGACGTTAAACCGAGGTCCCGTCTGCTCTCTCGGGTGGACGTAAAAGATCCCACGGCCACTATTTTGAAGAAGAGCAAAGGGAGTTATCCCCGGTGTCCTGGGGCCAATATTTATCCCTCAAGCAACATCACTAAAAAAAACAGATTATCTGGCCATTATCACATTGCTGTTTGTGGGATCTTGCTGTGCGCAAATTGGCGGCCGCGTTTCCCACATGACAACAGTGACTACACTTCAAAAAGTGCTTCATTGGCTGTAAAGCGCTTTGGAACGTCCGGTGGTCGTGAAAGGTGCCATATAAATGCAAGTCTTTCATTCATTCTCTACCCCAGTTTTTTTTAACTTTCCCTTAAAAGTTTGTCAACTCTAAAACAAGACTGGGGCAGGGGAAAGTCCTCAGAGTTGCTTTTAAACAATCAAATGACAACTTTTAGATCTTCTGCATGGATGGTGGGGGCAGGGAGATGGAACAACAGGTTAGCGAAAGATTTTAAATGTAATAAAAGAAAATGGGAAAATGTGGAAACGATGACATTACAGTGAGAAAATGAGTGAAGCCACAGATAGAATTTTAAAAGAGAAAGAATAGGAAGGGAATAGAATTAGAGGATGAAAGAGATGCAACAGGGTGAGTGGAATTAATAAGAAAGAAAGACTTGCATTTATATAGCGCCTTTGACGACCTCAGCACGTCCCAAAGCGCTTTACAGCCAATTAAGTACTTTTTGAAGTGTAGTCACTGTTGTAATGTAGGAAACCAATTTGCGCACAGCAAGCTCCCACAAACAGCAATGAGATAATGATCAGATAATCTGTTTTTGTGATGTTGGTTGAGGGATAAATATTGGCCAGGACACCGGGGAGAACTCCCCTGCTCTTCTTCCAAATAGTGACGTGGGATCTTTTACATCCACCCAAGAGGGCAGACGGGGCCTCGATTTAACGTCTCATCTGAAAGACGGCACCTCCTACAGTGCAGCACTCCCTCAGTACTGCACTGGAGTCTAAGGCGAGAGGTGGGACTTGGGGCAGGGGGTGGGATTGAAGTTGAGTTTTTGCTTTGATGGAAATTCATTGAAAACTTCAATAACTGATGCCCCCAGGTCAATGATTGAAATCCCGCTGCCCCATACCTCTCCCAAAAGGCGGTGGATGCTGGGTGAATTGAAAAGGTCAAGATTTGAGATCTTTTGTTGGGCAAGGGTATCAAGGGATATGGAGCAAAGGTGGGTTAAAGCAGTTGAGGTACAGATCAGCCATGATCCAATTAAATGGCGGAACAGGCTCGAGAGGCTGAATGGCCTATTCCTATGTGAACCTGCGTTTAATGAATCTAGCACCGGGAAAAACGACCAGTAAAGCTGTTGGGGGAAAAAAACAATGTCAACATCCTTGATTTCAAATGCCTCCAGGGCCTTGCCCCTCCCTATCTCTGTAACCTCCTCCAGCCCCACAACCCTCCGAGATCTCTGCGCTCCTCCAATTCTGCCCTCTTGAGCATCCCTGATTTTCTTCGGCTCCAACATTGGCGGCCGTGCCTTCAGCTGCCAAGGCCCTAAGCTGTGGAATTCCCTCCCTGAACCTCTCCACCTCTCTACCTCTCTCTCTTCCTTTAAGATGCTGCTTAAAACGTATCTCTTTGACCAAGCTTTTGATCATCTGTCCTAATATCTCCTTATGTGGCTCGGTGTCAAATTATGTTTGATAACGTTCCTGGGAAGCGCCTTGCGACGTTACTACTTTAAAGGTGCTATATAAATGCAAGTTGTTGTTTTACACGTGACGCCAGTCCTCATGACGTAGTTGATTCTGGAGGCCCTCTGCAGTGGCCTAACGAGCCATTTCGGCAATCCAGGGGGAAAGAGGGGCTAATTACAATGCCCCTGTACCCGAGCTCAGCTATTGCCACACAAACCAGAGATCGAAGCTGGCTTACTGCTCTTTTATGATTAGCGCGCACACAGACTGATGAGTTTCTTTCGTTTTTAACTCTTTAGGCGCTAACTCAGGAGGAGACCGCGGTTGATCTGGGCCTGCATATAATCGAGCGCTATTTCCCAGTGAAGTGTGTGGTGAAGGAGGAGCTGTGTAAGTCGGAAGGGGCTCAGAGTTACCTCATTTCGTTTTGCGGGTTGACGAAAGATGAGCCCAAAGGGACACGTGCGCCGCAAAGCGCGGAGGACTGTGCCTGGGAGCTGATTTATGAAGCGGACAATGTGACAAGAATCCATCCGGTAACAAGAGAGAAGAGGGAAAGTGAAGAGACACAGGATGCATGGGGATTAGAGGCAGGAACCTTCAACTAATTTACAATCTGTTTTCGGAAGGGCATGAGAACAATCAAGTCTCATCAAAGCTCACCCTTCTATTAGTGTCCAACTGCATTTCCAACGCACCTCATGTCTTCGTCTCCACTGCCCTACTTGGCATGTTATTCCAAACTCTGCGTTGTGGGAGGGGCCGTCCTTCGGATGAGACGTTAGACCGAGGCGCTCTCGGGTGGACTAAAAAGTTGTCGGTTGAGTGGAAAAATGTTCAACAGGACAACTCCCCTGATCGTCTTCAAATACCGCCTTGGGATCTTTTACATCCACCCGAGAGAGCAGACAGGGCCTCGGTTTAATATCACATCCGAAAGACGGTACCCAACAGTGCCTAGATATTTATGGCTTGAATCTCTGGAGTGGGGTTTGAACTCACGACCTTCATGACTCTGGGGTGAGAGTGCTATCCACTGAGCCATGGCTGACACGCTCCCTCTGCTAAGTTTGAGCCTATACCCTCTTGGAGAATCTGTGGCTCTGTTAAACATATTGACGTTTACCCTTTAGGGTCTTGAATACTTTTATCAGGTCACTCTTCCATGTTAGGCAGGCCTCCAAAGTTCAATGTTCAAAAAATGTAAGGGAAAATGAAAGAAACCAGTGACCAACAGTTTAGGTGGGTGAGGGGAGGGACCCTAACCTCGGGAAAGAAAATATTAAATGATGTCAAGAAGTTAAATACTTCACACCAAGCCAGGAAAGTTTTTGCTTGATTTAAATGTGTGTAAGATTAAATATAGAACAATTATGAGGAGAAACATGGCTACTGATAAGCGTTGCTAGACAACATAATCACAACATTCGTGCTGTTGGATATTATAATTGAGATTACAAGAGAGAAGATCTTCAATGAGCCTTTTTTCCGACTTTTTTCCCGAAGGTTGGAATAGAGAAGAGACACCGTGCAGAGAGTTAAATGCTGCTCATCTCGGCCTCCACTGGATGGAGCTGTGCTCTCTGAACTGACTTGAGGGCCTCTCCCGACAGAGTTCCTGCAGTGTCACAGTGGCAGGCCGTTGGGCGGAGACCTCAGCTTCCAGTGACCTTTGGCAGGCAAAGTCTTAAGTCCTTCGGGTGCTTTCGGCTCCTCAGGTTGCAGCTCAGACGCTCCTTTCAAACGGGCCGAAGTCCCGGTCAAGTTCCACACCAAAGGATATCAAAATAGAAACATAGAAAAATAGGAGCAGGAGTAGGCCATTCGGCCCTTCGAGCCTGCTCCGCCATTCAATATGATCATGGCTGATCCTCTATCTCAATACCATATTCCCGCTCTCTCCCCATACCCCTTGATGTCTTTTGTGTCTAGAAATCTATCGATCTCCTTAAATATATTCAGTGACTTGGCCTCCCCAGCCTTCTGTGGTAGAGAATTCCACAGGTTCACCACCCTCTGAGTGAAGAAATTTCTCCTCATCTCAGTCCTAAATGTCCTACCCCGTATCCTGAGACTGTGACTCCTCGTTCTAGAGCCCCCAGCCAGGGGAAACATCCTCCCTGCATCCAGTCTGTCGAGCCCTGTCAGAATTTTATACGTTTCAATGAGATCCCCTCTCATTCTTCTAAACTCTAGTGAATACAGGCCTAGTCGACCCAATCTCTCCTCAGTTTAAATCCCACCATTGTATGTTGTGAAAGTGAATTCAATAAATCTGGTAATCTGTAGGCTCACACCGGGGAAAAAAAATGACCATGAAAGCAATCTTGATTGTTGCAAAAACTCAACTGGTTCAATGATGTCTTCAGTGATGGGAGCCTGCCATCCCTACCCAGTCCAGCCTATGCATGATTTAATGCCCTCTAAAGTGGGTTGCCAAACCACTCTGCTGTGTGAAGAAGATGAGCACCAATTTGGGGCAACTAGGCACGGGCAATAAATGCAGCCTTGCCACAGTCGCCTACATCCCAAGAACATTTTTTTAAAAATTGGATGTGCCAGTGACATCTAGTGGCACAATATTGACCCTGCACCAACCTTTTGTCATCATGGGCCATGGAGCTGCAGATGACATAGCATCCAGGGCCACCCACAAAGTCTCAGTCCTAAATGTCCTACCCTGTGTCCTGAGACTGTGACCCCCTCGTTCTAGAGCCCCCAGCCAGGGGAAACATCCTCCCTGCATCCAGTCTGTCTAGCCCTGTCAGAATTTTATACGTTTCAATGAGATCCCCTCTCATTCTTCTAAACTCTAGTGAATACAGGCCTAGTCGACCCAATCTCTCCTCATATGACAGTCCTGCCATCCCAGGAATCAGTCTGGTGAACCTTCGCTGCACTCCCTCTATGGCAAGTATATCCTTTCTTAGGTAAGGAGACCAAAACTGCACACAGTACTCCAGGTGTGGTCTCACCAAGGCCCTGTACAACTGTCGTAAGACATCCTTGCTCCTGTACTCAAATCCTCTTACAATGAAGGCCAACATACCATTTGCCTTCCTAACTGCTTGCTGCACCTGCATGTTTGCTTTCAGTGACTGGTGTACAAGGATACCCAGGTCCCTTTGTACATCAACATTTCCCACTCTATCACCATTTAAATAACACTCTGCCTTTCTGTTTTTCCTACCGAAGTGGATAACTTCACATTTATCCACGTTATACTGCATCTGCCATGTAAGGGGTTCTGAGGGTCAGAGGTAAAGGAATGATGTCACAAACAGAGCGCAATACCCTATATCCATACTTCCAAAGCAATTCATTGGCTCTGAAGCCCTTTGGGACGTCCTGAGGACATGAAAGGTGCCACATAATGACAAGTTGTTGTTTCTTTCTATAACGCGGGCTATTGTATTGATCCATGATCCTCTCGTCCCCAAGGTCCTTATCCACCATTCCCCAAACAAGGCCACAGAGAGTACTTTACACCCAGCCCTTGGCAAATAAGGTTAGGCCAGTCATTTTTCTTCCTTCTTCACTGTGGGGAAGTATCTGACCACCAAGGTCTCACATCCACTGACCCCGATTTAACTCCTCTCGCCTGGCAGAAACCGGGGCGGGGGGGGAACAACAGTTAAAATGAGGGCAGTCAATTACCCCTCTGATCCCGCTGCCTTTCCGCCGTGCCCGCGATCTTAACCTGCTCCTTTGAGCAGGCGAGCGGGACGCCCGCAGGAAGGCTGAGGGATCCTTCTTTAAAGTTATAGATCGGGTCCCGCTGATATTAGCCGGGGCCCTGAGCGGGGGAAGGGGTAGCAGCGACGGTTTCTCTGACAGGCCAGACCTGTCGGGAGGCGGATCGTGGCCCAGGCAGGTAAATTTAATTTTCGGCCCAGGGAGTGCTTCCTCCAGGCCTCAGGAGGAAGCCTTGGGCCTCCTTTGCCCCGGGATCACCTCCAGAACCCCATCACCTCACTGATGGCCGGTGACCTTTCCCATGGGTCCCCGGATGCGGCCTTCTGCCGCCCGAATTCCTGCTCCCGCCCACCAGCCAGGTATTGGATCCGGCCGAGTCCAGGCGGATCTCTGGAAAAATTTCCGGAAATGAAGCTCTGCCGGTAAGATCGGCCGGGCCTGCGGGTCCCCAGACTCCCTGGGGTTCACCGCCCATCTCGGGACTCACGCCCACCATACCCTCCCCCCATTTAAAATCGGGCCATTGTGTCAGAGATTGGCCAAGACAGACCTGGGCCTTGCGGTTGTGCAACACAGCACCCTGGTGAACCAGTGGACGTTCCGCCATTTGCACTTTCATTGTGGGTCAGAATGTTGTGGGTTCAAGTCCCACTCCAGAGACTTGAGCATAAAAATCTAGGCTGACACTCCCAGTGTAGTGCTGAGGGAGCACCGCACTGTCAGAGGTGCCGTCTTTTGGATGAGACGTTAAACCGAGCCCCCGTCTGCTCTCTCAGGTGGATGTAAAAGATCCCACGGCACTATTTCGAAGACGAGCAGGGGAGTTATCCCCGGTGTCCTGGGGCCAATATTTATCCCTCAATCAACATCACTGAAACAGGTTATCTGGTCATTATCACATTGCTGTTTGTGGGGCCTTGCTGTGCGCAAATTGGCTGCCGCGTTTCCCACATTACAACAGTGACTACACTTCAAAAGTACTTCATTGGCTGTGAAGCCCTTTGAGACGGCCTGAGGTCGTGAAAGGCGCTATAGAAATGCAAGTCCTTCTTCCTTTCCCGGTTTCTGATTGCTCGACGGCGATCCCCGACTGAAGTGCTCGTGTGCGCACAGTGAGTGGGAAGATGGTCAGGCTGAGCTGTAATGACCCCCATGGTCGAATAGCCTGCTGATGCTCCCTGACTGGGCTCAACGATGCAGTGTGGTGCTTTGCTCGAGGAACTGGAGGGCGGCCGATCAATGTATTCGAAGGAGATTTGCGGGGGGGGGGGGGGAAATAAAGAAATGTTTACAGTTTTCTCTAAACTAATGTTTGAATGAAAACAAATAAGTTATGCTTTTTAAAGTTATTTAAAGTCTTGTTACAGAATTGTTTTTTGATATTACTGTTTGAACAGAGTCTGCTTATGGTATAAAAATGTGTTGAAAGTTGTTTTTTGTGTTGATATTTGTCAATCTGTATCCTCCCCCACTTTGCTGGGAAGTACCAGGGAATCTCTGCTCACTAAATCCCAACATTCAATGATGACACACTGGGAAAATCCCCTCAGCACAGGGGGCAACTGGCATCACAATGATTAAGAAGTTTGCAGATGATACTAAAATCGGCTGGGTGGTTGATACTGAAGAAGGAAGCTGTAGACTGCAGGAAGTTATCAATAAATTGGTCAGGTGGGCAGAACAGTGGCAAATGGAATTCAATCCGGAGAAGTGCGAGGTAATGCATTTGGGGAGGGCTAACAAGGAAAGGGAATACACATTAAATGGTAGGACGCTGAGTAGTGTAGAGGAACAAAGGGACCTTGGAGTGCATGTCCACAGATCCCTGAAGGTAGCAGGCCAGGTAGATAAGGTGGTGAAGAAGGCATACGGAATGCTTGCCTTTATTAGCCGTGGCATAGATTACAAGAGCAGGGGGGTTATGCTTCAACTGTATAAAACACTAGTTAGGCCTCAGCTAGAGTACTGCGTGCAGTTCTGGTCACCACATTACAGGAAAGATGTGATTGCACTAGAGAGGGTACAGAGGAGATTTACAAGGATGTTGCCGGGAGTAGAAAATCTTAGCTATGAGGAAAGACTGGATAGGCTGAGTCTGTTTTCCTTGGAACAGAGGAGGCTGAGGGGAGACCTTATTGAGGTGTATAAAATTATGAGGGGCCTAGATAAAGTGGATAGAAAGGACCTATTTCCCTTAGCAGAGGGGTCAAAAACCAGGGGGCCATAGATTTAAAGTAATTGGGGGAAGGTTTAGAGGGGATTTGAGGGGAAATTTCTTCACCCAGAGGGTTGTGGGGGTCTGGAGCTCACTGCCTGAAAGGGTGGTAGAGGCAGGAATCCTAACCACATTTAAAAAGTACTTGGATGTGCACTTGGGATGCTCCAACCTACAGGGCTACTGACCAAGAGCTGGGAAGTGGGATTAGGCTGGATAGCTCTTTGTTGGCCGGCGTGGACACGATGGGGTGAAATGGCCTCCTTCCGTGCTGTAACTTTCTATGATTCTATGATCAGTAGTTCCTACAAGGGACGTCACCAGAGGTTGGGGTCCATCACTTCATCAGTGAATACCCAGTTTAAATTGACGCCACTGCTCTGTACCCGATCAGAGACTGGTGCTGGGACTGATGTCTGCCATTCATTTCCGTTCCTGGGGTAATCTTTAGCTCCCTCTCTGAGACACGTCCCTTCGCACTGGTGGGAAACCTCTCAACGTTCAAAGAATTGGGATTCCAATTCCACAACCGTTGTAGCTCGCACCAAGTCTTGTTCACCCACCACCCCTGTGCTCGCTGACTGACATGAGCAACACCTCAATTTTAAAATTCTCATCCTTGTGTTCAAATCTCTCCGTGGCCTCGCCCCTCCCTATCTCTGTAAACTCCTCCAGCCCCACAACCCTCTGAGATCTCTGCGCTCCTCCAATTCTGGCCTCTTGCGCATCCCCCGATTTCCATCGCTCCACCATTGGCGGCCGTGCCTTCAGCTGCCTCGGCCCTAAGCTCTGGAATTTCCTCCCTAAACCTTGACGTCTCGCCTCTCCTTTAAGATGCTCCTTAAAACCTACCTCTTTTACCAAGCTTTTGGTCATCTGACCTAATATCTCATTATGTGTCAAATGTTGTTGGATAACACTCCTGTGAAGTGTCTTGGGACGTTTTACTACGTTAAAGGTTACATAGGATTACATTACATCGGATATACGGCACAGAAACAGGCCATTCGGCCCAACCAGTCCATGCCGGCATTTATGCTCCACTCGAGCCTCCTCCCGTCTTTCCTCATCTAACTCTATCAGCATAACCCTCTATTCCCTTCTCCCTCATATGCTTGTCCAGCCTATACTATTCGCTTCAACCACTCCCTGTGGTAGCGAGTTCCACATTCTCACCACTCTTTGGGTAAAGAAATTTCTTCTGAATTCCCTATTGGATTTCTTGGTGACTATCTTATATTGATGGCCTCTAGTTATGCTCTTCCCCACAAGTGGAAACATTCTCTCTGTATCCACTCTATCAAAACCTTTCCTAATTTTATAGACCTCTATTAGGTCACCCCTCAGCCTTCTTTTTTCAGGAGAAAAGAGACCCAGCCTGTTCATCCTTTCCTGATATGTATACCCTCGTATTTCTGGTATCATCCTTGTAAATCTTCTCTGCACCCTCTCCAGTGCCTCGATATCCTTTTTATAATATGGTGACCAGAACTGCACGCAGTACTCCAAGTGTGGTCTAACCAAGGTTCGATACAGGTTTAGCATAACTTCCCTACTTTTCAATTCTATCCCTCTCGAAATAAACCCTAGTGCTTGGTTTGCTTTTTTAAGGCCTTGCTAACCTGTGTCTAAACTTTTAATGATGTATAAATATAAGTTGTTGTTGTTCTCATCTATGACCCCCAGCCTACATCAAGACACCACATGGTCCTGGGCTCCAGTTAAACTGCAGTGTCACCACTGGGAGAATGTTTGCCAAGTTTACACAGACAGAGTTTCCATTATAAATGTGGGCATAGGAATTTATGATGGGAAATATAAAAATAAGCACAGCATGTAGGGCTTTAACATGGGGACTGAATTAGTTCTGTGCGCCCTGGTCCAATTAATTCCAGTTGACCTGAGGACCACATGTGGTCTTGACTCGCCATGTGCAACGCCATGAGAGGTCGACTAATGCTATTGCAACCGGTCCTTCCCACTGGGCGAGAACTCACAGACGAGATTTGTGCACATTTCTTCTTTGTGGCTGCCCAGGAACACCAACGGATGTGAATTTCTCTGAAAACGTGCTTCTTTTGCGCCAGTAAAGCAGCAGAAGTGCGAGAAGCAGCCTCTAATCGTCGTGACGTATTTGCCTGCGTGTGTCAAGTATTTGGGACAGTAAGTCAAAAATTCAGAGGGAGATAAGCATCCTCAGCTCCCACATGGCTGACTGGGAAGAGATAAACTTATCACGCACATGAACACAGTTGCATCTTGGCGCCCATCCAAGTTCAGCTTGTGTACAATAGATGAGAGTCCCCCAGCGTTCCAAGCCCGTGTAATGCTTAACAGGACAGAGCAGTCTTCTTTTCAAATACTCATGAGCATTTTCTTTTTTTTTCTTTTTTTCCCCCCATCTTTTGGTCTCACCTTTGGTCCCAGCAAGAGGACCATTGCTGGTGACACTCTATGCCAGCCACGAGGAAATGTGGCTGAGATGAGGAGAAATTTCTTCACTCGGAGGATTGTGACTCTTTGGAATTCTCTACCCCAGAGGGCAGTGACTGCTCAGTCGATGAGTATATTCAAGACTGAGAACGATAGTAAAAAAGAAAGACTTGCATTTCTATAGCGCCTTTCACAACCACCAGATGTCTCAAAGCGCTTTACAGCCAATTAAGTACTTTTTTTTTTGAAGTGCAGTCATTGTTGTAATGTAGGAAACGCGGCAGCCAATTTGCGCACAGCAATCTCCCACAAACAGCAATGTGATAATGACCAGATAATCTGTTTTAGTGATGTTGATTGAGGGATAAATATTGGCCAGGACACCGGGGAGAACTCCCCTGCTCTTCTTCGAAACAGTGCCATGGGATCTTTTACATCCACCTGAGAGAGCAGACGAGGCCTCGGTTTAACGTCTCATCTGAAAGACGGCCCCTCCGACAGTGCAGCACTCCCTCAGTGCAGCACTGGGAGTGTCAGCCTAGCTTTATGTGCTCAAGTCCCTGGAGTGGGACTTAAACTCACAACCTTCTGACTCAGAAGCAAGTGTGCTACCCACTGAGCCACAGCTGACACATATACTTACAAAGGGATATAGATAGGTTAAGTGAGTGGGCAAAAATTTGGCAGATGGAGTATAATGTGGGAAAGTGTGGGGTTATCCACTTTGGTAGGAAGAATAGAAAAGCAAAATATTATTTAAATGGAGAGAGACTACAAAATGCTGCGGTACAGAGGGATCTGGGCGTCCTCGTACATGAAACAAAAAGTTAGCACGCAGGTACAGCAAGTAATTAGGAAGGCAAATGGAATGTTGGCCCTTATTGCAAGGGGGATGGAGTATAAAAGTAGGGAAGTCTTGCTACAACTGTGCAGGGCGTTGGTGAGACCACACCTGGAGTACTGCGTACAGTTTTGGTCTCCTTATTTAAGGAAGGATATACTTGCATTGGAGGCAGTTCAGAGAAGGTTCACTAGGTTGATTCCTGAGATGAAAGGGTTGTCTTATGAGGAAAGGTTGAGCAGGTTGGGCCTATACTCATTGGAGTTTAGAAGAATGAGAGGTGATCTTATTGAAACATATAAAATTCTGAGGGGGCTTGACAGGGTAGATGCAGAGAGGATGTTTCCCCTCGTGGGGGAATCTAGAACTAGGGGGCATAGTTTCAGGATAAGGGGTCACCCACTTAAGATGGAGATGAGGAGGAATTTCTTCTCTCAGAGGGCCGTGAATCTTTGGAATTCTCTACCCCAGAGGGCTGTGGAGGCGGAGTCAATGAATATATCAAGGCGGAGATAGACAGATATTTGAGCTACAGGGGAGTCGAGGGTTATGGGGAACAGGCAGGAAAGTGGAGTTGAGGCCAAGATCAGATCAGCCATGATTTTATTGAGTGGCGGAGCAGGCTCGAGGGGCCGAATGGCCTACTCCTGCTCCTATTTCTTTTGTTCTTATGTTCTTATTTTGGGGCACTAGGGGAATCAAGGGATGTGGGGGATCGGGTGGGAAAGTGGAATTGATGTTGACGTTCAGCCATGATCTTACTGAATGGCGGAGCAGGCTCGAGGGGCCGTATGGCCTACTCCTGCTTCTATTTCTTCTGTTCTTGTGTGATAAACACCTCGGGTTGACTCGTCCACTGATTTTTCATTGACACTCCGTGTTGGTGGGGAGGACACCATTCAGTCTCTTTACAGAAACTGGGTTCTCCGTTGACTGTCAGTGTGCCTGACTCCGAGACAATGGAGCATCTATCACAGCTTCGTGAGTTTCTCCCCTTCTTTCTCTTAAAGGGATAGTGCTCCACTGGAACCAATTGATCCAGTCCCTCAGCAAAGTATCTGTTCCTCGTGTGTGAGCCCAGGCAGTGAGTGTGAGTGGTCCACTCGACCAAGTCTAATCCCAGCCTCATCCCACTTCCTAACCAGCACACTGTCCAACGGGAGAAGCTAGCTGGTGTCGGGAACAGGAAACTTGGCTGATTCTTCCCTCCCCTACTCCAGGGGAACTGACAGCTAAACGCAGCAACCCCAACATCTGCCCCGAGATGCAGCAAGCCAAATGGGCACGGACCAAGGATTGGACTTGGAACCATTCTTTGGGCTCAGCAGCACAACCAGTGGTGCATTAAGCCATCGGGGCAGCAGAATTGGCTGGGCCGAGGAGGCACATTTCCCTAAATTAGTACAAAAATGAATAGAAGGTAAACAGGACATTCAGAAAGGATAAGAACATAAGAACATAAGAACATAAGAAATAGGAGCAGGAGTAGGCCAATCGGCCCCTCGAGCCTGCTCCGCCATTCAATAAGATCATGGCTGATCTGATCCTAACCGCCAATCTACTATCTATCACAGAACCATCTCCTGCATCTAACAGAATTGCACACACGAAATAGGAGCAGAATCAGGCTACACGGTCCCTGGGCCCGCTCCACTACCCACAGGGCCATGACCGATCCGAACCTAGACTCATGTCCAAATTCCTGCCCGCTCCCCGTAACCCTTAATGCCCTTTACTTCTAGGAAACTGTCTATTTCTGTTTTAAATTTATGTAATGATGTAGCTTCTACAGCTTTTTGTGGCAGCATATTCCATGGACCTACCACCCTCTGAGTGAAGTAGTTCCTCCTCATCTCAGTTTTGAAAGAGCAGCCCCTTATTCTAAGACTATGTCCCCTAGTTCTAGTCTCACCCGTCATCGGGAACATCCTCCCCGCATCCACCCGATCCAACCCCTTCACAATCTTATATGTTTCAATAAGATCGCCTCTCATTCTTCTGAACTCCAATGAGTAGAGTCCCAATCTACCCAACCTCTCCTCATATGACCACCCCCTCATCCCCGGGATTAACCGAGTGAACCTTTTTTGCACTGCCTCGAGAGCAAGGATGTCTTTCCTTAAGTAAGGACACCAAAACTGTATGCAGTATTCCAGGTGCGGTCTCACCAATACATTGTACAACTGAAGCAATACCTCCCTATTTTTATATTCTATCCCCCTAGCAATGAAAGCCAACATTCCATTTGCCTTCTTAATCACTTGCTGCACCTGCATACTAACCTTTTGAGTTTCGTGCACCAGGACCCCCAGATCCCTTTGCACTTCAGTACTCTCCAGTTTCTTGCCATTAAGATAATAAATTGCTCTAGGATTTTTCCTGCCAAAGTGCATCACCTCACACTTTCCAGTGTTGTATTCCATCTGCCAAATCTCTGCCCACTTACTTAGCCTGTCTATGTCCCCTTGCAGGTTTTTTATGTCCTCCTCACTCACTACTTTCCCTCCCATCTTTGTATCATCTGCAAATTTTGATATGTTACACTTGGTCCCTTCCTCCAAATCGTTAATATAGATTGTAAAGAGTTGGGGACCCAGCACTGACCCCTGTGGAACACCACTAGTTACTGATTGCCAGTCTGAGAATGAACCATTTATCCCAACTCTTTGCTTTCTGTTAGATAGCCAATCCTCTATCCATGCCAGAATATTACCCCCAATCCCGTGATTTTTTACCTTAAGCAATAATCTTTTGTGTGGCACCTTGTCAAATGCCTTTTGGAAGTCTAAATACACTACGTCCACTGGTTCCCCTTTATCCACTCTATATGTTACTTCCTCAAAGAACTCCAGCAAATTTGTCAAACATGACTTCCCCTTCGTAAAACCATGCTGACTTTGTCCTATTAAATTATGATTATCCAAATGTCCTGTTACTGTTTCCTTAATAATGGACTCCAAAATTTTACCTACCACAGATGTTAGGCTAACCGGTCTATAGTTACCAGCCTTCTGTCTACTGCCCTTTTTAAATAAGGGTGTTACATTAGCAGTTTTCCAGTCTGCCGGGACCTTAGCGGAATCCAGGGAGTTTTGAAAAATTATTACCAATGCATCTACAATCCCTACCGCCACTTCCTTCAAGACTCTAGGATGTAAGCCATCAGGTCCAGGTGATTTATCCGCCTTGAGTCCCATTATTTTACCGAGTACCACTTCCTTAGTGATTTTGATCGTGTTTAGCTCCTCTCCCCCTATAGCCCCCTGTTTGTCCAGTGTTGGGATATTCTTAGTGTCCTCTACTGTAAAGACTGATACAAAATATTCATTCAGTGTTTTTGCCATCTCCATATTTCCCACCATTAATTTCCCGGTCTCATCCTCTAAGGGACCAACATTTACTTTAGCCACCCTTTTTCTTTTTATATAACTATAAAAACTCTTACTATCTGTTTTTATATTTTTTGCTAATTTACTTTCATAATCTATCTTCCCTTTCTTAATCAATCTTTTTGTTATTTTTTGCTGCCTTTTAAAGTTTTCCCAATCCTCTGTCATCCCACTAGATTTCGCTACCTTATATGCCCTTGTTTTTAGTCGAATACTATCCTTAATTTCTTTACTTAGCCACGGATGACTGTCCTTTCTTTTACACCCTTTTCTTTTCAGTGGAATATATTTTTTTTGGAAGTTGTAAAATAACTCCTTGAATGTACACCACTGATCATGTGTCGTCTTACCCTTTAATCTATTTTCCCAATCCACTCTACTCAATTCCGCTCGCATACCTTCATAGTCGCCTTTATTCAAGCTTAGCACGCTTGTTTGAGATCCAACCTTCTCACCCTCTAATTGAATATGGAACTCAACCATGTTATGGTCACTCATTCCAAGGGGATCCTTTACTAGGACATTTTTAATTAATCCTGTCTCGTTACACAGGACCAGATCTAAGGTTGCTTGCCCCCTGGTCGGTTCAGTTACATACTGCTCAAGAAACCCATCCCTAATACACTCAATGAACTCATCCTCAAGGCAGCCCTGCCCCATTTGATTTGTCCAATTAATACGATAGTTAAAATCCCCCATAATTATAGATGTTCCCTTATTACATGCCTCAACTATTTCCTGATTGATACTCCGTCCAACAGAGTTGCAACTGTTCGGAGGCCTATAGACTACGCCCACTAGTGTTTTTTTCCCCTTATTATTCCTTATCTCCACCCAAACTGTTTCATTATCATGATTTTTTGACCCAATATCATTACTCTGTATTACAGTGATTCCTTCCTTTATTAACATAGCCACCCCACCTCCCCTTCCTTCCTGCCTGTCCTTCCTGATCGTTAAATAACCTGGTATGTTTAATTCCCAGGCATTGTCACCCTGCAGCCATGTTTCTGTAATGGCCACAATATCATAACCATATGTAGTTATTTGTGCCATTAACTCGTCTATTTTGTTACGAATGCTACGTGCATTCAGATAGAGAACTTTCAAATATGCTTTGTGGCACTTAGTTCCTGCTTTTTCACTTTTTACCACTTTACATTTTACTCCACACACTCTGTCCCTTCCTGCCACGCTCTGATTTGTGATTCCCCTACTGCTACCTATGTCTATGACCCTCTCTGTTGTCATTTTTATTTTTTGCTCTCTTGAAACCTCCCCCCCACTAATTAGTTTAAAGCCCTCTCCACAGCCCTAGTTATTCGATTCGCCAGGACACTAGTCCCAGCACTGGCCAAGTGAAGTCCGTCCCAACGGAACAGCTCTCTCCTGCCCCAGTACTGGTGCCAGTGTCCCAAGAAGCAAAACCCATTTTTCCCACACCAGTCTTTGAGCCACGCATTCAACTCCCTGATTTTATTTACCCTAGCCAAATTTGCTCGTGGCTCAGGTAGTAATCCAGAGATTATTACCCTCGAGGTTCTGCTTTTTAATTTGGCCCCTAGCTGCTCAAACTCCCTCAGCAGAACCTCTTTCCTTGTCCTATCTATGTCATTGGTACCAACATGGACCACGACAACTGGATCCTCCCCCTCCCACTCCAAGTTTCTCTCCAGCCCAGAGGAGATGTCCTTAACCCTGGCACCGGGCAGGCAACACAGCCTTCGGGACTCTCGCTCTTGGCTGCAAAGAACCTATCTAC